>JXTC01000069.1:499920-583564 GCA_002914845.1 Trema orientale
ACCTAATACTACCCAATTCCCACCCCACCCTATTAGGGATAATAGGTTTTCACGCCTACCCCCGGTGTGACTCGAACCTAGGACCGAGATCCTAGATAGTGGGTGCTCTTACCACTTGAGCCAACCCACTTCTCTCTAGGATAGACGCTTGCAAATAAAACCATCCTGAACTTTTTTTTTTTTTTTTTTCGGGATGAGAACTACCTAAACTAGTACAACTACTATTATGACATTGACAGAATAACTTTTTGTACTCTTTCAAAAAAGAAAAACTCTTTGTACTTTCTTATACAATGAAAGTGTAAAACGACTTTATGGCTGATATTTTTACTGTAGGAGCAGTAGTTGTTTTTCAATGGTTGGAGCAATTAACGTACTTGTGAGTGGAGGACGAATTGTGCAAATAGTAATTGTCTTTGCGGTAGTTGGGGCAATTAAATATTTGTAATTGGTGGCAGTCTGTGGTATCGTTTTCTTTTTGGGTTAATGACATCGTTGTTTCTTAATTTATTTTTATTTTGGCATATTATCTATTTTTTTGTGGTATTTAAATATTAAATATTTCTTTTTTTTTAACATTATTAGTCTTTTTGGTATATTCTATCTAAGATTCTATTAAAATTTACTTGAATGAGATAAATTTTATACCGTTGATCTCTATTTTTCAATTGTTTAACAATTTGGTTCCTAATTTTTATTTTTGTATTCATATTTCTGATTAACAATATTACATCTGCTAATTTTTTAGAAATTAAAATTTAAAGATGGATATAAAACAAACAGTTTATTTAAAAATCAAAATCAAAAAAGAAAAAAATTATACTAATAAACCTTTGTTTATGTCAAACTATAATAACTTTATGAACTAAAAATAATTATCTTATCATTTTTAAAACTAAAAAAATTTCACATACATGCTTTTACACTAGTCAAATTTGACTGAAAATTTACTATATCCATTAAATATTCATATAATTATGAATGGTTATTCTAAAAAATTAATTACCTATTTTTAGCAAATAAGTTTGAAAAGTTTTATAGTTTTCTATTAAATGTTCATTTCTTTATGTAATTACATCTATCAATCATTCGGAAAATTAATTTTTTAGAATTTTAATTTTCTAAAAAATTGACAGATGCAATATTGTTAATTGGAAATATGAATAAAAAAAATAGGGACCAAACTGTTAAACAATTGAAAAATTAAGATCAATGGTGCAAAATTTCTCTCATTCAAATGAATTTTAACGGAATCTTGGATGGAATATGCTAAAAGGACCAATGGTACCAAAAAGAGAAACGTTTAATACTTAAATACCACCAAAAAAAAAAATGTTAAAGATCAATATACTAAAATGGTAATAGATTGAGACTAATGGTGCCATTAACCCTTTTTTTTTTTTTTTTTTTTTATAACGTAGAGGTTTTGTACTCGAATATCCCTCCGGAGTCAAAGAAATAATAAATTAAGATAGTTGGACTTGTCACGTGGTCAATGGTTATAATATGACAAAATGAAATAAAGCAATAAAACCAACTAAATTTCATGCATAACTCTGCAGTTTCGAGTGTGATAACTGTCAAAAGTAGACTCATGGTTACGTGGACGAAGAGACCTAAAACCTAGTTCGGGCATGCATGACTAAATGAAAAAATTTGCTTCTTTTTTTTTTTTTATTCCAAACAAGATAATATTTGAAAAAAAAAAGTATTAAAATGATATAATTAATTTTGACAAATTTTAATTATTTCTTATGTATTTTCGTATTGTATATTGACCTCATCATTAATGCTAATAAGCAACTAAATTATTATTCATCGTTGGTATTATTAACTTATCTTTCGCAACAAACATTAATTTGGAATATATCAAGTTACAAACAAGCTCTCAATTATATTATTCTAATTATATTCTCAAATTAGGTGACTTAGAAAATTTTATTTTCTATATTTTAGAATCATAATTTCTATTCAACTTAATGACATTTTACTTTCTTTTCTTCTGTTTATGTTTTATCTCTTATTTATTACATAACTTTTCTCTTCGGTATCACTTTTGATGCAAAGTGCTCTTGCCCTCTAGCTTAAACTAAGGCTCATAGCAAAATGACTAAATTTGGATCTATTTTGAGTAAATGTCTCCTCTTCAAATACTATAGTAAATGATTGATATGTTAGTAAATATACAAAGCATAAAATATTATATATGTATAAAATCTAATATAATTAGTATAAAAAAAAGTATAGATACACTAAATGTTAAATTACATATGCTAAGTAATTTAGTTATACAAAGAAAAAAACGGATATTTATTAAAACTAAGTATAAAAAAAGGACAACTAATCTAATTTCTTCTTAAAAAAGTAGAGTGAATTAATGTACTGACATGAATAGATGAGTCTTAAGCTGGGAGGTGATATTTAGCTCAATAGATAATTTATTTCCATAAGCTCCTATTTTTCAATAACTAAAAATAGATGAGTCTTTATTTTATATTATTTATATATATATATATATATTACACAAATAATGTATACATATATATATATATTTTTTTTCAAAAACCAGTAGTGGCAATTGCCCCACTCGCCCCTGAATAGCTCCATTGCTGCATGATTATGTGATTTTTAATTAAGAACTAATCATGATTATCACCGATTATATTACTATATTCCTCATAGAACCTATCATTTTTAATTTTTTTTAAAAGGTCAAAAATGAAAGTCGCTAATTGCCAGTAAAACTATGTAGTT
Source organism: Trema orientale (assembly GCA_002914845.1). Taxonomy (NCBI): domain Eukaryota; kingdom Viridiplantae; phylum Streptophyta; class Magnoliopsida; order Rosales; family Cannabaceae; genus Trema; species Trema orientale. The sequence continues at coordinate 502,675 of JXTC01000069.1, forward strand.
CCTTGCATTATGATTATGATATATGGTCACCGATGAGGCGATGACCATATACATGACATTGCTTTTAGAAAATAATTGAAAAAAGGAGTGACATTAAAGAACTTTATGAAGAGCAAAACGTCACCATATGAGTCCTCTCTAATTATGCAGTGCGTTTCATGATTTTACAATACTGAAGTAGACTTTTGAGGGCTCTCTTTTTGTTAGATCGGTTGAAGTGTATTGACCAAACCAACGACGAAAAAGGACGAAGGAATAATAAGTAAGGCCCATATCTAAACCCTGGCCCCTCTCTTATACACTTTAACACTTATAATGAACTCCAAAAAAAAAAAAAAAAATCCATATAATTCAGTTTGCTCTCAAGACGCAAAAGCAGATGCTAATGAACTCAATAAAAAAAAAAAAAAGAGTAAACCCACATAATTCAATTTGCTCTCAAAAGAACATGCTATGGGGCCGTTTGGTTCGCCCATTCCATTCCAATGGAATGGAAAATCTATTTGAATGGGTGTTTGTTTCAACAACTCTAAATTTTCCATTCAAATGGTCTTTTGGAATGAGTGTTTGTTTCAACAATTTAGTTTTTCCATTCAAATGGTTCATCAGTCACATCAACTATTTGAATGGATTTTTGTGTCTTGGATGAGAATGGAGGGAGAGAGGTGTTTTTGAATGGTCCATTCTAATACTCCCATTCTAATTATAACTCATTCCACTATTTTTTCCATTCAAATGTCTTCCATTCCGATTATAACCCATTCCACAATTTTCATTCAAATACACACATTCAAATAGGCGAACCAAACGGGTATTCGTCTCAAGATAGTACAAATCCCGACTCGTTGTTAAACTTAATTACGTTGTTAGTATGAAAATAACATACATAAAATCTAATAAATTTCGGGGAGAAGCTATTTTTTTTTTTTAAAAAAAAAAAGAGAGAGAAAGAAATTATATACAAATTACATACAATTTGTTATAAAAACTCAAATAAAAGTCGGGCAACTACCCGCTGGGCCTCGTGTGGCTCCCACCTGATCTTGAGTAAGCTCCGTTTGTTTCGCCTATTTGAATGTGTGTATTTGAATGGAAATTGTGGAATGGGTTATAATTGGAATGGAAGACATTTGAATAGAAAAAATAGTGGAATGGGTTATAATTAGAATGGGAGTATTGGAATGGACCATTCAAAAACACATCTTCCTCTCCATTCTCATCCAAGACACAAAAATCCATTCAAATAGTTGATGTGACTGATGAACCATTTGAATGAAAAAACTAAATTGTTAAAACAAACACTCATTCCAAAAGACCATTTGAATGGAAAATTTAGAGTTGTTGAAACAAACACCCATTCAAATGAATTTTCCATTCCAATGAAATGGAATGGGCGAACCAAATGGCCCCATTAATTTTGAACTTATTCATTTTGAGAGCTAATGTTGGAAATAAGTTAAAGATCAAACTTATACACGGCCAGCTGTACAAGTATATAAAAAAAAAAAAAAAAAAGAGCCAATTGGGGTTAGCTCAGTTGGTCCAAAATTTGAGGGTTGTATGTGTGTGTTTGGAGGGGGTCAGGGGTTCAAACCTTGGTAATGTGTGTGTGTGCCATTTTTCTTTAATTTGTAGTAAGTGGTGGTCATTAGTTAAGCCCCACTTAAAAAAAAAAAAAAAAAAAAGTTAAAGATCAAACTTTCATTTTTGACTCTTGCGTTAAAGATCAATAGACTCTTTTAGCTCTATCATGCTCCCGTTTTTGTCTTCAAAAGTACTTTTTGGGAATTTTATTTTTACCGTTATTGTTCACTAGCACTATCAGAGCATACCATCTTAGACACAATTATACGCGAACAATAATTTATTATATTACTAAAAGTGTAGAATCCATATATATCAAATAATGAGATAAAAGAATTTGGAAGAGAGTGAGAATGAGTGTCATTTTTAATTCTTTTTATAGTTTTTCAGCTAAATTTGTTAATCTTTTTTTTTTTTTTTTTTGCTTGAATTGTTAATCATAATTATTAAATAGTTTTTTGGCCTTTGCCTTTCAGCTTCAGGATCTTTCCAATAGCCAATCATAAAAATTTAAAATAAAAAATAAAAAAAAAGTAAAACGTGTGTTCGTTTGGGAAAACAAAAAACAAAATAGAATAATTAAAAAAAAAAAAAGACAGAGAAGAAGAAAGAAGATCATACCCCATGTGCCAAAGCAAATGCTTCTAGTACATGTGGGCCCTTCTAGTACATGTGGGTCGTGAGTCAATATTTGCTTTTAAGAGTGCCCAAACAAGAAAAATAATTATATTAAAGGCTGCAAATAGACATATCACATAGCCCATGTCCCACCTCTCTTTATTATTTTCAAAGTTATTATAGTAAATGAGATTTGTAAGGACACAAGATTCTTTTTCAAATTTGACAAAAAACGGATGTTTTTCTAAGATAATTTCCCATGTTTCACCTAAATGGTATCTAGGAAGTAGGAACTAAAGGGTCTTACCGAAAACATGATTTTTTCCTAAATACTAAAAATTATACACAAGACACACATACATGTTAAACCTGAAGACAATCATGATGTATGGTATCCTTAGTAATAAATTCAAACTAAAAAACAAGGTACAAAGATGTTCCGTGTACTCATTTGGGCTGATTGATAAAAGAGGAACTGAAACTGTATCTACCATACTCAGAAGGCATAGGCATAGCTACTTTTAACTTGTAAAAGGAAAAGGGAACAATATTGAGCTCAGAGCCTTGACTTTTCAGTCTACTGAGTTTTCTCTACTGGCACCAAAAGAACTCTACAGAGTTACCTCTCACTGATTTGAGGGTGTCACAGCCACTTGGTTTGAAAAGATGCTAGCCCAATTCTTTTGAGGGCCGATTGATTTCTTGGTGGGTTCTCTCTCATCTTGCTTTGACTTGAGTTTCTCTTCCTCTGAAAAACATATGGCTAGTAAGAGTCAAGATCATGAGGAGACACTGGAGAAACTGAGAAAACAGCTTGCTGTAGCTGTAAGGAGCATTCAATGGAGCTACGCAATTTTCTGGTCTTTGTCAACCAGAGAAAAAGGGTATATTGTCTATTTTCTGATGAGTTTTCTTTTCATTTTCTCTGAGTCCAAACATGTTTCCTGACTTGCATATGTAGCTTAAATGATAGTTTATGAATTTCATGAAAAAGGGTATATTCCAAAGTAGATACTAAACACTGTAGTGTTTTCTGCTATAAATTCCATAATGGTGTAGTTGGAAGCTTTGAAGCTAAAATCTTCTCCTTCTAAGGGAGGTAAATACTCCATAATTACAGGGAAAATAATGAAACTTGTTCAAACCCAGATTAGATATTATACACCAAAAGGGTACATGTTAAACACACTAGCTTAGTTTGTTGTTCTGTAATTTTTGAGTTTCACGTATAAGGGTACATTCCAGATAGGGAACTTTACTCTGATGTCAAACCCATATGAGATATTAAACACCATTGTCTACTGTTCTGCTATAAATTTCATAATGGTGTGATTGGAAGCACATAATCCATAATTTTAGGGGAAAGTCCATGAAACTTGATGTAATATTGTTCAGGGTGCTGGAATGGGGTGAGGGTTATTATAATGGAGACATCAAAACAAGGAAGACAGTCCATGCAAATGAGCTTAAAGCTGAAAAAATAGGCTTACAAAGAAGTGAGCAATTAAGAGAGCTTTACATTTCTCTCTTGGAAGGTGAAAATGACCAACAAGCTAAAACGACATCATCTGGTGCTGCATTATCTCCTGATGATCTCACTGATGCAGAGTGGTATTACTTGGTTTGCATGTCGTTTGTGTTCAAACCTGGTCAAAGGTACTGAACAAAGCTTTTCCATTCTCTTTGATAAATTATTATCATTTTTTTTGGCCCAACTAAACATCTTTTTTCTTGTTCTCCATATCATTACACAGTCTTCCAGGCAGAGCATTAGCAAATGGGCAAACTATTTGGTTATGTGATGCTCAACATGCTGATTGCAAAGTATTCTCTCGTTCTTTACTAGCTAAGGTTGGTACTTTTTCATTTAAAATTCTTGGCTGTGATGTGTTTTATTGTTGACTCTGATATCTAGTATTGTAATTGGCACCATCATTTTAACAAGCAAGCAAAGCTGACTGACTTGTTTTGTTTCTATGTGAACTTATTGTGCCATGGATGTTGATGATTTCTCCAGAGTGCTTCCATTCAGGTATGGTGATTCCTCTATACCAAATCAAGTACTGAAAAACGTATTAACCATACATTTGGATGAGTGTATCATCTTTTTTTTTCCAAGGAAGAAAATAAGATTTTTTTGAGGACCTGCTATTTGATCTGTTATTATTCAAAATGTTTATGTTTTCATTATCTTTGGTTATGTAGACAGTGGTCTGCTTTCCCCACCTGGAGGGTGTAATTGAGATAGGAGTAACAGAGCTGGTAATTTTCTTTTCTTTCAACACCATGCCAACTTTTTCAGTTTCATCTATTTGACTTGTCCAATATTCTAATTTCTTTTGTTGCCTAAAGGTATCAGAGGACCTTAATCTCCTTCAGCACATCAAGGCTTCCTTACTAGATTTCTCAAAGCCAGATTGCTCCGAAAATTTATCTTGTCTTCCTCAAAGAACAGATGATGATGACGATAGCGATAAAGACCAAATGTGTGCCGAGGTTGGCAATGAGATAGTTGGCTCATTTGATTTTGAAAAACAATTTTCTCCTTCAGAAGATAGTAGCAGGTCGGATCAGAGAGGTACTAATGAACCAAGTGGAAACCATGAAGAGTTCAACTTTTCTCCTGATGAATGTTCTAATCGCTGTGAGCATGATCACCTGACCGAAGGTTCCTTTATGCCAAAAGGTCTCAGTGATGGGGCTTCTCAAATTCAAACTTGGGGTGTCAACGATGATGATTGCATCAACGGTGTTCAAGAGTACATGAACTCAAGTGACTGCATATTGCAGGCTTTTATCAATCAAGAAAGGTCTATTCCTTCTCCAAAGCATGCAAATCCAAACCACATTCACTTGAAAGAATTTCAGAAATTCAATCAGACAAAACTGAGTTCCTTGGATGATCTGGGAGCTGATGAGGATTTTCATTACAAAAGAACTCTTTCTGCTATTCTAGGAGGTTCATCTCAATTGGTTGAGCACCCTTGTTTCCGCAATTGTGATTGTAAATCCAGCTTCACAGCCTGGAAAAAAGGACATGCCCATGATTATAGGCCACAGGTACAGCAGAAAATGTTGAAGAAGATCTTGTTTACAGTTCCATTCATGTATGATGGTTCCTCACTTGAGTTACCTAACAAAGAGTTGGGAGAAAATTGGCTTGAAAACTCAAGAAAGGTCTGCAATAAACACGTCGAGTTCGAAAAATCAAGGGAGAATGACAACTTTCTTGTCCTAAGATCAATGGTTCAATCTATCGCTAAGGTAATATTTTCACACTTTTAACTATTTGCACTAAAAGGCATGCTTATTTCTTAGTATATTGCCATATGTTCAGTTTCACAAGACTATTCATTGCCAGTTTAACTAGAACTAGTCTTAACTGCTATTTATGAAGTTACATTTTCTGAAATATCTAAACTTGACATATTTATGCAAGACTGATCAAGAAGCAATCCTTAATGACACGATCTGCTACTTGAAAGAGCTCGAGGCAAGAGTAGAAGAGTTGGAAGCAAGAACCAGAAAGAAGTACTCGGAAATGGTGGAACAAACATCAGATAATTATGGCAATAAGAATGATAATGAGAGAAACACATGGTTAAACAAAAGGAAGACCAGTGAAGTTGATGAAACAGAACCAGATCAAAACATGGTTATTGACAAGGATTATGGCCAGCCACTGAACTTGAAAGTCAGTGTAAAGGAGCAAGAGGTTTTAATAGACATGAGATGCCCTTATAAGGAATTCATATTGCTTGATATCATCGATGCCATTAACCATCTTCATTTAGATGCTCACTCAGTTCAATCATCTACTCTTGATGGTGTGTTTACCTTGACCCTCAAATCCAAGGTTTGTTTCATTCACTTTTTCCTCCACAACTTTTAATTTGGAAAAAATAATACTAGTCTATATGGTTTGAAGAGCCTATCTGGCACTGACATTTGTCAAGTTTGTTTGTTGTCAATTGTAGTTTTCCGATTGGAACTCATTACCATTATACTTGTTTTCAACATGATGTATCTCATTATATAGCATTTTTACTATCCGTAATGGAGAGCGAAGGCTGAAGGGTATGTTTACATTCCAATTAGAAACACCTGAAAGGAAGTCCTAGCCTTTCCCACTTATTGTTTCTTATTCCCCTCTATTTTTGTTCAACGCCTTTTTATTTTTGTTCCACTCATTTCTTTCACGATTCATTTAATTACAAATTAGTAAATGTGACCTTGATGTTACTTAAACTGTTTATCTTGTTGAATTGCTTTCAGTTTCGAGGTGCAGCTATTGCAACAGTTGGGATGATCAAGGAGGCTCTTTGGAAGGCTTCTAAATAAGTGGTTGATACAAGTCAGAGAAAACTAGTCAACTTCCATATGTAGAGTCAACTCTCTTGTCAATAAAGTTTGCTTGGTCCTTATGAAATGTTTAATGGGATGAGATCAATAGTTAGAGACCTTTCTTCGGTACTTCTTAAACTTATTGCCACCATTGAATAAGTTTCAGTAGTAACTCTATCAATGAGATGAGAAACCAAATCTTCCAATGATTTTTTATCTTCTATATCCACTAATGTCTGTGTCTTCATTTCTGTATTATTACTATTATTGAAGGTTCAATTCCATCTAAAGGCACAACACTTGTAAAAAAAAAATTGGCCATTAAAATAATCTTTAAAAGTCAAAACTTGGAGCTTCAAAACTATTGTTGACAATTTTAATCAATAATATACAGTTATTATTAGTTATTACAACTCTTGCTGTTGTGACTTGTCAACTGTGATTCAATATATAATTTGATGAACCACGAGCGAGGAACATAATTAATTCCTTGTCTGCCATATATCGGTGAACGTGTGCTTTATTAAAATAATGTCCTGATGAGAATAATTATTTAGACTGCTACATTTGACATCTCAAAAAAACAAAAGGAATTACTTTATTTGAAATTTATCCATGTAACAATGACAAGTCGCCAATTTGGCAAGTTCCCACCATTTCTTCTTTTTTTTTTTTTTTTTGGTAAGGGTATGCATTTTCTATTCACTAAAAAAACACATAAAATACTATGTACACATCTTTCTCTTTTGAATTTGAAAAATTAGGGAAAAAAATTTAAAAATTAATTTTAAATAAAATTAGTTTATTAGCTAAAAAAGAGTGTGTTACCATATATCCGGGATATGTTTGACACATTAGATGGTCACTTAAATACTTAAGACAAAAAAAAAAAAAAAAAGAAAAAAAAAAGAAGAAGAAGTAGAAGAAGAGTTACAAGAAAAGAGATTGGCGTTCCCAAATATCTGAAATATGTTAAGACACTTTGATAGTTACTTAGAAATTATAAAATTCAACAATATACTCACTATTGATATTAGAAGAAAAAACAATAGTCATCCTTTGGACCTGTCAAGTTTCAACTAAACCCCCAACTAAATTATGAACATGTGAATGGCATGCAATGGTATATTTGTGAAGATTCTGAATTATATTTTACACAATACTAGACTCTTTTGCAGAAAAATAAAAAATAAATAAAACAATATTAGATTTTTTTTTTCCCCTTCCAGTACATTTGCTGGGAATCTTGCCAAAATTATCTGTCTTTCCTCTAAAAATTGCAATTTGATGCTCATGAATCATGATGACTTGCCAGAAAGATATGTTTGATAAAATAATTAGAACTTCTGGGAATTTTCTGATAGATAATATGGAGCAATAGATATGTATAACAGAAATACGAAATGCTTGCAAGTAGCAACTAAGTTAGGTGATTATAGGAACCACACAATAATCATTATTAATCGACACTAATAATTGTAACATTAACAATAATGAAGATGATTAATAAAGTTTAATCACAACATTTTCCAGATAGAAATCTAGACATGCAATAAGGACAAATTTCCCAAGGCCCCCACTCTTTCATTGCTGTGAAGTTTATGATTAAAGTGATCTTCTAAGGCAGCAACCGAATTCAAAGGTAATGTCCCTACCACATGAGCTCCATTACTGGCAGAGGTTGGACTTGGATGTGTTGAATGCTGATCTAGAATATTACCAATTAAAAATAAAGTACATGATATGAAAGAAAAACCCCTCATAAACCCCACCAAGTCAAACCGCTTTAAAGTACTAGCTAGTAACTTCCATTACCAACCAAGTCAAAAAGTTTGTCCAAACCCAACTCAACCCAACAATTTTTTATCTTCATCTCATTCAAGAATACTAATTGTAATATTTAACTATTTCTAATGCTACCACTAGAACAATAATATTTTGAAAAAATCCAACTTAAAAGAGGTTACTAATTACATTACTTGGGGTTTGGCACCAGCAAAATCTTTAACAGTAAACCCAACTTTTTCAAACTTACCTCTCTCATTGTTCTCTCTGAACTTCAAGTAATCCAAGCAAACAAAGGGCTTATAAATTCTCTCACTTCCTTCCCCTACAACATCATCTGGTGCCAAGACCACCTTGTCATCCTCAAAACACCAGAAGAAAGCTAGAGAAAACCGGTTCTCCGGTCGCCTTAAAACCACTCGGTGTTCAGAGGACCTCAGCTTCTCATTGCTCCAAGCTTGCAACATGTCCCCTATGTTCACCAAAAGGGTCCCCTCACATGGACTTATGTCCATCCATTTTCCCTCCTCTGACCTCACTTGAAGCCCTCCTATTTGGTCTTGATACAAAATTGTTACACAGCTCATATCAGTGTGCATTCCTAGCCCCTCAACCTCATCATCCAAATTTTGAGGAGCTGAGTAGTTGTTTATCCTCATGTAACCTTGGCAGTTCTTGAATTCAGACTCATACTTCTTCTTAAAGCCATCCCCTAAGCTCATCAACAAGATCTCCGTGATTTTCTTTGACAGTTCTGCCATCTTAGTCCCATATTCTTGCAGCATCTCACTGTTATTAGAGAAGGACCCAGATGGTTAAACAGAATATTAATCTCAACCCAAGTGAGAAATACAAATAAAAATAACATACAGCACAAGAGTATATGCATACACATGAGGGTTTGTACTCATTTATATAGAATATATATACCTGAACAGAGAACTCTGTTGGTCAAAGAGAACATCAGCAGAACTTTGAGCAGATGCAAAGAAGTTTGGACCAGAAACTCTGAGACTTTCAAAGAATGGAGAGGCTAAGAAATGAGGTGTATAAGTCTTTGAAGAAGAGAAAGGACCAAGTTTGAGTTTAGTTTCAGATGGGAGGCTAAAGAGGTCATTTGACATGGAACATATTTTGCTGTAAAGATCCGTTGATATCCCATGATTGATAATGTGGAAGAAACCCCAAGTTTTGCAGGTTTGGGCTAGTGAGGATAGAGAAGAAGGCTGCAATTCTGGCTCAGAAATGTCTAGAATGTGAAGTTTAACAGAAATTTTGGATTCAGACATTGTATTTGGAATATAGATAGAGAAAAAAGGTATACTTTGTCCTCTAATTAGGTTGGGCTACCTATTAAATAGACCTCCACCTAGCTATCAAGATTAAATACTTAAAACTTTACACGTTCATACTCAACATGATTGGACCTGAGTAAAAGTAACCCCTTTTCAAAAAAAAAAAGTAAAGGTAACCCACTTGCTATATTTTACCACTAATGGAGATTAATATATAGATAACAGTGTGTTATTTTTATGAATACATGATTATGTCTAGAAAGATCTTGCAATAGGTGCAGTGGTGTTAGAATGTCATGTCACTAAGATATTGGTGACATAAATAACACTACAACAGAAATAGGAAATGGGAATTGAAATAGTTTTATCACATACAACCATTTTAAATTGGTTTCTAAGAACTTAATTATAAGGTTTGGTTCTATATATGCTTTAAAAAAAGTTTGATTTTTGGTTTTCACGTGACGCAAATAGTTAATGTAAGAAAGGCTATAATGATTGAAAGTTTTCAGTTATATAGAACAGAAGACAACCTGGTAAGTTGGTATCCTGATAATATATACTTAATATTTTTGTTGTTCATGGGTTAGATATAGAAATATATGTGTATATATATATATATGACTTGGATTCTTGCTAAGAAAGTTTTTGACCGGCACTAACTCTTGTGCACCAAGCATGTAGAAGTTGAAAATGGTTTCATTTACTAGACTAGAATGCAACCTTGATACATATAACGGTGTATACTTTGATCATAATCTATAAAGAAAAAGCTACTCATAACTATGACTTCGAGTTTTGAGTTCCTCTTATCTAAAATAGACTTTCAAGAATTTAAAAACAGATAGGAAAAAAAATAGTCTAGTTTTTCTCAATTCCAAGTACAACTAGGCACTCTATTATGAATATTGAAAAGATTCTTCAAATTTCATGCAGCTTTTAATTCCAGAATTTTTAGATCCTTATTCCCCCTTTTAAAATGAAAATTAGACATGTTGTCTTTTTACTTTTTCCTTATCCTGGAAAAATAAACTCACATACTTTTTTAAATTACAAAAATATGCTACCATATTAATGTAGTACATGAATTTAGAGCATGACAAAATTATAAGGTGGTTTCATCATGTATTATATGTTACGTAATTATTATATATTACATGATTAAAATTGGCATGTACTATATAACACTAATGCATTTCGGCCTTTGCATGAATTTTTGGGTCTATTTTTTTCTTTTGAAGAAAAAAAGAGAAAAAGTTTCTATTCCAAATGAAATGGGATGAGCATCATGATGGTGATCTATGCCTCTAAATAAATGTAAATGCTTCTTATTCAAATATATAATACTGAAATCTATGTAGATAACAGACGCTTAAGCAGAGGGAGGAAAAAGAAAAAAATCCTAACCTCTTTCTCTCTATTTGTATTTCCTCCTAACAAAAAATTTAGCGCCGCCCCGTTTGGAGGCCGAAGAGGGGGTTTTCCCTTCTCCTTCTCCAGCCTTCTCTCCTCACTCTCTTCTTCTTCCTCCTCTCTGCTTCTTTTTTCTTTTTCTTTTTCAGTTTAATAAGTCCAGATTTAGATCTGGTTTATAGTACCACCTTTTGTGTGGATTTTAGTCCAATCTAGATCTTAAATATGAGATTTCTTCTCAGATCTAGATCTGTTTAATGGCCAGTTTTTATTTTATTTTCTTTTCCACGGGCATGGATATCAATTGGCCTGCCAAGAATGCAGCCAGGAGTAAATGTTGAAGGCAATTGATTGCTAGTGGTCCTTGTTATCTCTTTCTCTTAAAGAATTAGGGTAACCCACACATTTGTTCGTAGTTGTGTTTGTGATCCATTTTTCGTCTTCTTTCTTTGAGAAGTTTGAAATTGTAATTTTTATGTTTACATTGTAATTTGAAGTTTTTGCTTCGATTAATGATATTCTTTGAGGAGCCTGTTTATATAAAAAAAAAAATATTTATGTAGATAAACGGTGGTAGTATTGCAAATTAACATTATCCATCATTATGGCAGGAGTACATAAAATACGGCAAAGATTTGACTCTGGCTTTTAAAAGTGACAAAATTATCTCTCAAGTAATATATTGCACAAGCAAAAGCAAAACCAAATACAATTATAAATATAGAGGCATAATGATAACTTAAAGCTAAAAGCATTGAACAAAATTCCAACAAATTGACTGCACTAATTGCTTCAATACTCAGATTTGTTTATATATATTAAATCCTAATGAATTTAAAGACGGTTGAATATACTTATGCAATATATTATTCACTAATGGATTTGCACTGCTGACTTTCATCTCTCTCCACTAAACACCAAATTTAAAAAATAAATGAATAAATAAAAATGCGCCCACTTTCTGCTTTGTTATCAGGAACCCCACTTTCTGCTAAGGGCATCTCCCAGGTCGCACTAAATTGGTGTAAAACACTATTTTGGTGTTAAAAATCCTCTCCACTATAACACTATTTTTTACATCAAATTTAATGTAATGAATAGTATTACACCATTTATTATACCAAATTTAGTGTAATACTATTCAAACTTTTTTTATTTTCTCAATAGCCTCTACCTTTATAACTTCTTACAAATTTATTCTCAATACATCCTTTTTTATTAACCTTTATTATTTATTTAATTTATTTCATATTTAATTTAATTTGATTATAATTTAAACTAAATAATACAAGTGTTAATAATTATTAAAATATAATTACTCATTAAAATCTATGATTTAAAAACTTCATAATATGCGGAAAATTGACACTAAATACCAATATAAACTAAAATTCTAATAATATTTTAGCAAATACAACATAACTAAGTTTCCAATAATATTTTAGCAAATAAGGCATAAACTAAAACAATAAAAACAAGAACTGCAGCAAGAAACTAAAACAACATCAACATTAATTCTTTTTTGTCTTATTTGTGTATTAAACGTTGTGTTTTTTTTTCCTAATGTTTTATTAAATATAATATTTAGTTAACTAAAAGTAATTTATTAATTTTTAGTATTATTAATTTATTAGAATGTTTTTTTCCCCAATAATTTGCAATAATGTGTCAAGTAATATATAGATGTAGTAGTTTGTAAAATAAATTAATTGTTAAAGGACTAAAAAGATAAAGAATAGAAAGATAATATTCTTTTTAGTGTAACTTTTGGTGTAATGGGTTGGAGTTCAACTTATAAAATAGTGTGAAAGTTATACTATTTATTATAAAAGTTACACCATTTTGGCGTTATAGGCTGGAAATGGTCTAAGAAGTTTTAGAGTTTATTAGCTGTTGATTAAAACTTAAAAGCATATACATATACATATCATAAATATGTATATTATTTTTTTTTTTCGGTAACGAATTTGCTACGACATTTGTTATCCAAAAAAGCTAGTGGCGAGTTAATGGCAATTTTATCCAAAAAAAGTCCTTGGCAATCTCTCAGCTAAAGATATGGAGGCCAAACCACTGAATATATATAAGCCTACTCTGGGCTCAAGACGTTGGCTTGCCTTTGCAAACAGTGGAATCTGATGCATTAGTTGTAGTGCAAAGCTTGAATAAACATAGATAGTTTTATACTGTCTTTGATGACCTACTTAAGGATGTTTGTAATTCATTATCTTTTTTCCCACTAGCTAGTTGAAATCATGTTTACCGCTCTGCAAATCAAGCGGATCATGGTTTGGCGAAATTTGCTTTAGGGCTAGAGATGATGGATGTATTTGGTTAGAGGAAGATACTTCTAATTAATAACAGAACTTTTTTACTCAAAAAAAAAAGAAAAAAACTTGCTACGACATTTAATCTAATCATAATGCCAAATTTTATTTTAAAGCTCTCAGCAGTTCCAGTAAATGCAGTTGGTTTATTCTACCATTTTGTCCTTATTTGAGTGCCTTTACATTCTAAATAAAGACCTATTCTTTTTTTGTATATCTTCCTACGTCCAGGGGCGGACGGGTGGCCCCTGCTTAACTTTTTTTAATTCAATTTTATATTTTACTTTGCCCTTGCTAAAATTTTTCTTTCAATATCATCCCTACATAAATTATGAATTGACATCTTTATCCACTTAATAATGACCCACTTAAAATTGTTCAAAATTGAGGAAAAAGGGCAATCAGAAAAAAACTTTCCTTATTCTCTCACTGGAATTTTCTTATTCTCCCAATTTAGAGTTTCCAAACCTCCAATATATATATATATATGGGTAACGTTTCAATGGAGTTTTTTGTTTTTATTCCATAGATGGGTATTCTAATTTGGGCTATTAGATTTTAATCTAATGGTTATAATAATATTAATAATTTTATAAAAAAGAAAATTCTAATTAATATGTACATATATAGAAAATTATTTATGATTAAAAATATTGGCAACCTGTTTATGACCTATGAGTTGGACATTTTTTTTTCAATCATCTTTCCATTATTTTTTTTTTGTTTTTATTCTTATTCCATATTTGATAATGATTTGATAATTATTGATTAAAATATTATTTTTATATTTTTTTTATTAACTATCTAATGTGTTAATAGTTATCACTCACCTTCTTTCCCTTTTTTTCTCCTTTCATTTTACATGTTTTATAAAAAATTACTTTTTAATAAAACAATCAACTATTTTTTGATTAATGATTTGATTATTATTGATTAAAATATTACTTTTTTCATATTTATTAATTTTTTTTAATCAACTAACGTGAGTTCTTTTTATCATGATTAATGTGTATTTGGTCCCAAAAAAAAAAAAAAAACTAACTAATCATTTATTAGATAAAAAATGAAAATGTGCATATTCCTAAAAAAATAAAAAATAAATTAAAAAAAAGGACCAAACCGTGTCAAAACACTTTAAAAAAAAAAAAACCATATATATAAAAATATTAAATACTAACAATTTTGATTAAAAAAATTTCTTAAAAAATCATTCCAAATTATTTTTCTTAAAAAATCATTCCCAAATCTTATTCCTAACTCAATGGAAAGAGGATTCTCTAAAAAATTAGAATAAGAATAATTGTAAGTAAAAATGACTTGCTATTGCAAGTCATTTTCAACTTGGTCAAAATACCCATCCATGGTGCAAAAATAAAAAACTCCATTGAAACATATTAGTTGTTATTTTGTGTTTCATTTGTATGGAAAGTAATAAATGGAAGATTTATCGTTTGTTTTAGTGTTTGAAGCTATATATTTGCTTATCTTTTTGGAGAGGAAACTTGTTTGTATCTTTATTCAATAACAACTAAATCATCAAATACTTAATGACCTGTTAACGTGTCTTTTTTAATTATTTTTTTCTCTCCTTTTGCATTGATATTATAAATTTATTCAATTTTCATTCAAAAAATAATAATAGATTTATTTAATTTTTTCTTAAGTAATTTTCCTTTTTTTCGTTGTTTTTATCGTTTATGTGCATTAGACTATTTTAGGTATATAATATAACTTTCTTTTTTTAAAAAAATGCTGTTCCTCGATTATAGATAAATCAAGGTTAGAAATCTCATAATTATGGCTCTTACTATGCTTTTTTTTTTTACTTGAAAATTTTTAGAATAGAAAATTTTATTAATTTGATTTTGTTTTGCATTTCAAACTTTGTTTTCTTTTTTTTGTACATTTTATTACTATTATGAAATTTTTAGATATTTTTTGGTGTAATTATTATATTTTAAAATAAAAATTTTCTCCAGTGCAAAAATGTCCTGGCTCTGCCACTATCTATGCCAAATGCAATAATTTTGTCATTAAAAAATGCAATAATTTTGACTCGTTAATTCGATTTCTGGCTTTTGTTATTTATTTATTTTTTTCGCTAAATCTGGCTTTTGTACTTGAAACCCCGTTGCTCGGAGCCTGGACAGTAATGAAATTTTCCAAAAATAAAAGAATGAAAAAAATACATGTAGCTTTATCGAAGACCGGCAAAAATCTAATAGAAAACGACATGTCGGTTTATTGCAAAAACAATGCAGGCAATAAACGATTACTTTTTTCCTTGAAACATATAAACGACATTTGACTTTCAAACTTAAAAAACACGTCGTTTCTAGTTAGACCGGTAGCAAACTTTCGAGTAACAGATAACAGGTTTGTTTTTCCACATAAAACGACAGTAAATAATGAAAAGAAACGCCATGTTTCTTCAATATGAAACGACATGAAGTTTTAATCAATAAATGACGTCCAGTCGTCTAATATCAACAGCAATGAGCAAACTTTACAAATAAACGAAATGTCGTTTGAAGGGCTTATAACTTTTATTTATTTTATGTAAGTTCTTATAACTTTCAAATTATAAGATAGTAACTTTTAAATTATAAGATAGCAAACTTGTCGTCTTTATTTCACTCAAACAAAAGTAAAAAAGAAAATTTTCATCTTCATTATTGGACTATAGGCGATGTAGCCCTTTCCAAACAAAAATAATAATAATACATGTATCTTTAATTGAAAACAACGATAGGTCGTATTTGTAATTAACAACACAAACTTTAGAAAGGAGCTATATGTCGTTCTCTAAAAAACTTGGTTTTATATCTTACAAGATATAGTTCTGGACTCCCATATTTTTTAAAAAAAAAAAAAAAAAAAAAAAAAAGAGAGAGAAAAAGAAAAAAAGAGAGAAAAAAAAACGATTTAGTTCTGTACAACCTGTAGTTTTGGACGAGCAAGATGTTTACTAATTCTTGTTTTTTCCCCCCCAGTAATTCAGTAATTCCTATCGAATATTTAACAATTTATTTATATCTTACAAGAAAATTGCAGAGCCAACAGCTGCCTTTATTTATTTATTTATTTATTTTTCAGTTTTAGGAAACAGCGGCTGCTGTGTATTATACTTCTGCTAACAGTACAAACTCAATTACTCGTATACGCAATAAAAGATGGGAAAAAGGGACCTAATTTTGAGTATTTTGGGCCAAACTTTTGTAGCACTGTTTTTCAAAATGACCTTTTTGGTGTGTCATAATATTTGTGACAAATGGTCACTATAATTTATGACCAGAAATTTCTGAAGTTTCTAGGATGAACTACTGGTTGGTCACTATATAGCAACCACCTTCACTAAGTTTTTTTCCCGAAGAACCCGTCACTAATGTTGTGATACTCGTAGGAAACTCATTCTATATAATAATCTTTTTTTTTTGGGAAGGAATTACACATAATACTCTTATAGAGGTAATTTTGGCCCAACTAGTTGGTTCCATTTTCCATAAAAATGTCAAAAGTGTGGGCATAGGGAAATGGGGCCGAGTACGGCCCAACAACAAAAATGGTGAGTCTCCAAATTTCAGATGTCCTTCATATTTTCAAAATAAAGTAGCGTTTCTATCACTTTTACGTATAAAAAACTAAAAGAATTACAGAAGTACGGAACTCAGATTTTTTTCAATTTTTGTACGGTTTTTATTAGAAAATATCACTTTTTAAAAAATATTTAGAAAAATACTATTTTTTAAAATAGTTACTGGTTACCAATTTCTGGAAACTTATTATTGGTTATCAGTTACCAGTTATATACCAATTATAAATATCTTTGATTATTAGTTACCAGTTTCTGGAAACTGGTTACTAGAAATTAGTTACTATTTTAAAAAATGGTATTTTTCTAAATAATTTTTAAAAAATGGTATTTATCTAATAAAAACCGTACCGCACCTTAAAAAAAACTTAAACCACCGTATTTTTCAAATATTTTTCAAAATTACCGTATAAAGTCTAATTTCCCCAATAAAGTACACTTAAAGGATTTTTTCTCAAATCTTAGCTGGGATTCAAATGTTATTCTCTTTCCCAATGCTAAATCAGAAAATATAGACTAGGAAGTAGAACAAAAAGAAGCATGTATCGTAAACATTCTGCTTTATTTTTATTTTTTCAGATCAAGCCAATTAATTATTTTGGGAAATTTAAAAGTAACAGAATTCAATTAACTCTAATTAAAATGTAGTGAAGTTATATTTTGATTGTATTGATTATAGGGTTTCCAAAGCCAAATTACTTATTTACTAAGTGTTTTTTTAAGCATAACTTAAAACTCCCACAAATATTAATTGATGAATTAAGTGATTTATGAAACTTCCAACATTTTTTTCCCTTTAAATAGCATCATACTTTTCATGAAATCTCACATATCATACTTTTCATGAAATCTCACATTCTCATTCATAATACTAAACATGAAAGGGGGAACACTTGAAATACTCCTTGTTAATGCTGAAGGCATTGGACACAAAAATTTTGTTGGTATGGCTACTTTCTAGTATTAGAAGCACTTGTTATTCTTCTTCTACCACTTTTTTTTTCCTTACTTTATATTTATGTTCAGTAAATTTTGTTATAATAATAAATTGGACAGGGAGACCAGACTATTATGTCTTTGTAGAGTGTGGAGAACATTTATATAGAAGCAAAATATCATCAGGTCTTGTTTATGTTAACTTATTTTTGTTGTGTCTATTTTCACCCCAAAATGATTTCATCTGGCTCATCAAGTTTCTTTTTTTTTTTTTTTTTTTTTTTTTTTTAAAAATGCAGGTGAAGATGAGAAGGCTTGGTGGAATGAAAAGTTCACATTTGAATTTCCATTATCTGATTGGAAAAATTTGACTCATCTAAAGTTTAGAATTATGAACAGAGAACTCTTCTCAGATGGTGGATTTGTTGGTGAAACTATGTAATATTGGTTTAATTCTTTAAAATATGTTTATTTTTACTCACTACTATGTCAGTTAGCAGTAAGACAAGAAAAATTATGGAATAATTGAGAAAGTACAACATTTTGAAGAAATAGATTGACAAATTAAGATTTTTGTTTCCTTTTTCGAAAATCGATTTGCGGGTGTCCTAACTCCCAGTCATATAGATGGGTGACTCTGAGCTATGACTTTGGGTGTATTTAAGTCTCTTGGTGGATGACATTTTTAATCTCTTATTGTAGTGCCTTCTTAAATTCGCCGATGTTTATTGTTAAGGGCTTTTTTTTTTTTGGAAAGAATATTGTTAAGTTTGATGAAATACTACAAAGTTCATATATACAATTAAACTCTAGTCCTCTAGATTAGATAGGATCCAATTTTTTTTTTTTTCTCTTAATACATTATTTTTAATAATTTGCTTCTATTATGCAGAATTTATCTAGGTGGAATAATCACAGAGGGATGTGAAAGAGGACTCCTAGAAGTAAAACCAGCCCCATATAATGTGGTGCTTGAAGATGACACTTACAAAGGGGAGATAAAAATTGGATTCAAATTCATTGCAAAAGTAAGAATCACTTGTAGTAACATACATTAACTATTGTTTTTATGTTATTATTAATGTTGCCATTACAAGATCTGTAACACTAATTCCCTAGCCTTTTTTTTTTCTTCGGTTTCCCATATGCAGAAAGATGTGCCAGAGAGAAAAAAAGAGTGCATTACAGAGGAAAACAATAACAAGGCTGCAGAATGTGGTAGAATCGTGAACTTGTGGAAGATTTCATGGTGGTGGTCTTTGTTTTTCTCTAGGAGAATGGATACCAAAAACAAGAACAACCACGATTAAAAGGATCAGTGATCCTCATAATCAATAATTTGATATGACCTATGGGAATGTGGCCCTACACCATGTAATGTCCCAATTGTCCATCTGGGTGCCCCTCTTTTTTTTTTTTTTCTTATTTTTTTTGGGGGAGTAGAACTCGGGCTATGCTACAAATTGTTTTGAATTCTGCAGTCTGATAATAAATTTTGTTTTCTATGTATTGTTAGAAATTAAATGTGAGATTAGGACCAATACACACCATGGTCATTTGGAAAACTAGGACACTTTAGGAATTATTGTTTTCAACGTGTGAGGTGGAGATGGATTAGGATTGAGGACTGCTCTAGAAAACATGACCAAAAATCACTTTGATCCCCAATATCATGACAACGGAGCATAATTGAGCAATAACTTTGATGAAAACAATATCTGTTTCATAAAATTCAAGAAGAAAGTAATCGTGGGAAAATATTATAAGAATGTTTATTAAGAAATAAAAATAATAATATGCCCTTATTGACGGTTTTTCAAAATTATCTCGCTAGGCCATCTCCAACCTAAAACTCTATTTTGGAGCAATCAAAATTTTAAAATAGAATAATTTTACTTTATATATTTTTTCCATCTCCAACTCATTACTCTAAATATTACACTAAAAAGAATATTCTCTTTGCCCTCATTTCTCCTTTTTTACCCAAATAATCTAAGTAATCCTTTAGAATATATGTAAAAATTAACCTTTAATAAGGGTACTTTTGGAAATTAGAAAAAAATGAATTAAAAAAAATAGCGTACTGTACTATTTCTACAGTATCACACTATTAATGGTGCGGCACTGTAACTGTGCTTCATTTTAGCGCAGCAAATAGCACTTAGTTGAAATTTCTCATTGCGCTAAAAATGGAGATGCTCTAATTATTTAAATTTACTTAGTTCTACTACAACATGATATGATAAACGTTTCTCTACCGATATAAAATTCTAATGTGAAAATCACATCTTTTCGCATTAAAATTTGTATGCTTTATGGGAATCAAAAAAAGATACAAAGATAAACAAGCCTGCATTGATTTGTGAGTTGGAGTTAGGTTCATGCATTAGTTAGAATTAAATATATGACTTTGAATTTAATTTCTATGAACCTTCTGATCACCACACACTTAGAATACAAAGCACAAAAACATGAAGAAATGAGCTGCATCGACTGACAAAATGGAAGGCACGTCTGTATAACATTATTAGAATTTAGAGGTTGACTTGACTGACAATATGGGTTTTTTAAATATTTTTTCTATTCTTTTTTCCCTTTTAAAATTCAACAAAGAATAGATTAGAATTACCAATTATTTTCATGGGCTTTAATGTACTCAAAGCTAACTCCGAATAATCTAACCACTAAATCTTATTAAATTCCATTTCATGCAACTTAATATACCTCATCTTTTCTAGTTTGTTTTTTGGCTTCATTTCATTCTAACGTTTTAAGATTGTTTTGGACAACTGGAATGGGTTTGCCGTGATTTTCTCTAGTGCAATTACAGCAACCAAAAAAAAAAAAAAAAAGTATATTGGGAAAATAGGTCAAATGGGTGTTCGAATTAAGTCCCGAAAATCTGGAAATAATAGGAAAAAACCCACTGTTTGTGGTTCACATGCACATAAATTAATGAAACACACCAACGGAAATGTGGATGGCCTATTCTACTAAAAAGGAAAATAAAATCATAAGTTATTTTTGGATCACTTTTCTTTTCTTTTTCATAAATGGATACTTTTAGACCACTACAAACGCGTTTGATATAAGATTCGAATTCTATTCTATAAATCCATAAACAATTTTCATGTAGAAAGTTAGAAGGATAAATGTTTTATCTTTTTATCCTTTTAACTTTCTATATAAAAGTTATTTCTGAATTTGTAGAATAGGATTCAAATCTTATACCAAAAACACCCTAATATTTTGAAATCTCACAATTTAGAAAAATGAAAAGTACTGGCATGGCATGGTGATAATCATGCTTTTTTCGAATGTAGAAGGTCTAACATTTTATTTGGTAAGAGATAGATAAAAAGAGAAAGGAAAGAAAGTATGAAGTAAAAGAGGATAATAGCTCTCATTCATTTTGTAAGTTATAGGGAAAAATAATTCTCAATCTTTATAAGCTCGGTGGGTGGGTGGAGTGGGAATTGTGTATTAAATCAGGAGTTCAACTACGGAATATGAGTTTTTTTTTTTTTTTTTTATTTGTAGTAAGTGGTAATCAGTTAAACTTCACCTTTTATCGGTGGGGTTAATGGTGTTATTTACCCGCCCTTTTATCATTTCTTCTCTCATGAGTCACGAGTCTCAATTTGATGGGCCTAAAGGGGCTCTCTCGCCCTTTGCCTCCCCTCTCTTTTCCCTCCCACTATCCTTCTTGCCAAATACTAGCTCTCTCCACCTTTATTTTATCTTAGGGATAATTATATTTTTATACTTTGTATTTTGACTGTTCATTCAATTTATACCTTGTGTTTTGGTTATTATTAATATTGATCTTTAAATTTTAAACTTATGACAAATGTATAACTTCTCGAAGTCAAACTCCAATTTTGACCATTTGGTTTATCAAAATATCTCTTTCAAACTTTAAACGCATATATTTTAAAAAAATTCAAATTTAAAGCTTATTTAAAATTAATAGCTAAAGCTACATACTAAAAAGAAAGGTTCTTGCATTTTTTTAATTAAATTGTTAATATTTTGTTATTTAATTATTAATTTAATTAGTTTTAGATAAAATTAGTTTTAAATACATGTACAAAGTTTTCTCAAAAAAAAAATAAAAATACATGTCTAAAGTTTAAAAGGGGTAGTTCGGTAAAATAAGAAGTCCAAATTGGTATTTGACTCAGATATGGTATACATTTATTACAAATTTTAAATTTCATTGTCAATGTTGATAATAACTAAAACGCAAAATATAAATTGAACAAACTGTTAAAATACAAGATATAAAAATATAATTAACCCTTTTCCTTATGCCAAACAAAGCCTCCGGTCCCTACTAGTACTTCCTAATTTAAAAAATAATAATAACAACTATAAAATAAGTTTATTTTTGCAAAACACACACAAAAAAAGGGAGAAAATTTTGACCTTACATTTGTTATAATATCATCTTGTCAAATGAAATTCTTTTAATGAAACTACTGATAGATAATCATGACTCGCATGCATGTCGATGTTTGAATGTAATATTTTCTCCCGTTTTAGCCCTCTTATTTATAAATTATTCAACTTCCCAAAGATGCCCCCAAGGCCCCCAACCAAAACTAATATTAATACGAATAATAAATAACAAATAAAATCTTATTTTATGTCAGAAACTCATAAAATAGCATAATGATATTCCTTGCCATCAAAAGGCACAATATAATGCAAGTGATGTTTTTAAATTATTTTGTTTAATTGAATCCACGGTCACAATTGATTTGATCATGTTTAATCTTTATGATTCTCTTATATTATAAATACAAATAATAATATCTCTCCAAAAAAAAATTCAAATAATATCTTGGAATTAATTTTCCCACCCCAATTGTTGCATTATTGCATAATTGCATTTTCTCTAAATATAAATGCAAATGATATTATGTAATTATTTTATTTTATTCTCTGACACATTTTTTATTTTCTTTTAATATCTTTTCCCCCCACGTAGTCAGAATCATAAAAATTAATAAATAAAATAAAACAAACAAGCAAACAAGCCAATAGACTCGTATATATTCAGGTCCAACTAAGATGCACTCTGCATGTCGTGGGGTTTACTTTCTCAGGAACCAAACAAGATTTTCAATCTTCATTTTCAACTCTCTGGTGGGTTTCAGCCATTTTCGTATCTGGGTCTTTCTTCTTCTTCATCTGTGATTGAAGTACTGGAAGATCAGACGGCTCACATTGCTCCTTTTTTCCAAAGAAAGCTTTTCTTTTTTTGGTCAAGAACATGCCTAGGAGGGAACTGTTTCAAACGGTCTTAGTTCAACTCTTCAAATTCAAATACAACCATTAAAAAGGTAATTGTATTCTAAAGATTTGTATGACCGTTACCTTTAGCAATTTCAAATTTTAGTTTGTTTCAGCTCAAAGAAAGTTCTTCCAAGATTGCTTTTTTTCATCTTATTTATTGTGCCATGAACTTTAGCTACGTATGTTCAGTACATTATTTTAAGTTTCTGATCAAGATAACTACCTCTGAGAAACCTTTGTTTTGCTTTTTTATGTCCAAAAAGAAAAGAAAGACTATGCTTTTTCTTTTCTTTTTTGCCCTTTTTCTTTTTCTGTAATTTTGAGTCCTATATATTAAAATATATGCATGTGTATGAGTATTAAGTTCCCGGGTCTGGTATTTTGGGTTAGAGTCCCACCAAAATAGTAATATGTTTAGATAGTAATCATAAAGTTCTGAACTTTTTAGAGCCCACTTAGCTAATTCTGTGAAGATTTTTCATGATTGTAATATGCAGGTTTTGAGTAATTTTGACTAGAAAGTTCCACTTCAAAATGAACAATTTATCCAACTCTGATGAAAATTATGATCTGGGTTATCAACCTTCTCCCTCTTCTTTGGATCAAAATGATCAATCAACCACAGAAACCCCAGGGTACTCGACTTTCAGTGGTGATTCTTTTGCCTACTGCCGGACTAATTCAGAGACCTCTGCCTTTTCTGAGCCTATAGATGATCAAAGCTATTCTAGTGAGCCTTCTCCTTCATGTTGGCCCGGCTTGAAGTCCGGCGGAGTTCATAACCAAGCTGTTCTTACCAGACTAGGAATGAAGCAGCATAAGAATCTAGTTGATGATCATAAACTTGATGATCAAGAAGCATTGGATTCAGGTTGGTTTTGATAGCTAGTCTTGTTCTGAAATTATTTTATCCTAAAACTTATAGTTGTTATTGCAAGAAATACAAATAGGCTAACCTGTGAGATTGGTACTTATGCAGAGCTTGAGTTGATGAAGGAAAGATTTGCAAAACTTTTGCTTGGGGAAGACATGTCTGGAAGTGGCAAAGGAGTCTGTACAGCAGTTACTATCTCAAATTCCATTACCAACCTCTATGGTAAATCTTCTTTTGAAGTTGACAAAATATGACTATTTTCACTTTCTTGTTTCGATCTCATCTCTCTTGTTTTGTTCTGATTTTTTTATGTTCAGCTACTGTTTTTGGACAGAATTTGAGGCTAGAGCCTCTAAAACCAGAGAAGAGAGCTATGTGGAAGAGAGAAATGGACTGCCTTCTATCTGTTTGCGATTACATAGTAGAATTCATCCCCACCATGTCGCAAAATTTGCGAGATGGAACAGCCTTAGAGGTATACATACATAAATGATTCATGGCATGAAATTCAACTGGTTCTGCTACTTTTGCTCATTTTGAACCTTTTCTGTTTTTTTTCCTTTTTATCTCTTAGGTGATGACAAGTAGACCAAGAGCTGATATTTATATAAACCTTCCGGCATTGAGAAAGCTCGACACAATGCTTATTGTAAGGATCCCTATGTGCCAAGAGATTTACATTATTTTTTACTGAAATACATTATAGCTCAGTTTTCTATCAAAGGCTAATGTGTACAAGATTTCTTTGGCAGGAAATATTGGACAGTTTCCGAGACACAGAGTTCTGGTATGCGGAACAAGGAAGCATGTCATCCAATTCAGGTCGTTCGGGTCCTTCAGGATCATTCCGGAGAATTTTTCAGCGGAAAGATGAGAAGTGGTGGTTGCCAGTTCCATGCGTTCCTCCGGAGGGCCTCTCTGAGAAGGCAAGGAAGCATTTAAGACACAAACGTGACTGTGCCAATCAAATCCACAAAGCAGCCATGGCCATCAATAGTAGTATTCTTGCAGAGATGGAAATCCCAGATACTTACATGGCAACTCTTCCAAAGGTTAGCCCTCCTTGCTGATCATTTACTTTTAAATTTTGAAGTTACTATTATGTTTCTGCAACGCTGAGTTTGATCTAAGCAAAGCCAATGAACATTTATACAACTATACTGCAAAGTCTTGATTCCACCATCATTCCTAGCCTAACATATGTTTCGACGAATTAATGTGTTTTCAGAGTGGAAAAGCATGTCTTGGAGATTCAATTTATCGCTACATGTATACGGCAGACAAATTCTCACCTGAACATCTCCTTGACTGCCTCAACATTGCTTCAGAACATGAAGCACTTGAGCTAGCAGACAGGGTTGAAGCTTCAATGTACACATGGAGGCGTAAGGCGTGCATGAGCCATTCAAAATCATCATGGGACATGGTTAAAGATCTCATGTCAGACACTGACAGGAGTGACAAAAATCATATTATGGCAGAGAGGGCCGATAGTTTGTTGTTCAGTTTGAAGCAGAAATATCCTGAGCTTTCTCAGACATCTTTGGACACTTGCAAGATTCAATACAATAGGGTAAGAATATATATTGAATTATGCATTAAAATGTATTAGAAAAAACCTACACTTACAAACAAAGTAAAATTTCTTGAAAACCATGATCTGGGAATAAATATACTAATTAGGACTATACTTGTTTCTGCAGGATGTGGGACAAGCAGTCCTGGAGAGCTACTCAAGAGTGTTGGAAGGTTTAGCATTCAACATAGTGGCATGGATTGAAGATGTTATTTTTGTAGATAGATCTGTTAGGAGCCAAAATCATTAGAGATTGCAAATGCTTTTTATGTATTATACGGATATCCTAATCCCAGCACTGTTTTTTCTTCTCTAACCGTCCATTAAACACGAAAGTGCAGATCTTCTAGCTAATGGTTACCTACCATGCATATGTTTATAGCTAATGGCTACTCACATTGCATATGTCTATGCAGCTTAATTCTTCATTTTTTTTTTTTTAAATGTTGTAACTTGTAAGCATGACTTTGTATAATATCATCCAGTCTTCTTTACAATTCTTTAGTTTCTAAATCATTTGTATCACATCATTTTCTCTTTGACAAAACAGTATATAGTTAGACACTTAGACCCTCAATTTTGAGTCAACACACTAGTCTATAAACATAGGAATGGCAAAGTAAAAGACCATTATCCCTTAACAACTTAAGAAACACTTGGAACAAGATCTAAATGATTACAACTCCAAAACCCAGTGTTTAATAGAACATAAATGCTTTTAATCTGATATTGTCAAATGAAATACCATTAGTACATTCACAAGAAGGACCTACAGATTGGGTCAGAATTTCTTTCTTCATACATCAGTAAAAGAACCCATTCGGAGCCTTAAGGGTGCCAATCGTTTTCTTGGACTAATAGGAGAAGAAGATTGAAATGCATCAACCTTGAACCTGAATTTGGTCAAGTCAACTTTGTTCTCAACCAAGCACTTTCTTAAAGCTTCATTCTTACCTTCATATAAAGTCTTCTCTTTTTCATTGCCTAAAACACCATCACTCTTTGACTTCTCCTCTGCCATTCTCCCTTAACCTATTGAATTTAATAAATTGTAGTTTTTAGACTCTTACTAGGAGTTTCTTATTTGAGAAGATCTGAGAACTTTTGCTCAAATGAGCAATTAATGAGTAAAACCATTTTTCTTATAGCAGCTAGGTTTGAATGATTCTCACCTGCTACTACCAGCTGTAAAGGTGTCAACTGCAATGTTTACCAGTTCCTCTTGTATTTATTTATCGGGTTTATGGCACAAATGGTCCCTGAACTATCAAATTTGTGGCAATTTGGTCCTCAAAGTTTTAATTGTGACAATTAAGCCCCTAAATTTTCCGATTTGTGGCAATTTAGTTCTTAAACTATCTAAATTGTAACATAAATTTCTGATCAAAAATACACATAAGGAGCACGTTGTAACATTTAAAGGAAATAAGCTGAGCAAAAAGATTTAGAGAGAATGAAAGATGTATTCTTTGCATTTTTAGGGTTTCTTGAGTTACAAATTCAGATAAAATTTTTCTGTGATCGTTCATTTTTATACTTGAAATTCTCAAATTATTTTTGGAAGACACTTTCAGATGCCACCACGTGTGCTTTTGGTCAAAAATTTAACAACAAAATTGTAATTTAGATAGTCCAGGACCAAATTGCTACAAATCAGGGAAATTATTTAGAGACTTAATTACTACAACTAAAACTTTAATGATCAAATTCACATATTAGATACTTCAGGGACCATTTATGCCATTTAACCTTCTTTATTTTCCTACTTTCTTTTTTAAGTTAAGAACAGTGTGTTAGTCAGTGGGACCTCTGACTCTTCTGCAGGCATTAGAAACAACCCTCTCACGAAAGCCATGTTTATACAAAGATATACCACGTTAGATTGGCGCAAAATCACTATTGAGCTGTCCAGCTCTTACTGGTGATGAATCATACAAAAATGACAAAATCTGTACCATACAATCACGACTATACCAATTGCCATGTTCAGAGTACCCCATAAACTACAATTGGAGCACAGGAAACTCCTTTTCCAAGTGGAAAAAATGTATTACCAAGGTCCACGGCACAGCCACCACAGGGGGCAGAGATCCTTGGACAGCTCACAATACATAGGACCAGAAAAAACAAACAAATAGAGAATATGCAACAGAAAACATCAATAGAAGTAGTAGGTATTCACTCAGAACGACAGACACGAGTCTATCAAGACTACTCTCTAGAGAAAACACTAGATTTCTCATCACTACGTCCGAAACATTTGACTATAAAATTACTCATCTCCATGATCTAGTGGACAAGAGGAGAACCCATAATAGATAGTTTTCTATACAGGTATCGTCACCGGGAGACTTATTTTGGAGTTCAATAAGCAGAGTCTAGCCTTTAGCCAAACCGGATAAAAAAAGCTAAACCAGTATAAGTTAGGAATTCAGAATTACAGCAAAGATGAATACGAGAATATGAACAGCAAAATTTCGGAATAAATGAATAATGATCGGACAGGCCGTAGTTCACAAGCCAGAGTAAATGCATCTTGGCAATAAGAATATATAAGTACGTAACATGCAGTCTATGCGCGCCGTTATTAGATGCAGTGAGGATAGGAAGTATAGACTCTGAGAAGAAGTGACGAGAAACAGCTACAGGTCATTCTTTAGAGATTTCACTTAAATCAATTGGTAAAGTGAAACAATTATCTCTATATATACAACAGCCTCCAAACTGCACAAAGAAGTGCACAGTTCAGATGAGTAATAATCAAAAGGTTAGTGGTCAAGCAGGTTCGAGACTGGGTAGGATGGGCTGGCATCGGAAGATATCTTCAAATTCCTACTTAAAAACTCCATCGCCCCCCACATATGCCTTGCCGCCCCACAAAAAAATTCCCTCTTTGCAGCTCCTCTATTGTCCAGGAGGAGTATACAAAACATGGTGATCTTGACACCAATTTTGGACAACAAATGAAAATCATTAGATTACCTGCAGAGGGGCTTGCTCACTCCAAACAAATTTCAGAATGAAGTGAAGTTAAAACTCAGCTGTCATCATCCACAGCCCCAATGTATGTGAGGTCTTTACGTCTCACCCTTACAGCCCCCTTAAGCCAACTCGATGCCCGAAGATTGGCGTGGTCACCACTGCCTATCAAGCCACTGTTACTTGAAGATGGGCCTGATCCTGCACCATCTTCCAGGAGTGTCCATGGGTCAATTTCTGTATCATAATCCTGCAAGGGCAACGACTTGGACTTCCCTGCTATGTTAGCTACAGGTCGAGCTAAATGAAACTGACTCCTCTGAGCTGTGATCAAGTTTCCTGAGTATGACCCAGGAATTGAGATGCTGGATTGAAGAGATGCTAAAGCTGCATTTGGAATAGAAGGAGGTTGGCAACTGACAAAGCACCGAACAGAAGGAAGGAGTACCGGCATTGCGGTTTGAATACGCCACCGAATCATATCAGGAAGTTGCATACGATCTAAGTCACACTACATTACAGATAATATCTAATTAGCCAGGTTAAAAAAGATCATCCGCTTTGTAGCAAATTCTTAATTCGACTTGAATTATCAATAGAATAGTTCATTTAATTTTGCTAGTTAAAGAATAAATAAAAGGGTTTTGACTCGTACAAATCTTATAAATAAAAGGATATAACGAAAAACAGATATTTAGAAATTAAATGAATCAGTTCAACCTCCCTTTCTGGCAGTATGGCCATCCCACAAGGGTTAATAAATATATTGAAACCAAAAAAGCAACAAATTTAAGTAACATAATGAAAGTAACGAACCTGCAATGTCTCTGCCAATTCACGATCAATTATAGACACGTCCTTTGAATAGTCATTGGTTGACTTGGGAGCAGGCTTGGACTTCAGCCAACTTGGTTGGCAACTGCTCAACAACCCATGCAGAACCAACAATAAACGATCAAAGAGACTTTCACCCGACAAATCCGTACTGTCAGAGGAGGCAGCTTCTGTCAACGATTCCACCTCCCGCTTGGACAAAGAAGTTTGAATGGGATTATAGGAAAGCTCTACATCCTCATGCACCACCCGATTTCCTAAAAGACGAAGTATTACAGAAGCAAGCATATGTCTCAGGTTCCTCCCCGATGGCTCCCTGACAGATGAAAGAAACACAATCTTCAATGTGACAGTATAAATGTGTAGCAAAACCACTAATTATATCACTCCTAGTCATTCTTTACATATACATCATGGTTCATGGATATGCTAAGGCAAAGGCCTTCACGTCATACAACATGATAAATACAATTCATATTAGTCACACTAACATGATTTTCATCCAAGTCCATTAATCACATGAAAAAAATACGAAAAAAAAAAGGAGAAAAGGTGATCTGCAATCAATTCATCTAATTGAAATCATGTACAGAAAAATGCTATTTATCTGAATAGGTGACCATGCCATTGGCTTAAACAACTCATACATATATGCAAAAAACATGTGGTTGAAAATAAAAATCACAAAGATTATGTCCATCAACCAATATATCAAATGTACATTAGCAATCCGAACTACATTATTAAACCAGAGAATACAAGTAACTAGTGTAAACATAATTGGATCTCTCATCACTATTAGATAAAAAAATTCAATAGGTGTCAAAAGTGTGGTGAAAATGCCATGGGCTCAAATCAATAACGGCAAAGTTAACAGGTAGAGTAAATAGATGTCAAACTAAAAGAACAGTGGTTAACAGCAGTAAAACATCGCATGCTTACCCATCTGCACAAATCACAGGAAGCAATCTCAGAAGTAATTGCAATCGCAACAACATAGAGGCCCTTAAAGCTGCAGGGGAAGGTGGAGCGGAATCTGCTGAACTTGTTGCTGGTCGTCTGGATAATCCAGGACTACCACCCTTAATAACTTTACGATTATTTCCTTTGCTTGTCGGACCTTCAATTCCAGAAGGAGCTGATCCTGCTTGCTTATCTGTCCCCCGAGTAACAGCATTTATCTGCTGCTCAATATTACTCAACTGCTTAATCAAATCATTAGCAAAAGCTTTGCGGGAGTCATCGGAGCTTTGATCTATGCAAGGAAGAAGTAAGTCGATGAGAGCCCTCTCTGTCACAAGCTGCTGAGTGACATTTAAGCCTTCACTGTCTAATGATTGAATAGACCTTTTTTTGTACCTTTTTGAATCAGTTCCCTCTTCAGCGACTTCTCCTTCTTCAAGTGAGATAGCTTCAAATTTCTTTCTTTCCCCAGTTGTCACAGGGTGAGAATCAGAATTACACCAGCCCCAAGACTTCCAAAATTGACCTTTAGTTGAAAGACCTTCATTCTCAGCTATATTAATAAGACGCTGTCTAATTGTTTTCCTTCCCAAAAGAACATCAGAACCACCAAGGAACCACTTAGCCTGCAACAACATAGAATCCTCAAGTGACCTCCCAAAGCGATGAACTACATCTGCAAAGAGGGATGCAGCATCAGGTCTAACCAATAACCTTGTGAGAATGATTTGAATAAAGTTGTTCTCATTTTCAGAAGCAGCAGCTTTTCCAGGACTAGGTGATGAAGAACGTATCGCATCTGTTAGGGATACGTCATGGGTCTGGAGCTTCTCAACGAGGGTTTGTTCATTCAAAAGAAGCCGAAGCTCAATCCATTGCCAACGGAACTTTGCAGGTTGCAGGGTATCCAAAACATGTACAATGTTGTCCAAAAG
Organism: Trema orientale; assembly: GCA_002914845.1. NCBI lineage: Eukaryota > Viridiplantae > Streptophyta > Magnoliopsida > Rosales > Cannabaceae > Trema > Trema orientale. The sequence continues at coordinate 534,031 of JXTC01000069.1, forward strand.
CTTTGTCTCAGTCTCTGCCAACTGAGTTTTAGATTCACCATGTCCTGAGACCCGATTTCCATCCTCTGGCATCTTACAGTCAATGATAGCATTTAAAAAAAGCCTTGCACGTAGAGGAACAAAGGCCTTGGATTTTAAATGCAAGTCAGAACCACCCAACTCAAGCATGGCTCCAAATTCAGCATCACTGCCATCTGCAGCTACAAGATCATAAAAACCCTGACCATCTCTCAAACACGCATCACGAAAAGGTAAGTGCTTTATGGCATCATTAATGGCCAGCGTTAAAGATTGATATAATTGATTAATATCTTCGCGGACTGAAAGGCTTGAACTCAAAATGAATGGTCGCCATATGACAAAAGCAAATATTGAATATGCAGGTGGAAATACTAAGATAACAGGAAGCATACTCTGCATCCTTGAAAGAGCTACAATGGATGGTTCACCCAAAAGTTCCACAATCAATCCATCAGATACAGTTCTGCAGTTCCCAACAAGTAGCCTAAACCAATGAACATAAACTTCCATGAAGTTATCCATCTTAAAAGCCCCCATTGAACGGGCACTGCCATTAGAACTAGATCTTGTACTTCTTATAAATTGAACTATATCCAACCCATCCTTCAGTCTTAAAACAGTTACCATTCTCTCCAGGTTAGTGACCCCATGAACCACTGCACCAATAATAAGTGCAGAAACCGCAGCTGCAAATTTAGTTGTTCTACTAAGCACTACTTTCGTAGAATTGTTCAAGTTTTCATTAGACATGCTACTGTTTGAATCATGGGATTCAGGAGATGACTGAAACTGATTTCGAGATGCCTTTCCAGGAGTAAAGACCGCAGCAAGTGCTGAAGAAGCTTCAGTTGCAAGGGCTACCTCAAATACACGGGTTTGGCGCTCTCCAAGTGCTTCCTTAAGCAGACATAGACAACTTATATGGATTCGCAATATACGTCTAGCAATGTTTAAAGAATCTGTAGCAGATGGACCATTTGGGTAGCCACTTCCCACTCTAAAATCAGGCAATTTCGCAATGGTAGGCCCAACATTACCAACAATGGCAGAAACAGCAGAAGACACCAAAGATGGATCCCCCTCCTGAGCAGCACCACCAGTCTGCCTAATACAGTCCATTAGGTCTGAAATTATCCTCTGCGCTACCTGATATCCGTCATCCAACTTTTCCGCAGCAGGACCCTTAGGTGTCCCAGCAGCAAAGACCTTTCTCTCCTTGCCGAAGAAATGCTGAAGAACATCCTCAGCATTTAAATTTCGTTGCACAATATCTCTCATGTTTGCACCCACTCTGGATAAACGGCCACCACTCATCTTTTGACGGAAAAAGTCATCAAGATCTTCAACTCCTGCAGGCACTCCAAGCGGAAAATTTAGCTCTCCATCCGTTGACCGTCCAGATTCAAGTTCAGAAACAAGTCTTTTATCACTTGTTGCCTTAAAAGTTTTCTCCCATTCAACAACACTAGCTACATTGCCATATCTCCTCAACAAATACCGAGCATACACCAAAACTGATGATCCTGAAACTCTTCCATTAGAGGCCATGACTGTTGCAGCACGATGCATTGCAGCTGACAGCGCTTCTGGAATAAGATCTTGTGCAATAAGTATGTTCTCGTACCTGAACCAGATTCATAGTCAGGATATTTTACTTAATCCAAAATGCAATGGTAAGCCAAGATTACCAAACACAACTTTCAAACTAAACAAACAGACAACAAGAGTATAAACGAGTAAATATGTATATGCTGAAGAGTAAATCCCACTGCATGCAATACAAACAATACTACAGTAACTTGCAGTTATTGAAAAGAAAAAAGGAAACACTAAATGACTGGATGAAATAACAACTTCAGTATCTGATTTTGTTTTCATTTTCACATTAAGAGACTAAATAACTTTACGAAATAACAATACAAACCCATACGGATACGCATATATGTGTACACACACAAATATAAAAGCAAGTGTATAAAACTATAGCTTTTCACCTTCGGATGGATGAAACCAAAAATGCCTCCCCCACTTCACACACTTGGCTTTCCACATTTCTTGGCAACAAGAGACTGCTCCGGCCACCATGGATTGTGGAATTGGGACTGCCAAGCACCTTAGGCAGCAGCCAAAGGACAAACTTGACAGCCAATACTAGATCGTTTGAAACATCCATCAAATACATTATAGTAGATAGTTCATCCTCACCGAGCTTCCATCGTACCCCATTTCTGTCATCAACAGAAGTGAAAGGCCTCCCCGGTTGTCCGACCTTGGCTATGGTCTTTTCACTCTCTTCGACAACCTGCCTAATAACAGTGACCAACCACACTGAAACTGTCCTCTTCTCGACAAAACGCAGCCGTTTTAGTGCTTTTCCAATTGAAACAACATCTGTACAATTGTTAGTTTTGACCCCTTCAGCAGACTTTGGAATTTCTCCTTCCATTCCAGTTCTGTGATGAGGGCAGCTTACTTTATTATCACAAACATGACTTGTAGAAGCTCCCAGGCTACCTTCAATCCTAGAAGCTGCTAATTGGGCAAGACTTTGAGTCTTACGGGGTACTTTCTGCCTATTCCTGGAGACCTGCTTATTTGACTTAAGTGGCAGATCAACCTTCAACGAATCTGAAGATTTAGATCCCTTCTTCACCCACCAAGTATCTTCATCATCCGACAGAGTCGGAGAATGTCCTTGGAGGCATGAGCTCCTTTCCTCACCCAATTTTTGTCTCTTTACTCTTTTACATTCTTCACACCCAGGTGTGCCTTCTCCCATATCCATCTTGTTAAATAGTGATACAGAAGACCTCTTCATGCCAACCTGCATTTCATCAAGTCCTGCATCTGTGGATTTCAATGAGGTGCTTGGGAGCTGCAACAGTACTGAGATTGCTTCCTTTAGTTCTTCAATATCAACATCATTTTTTACATTTCTACCTGAAACTACATTTGATGGCTGAATAGGTTTCCACTGATCAACTGAAGCTGATGAAGCACCATCCTTCCCAGAGACTGGATAAAACTTTTGCTTTCGAGCTGATATCTTTGTTTTATTCACCTGCTTACTTAGATTGCAGAGGAGCCCACTAAGTACTAGTCTTCGCTCATTTGAGTAAACTTGCATAGCTTCCAAAAGTTCTGGCCCTTCGGCAAACCCAGCCTCCTCCAGTGCATCACGCACAAATAACCCAGGCAAGTGTTTCAAGATCCGATAATGCCTCTTCCGTCTTTCTGCTTCAATCACTGATCCATTCATTTCCATGATTCCGCTTACCATGAGCTGCCTTACATAAGCCTGGGGGTAAAAAATCCCAGCATGTATCAACTCCACTATAAGTAGCTGCAAACGCTGAAATCCTTCCCCTTTGCATGCTTCATGCTGATCAATCCAACATACTATGATATCATGCAAAGGACCTGGGCTCTCAAAAATTGAAGATACTTTCATACTGTGGTCCACAAATTTTGAATTACTTTTAAACTCATGTAAACCTCTCATTGTTGTTTTGACAGAAAAACTGTTCTGCTGACTGGAACACTTTTTGAGAATATTACCTCCAAATGGGTTGTCACTCTTGGTTCGAGGCACATTTTGCAAACCTCCTATCTTCAGCTTCAAAAGCCGAATTGCAACATATACTTCAGAAAAATCCTTTCTGCCAGTAAACTTCAACTCATCAGGTGGAGCAGTCCGAAAATCCCTGAAATCACACGTTGCCCATTCACAAAGTAAAAATACCGAGCAAACAAATGATAAGCTGACAGTCCCAATCCACTTCAATAACGATCTTAAGCAAGGGCTGACTTCTGAAATCCAGTGTTCACTGACAACTCCTTCACAAAGATCTTCAAAGAGAAGTTTGTAAGCCCCTCTAACATCACCCTGAACAAGAGATCTATCCAAAGCCTCTGCAACTTTCGCCACACTATGACCTGGATAGCCAGGACGTGCAGCCTTTGCCAGATTATCAGCACGTTTCTGAATAGATGAAACAACATAGTTAAGGGCCAAGGATTGGTACTGGGCATCAAGACCTTTACTTCTAAATAGAGATGAAACTTCTGATGAACCAATTTTAATCTTTCTCACATCCTCGGATGAAGACTTTGACAAACTTCCGTCAGTTACAACATGAGAGACCACACAAGATGGCAATGGAAAGCAATCCAGAGCTACAAATGTATCAGGCACAGCAACTATTAAATATCGAAGCATCTCAACCAATGCAGAGGTTGTGTACGCCTTTCGCGAATTATCTACGAGATCTGATCCACCTGGAGAAGGTTCACGTATGAACTGAACAGCTATTCCCACAAGACTGCGCACATATGTTTGAGATAGCACAACAGTTTCCAGAACACCATATATAATGGGCAATAGTAACTGCAAAATCTCAAGCAATTCTTTATCCTGAAAGAGTCAAGTATGAAGGATATTACTAAAACCAGGAGGGGGGAAAAAAAAAAAGCAATCTTCTAGAGCACAGCACCAATAACCATTTTAAGAGTCCCGGTCATAGATACCTGAAGTTGACGGAGAACCCAGTCAATTACAGAAGAAGGCAGAATCAATCCTTCAGCATGGTGCCACTGCAAGAGCCGCACCATGTACCACCATTTAAAATGCAGAGAGGAATCTTCAATATCAGATGCAGCAGACACTGGATCAGCCTTTTGGTGTACAGACCCAGCATACAGCATTTGAGGCGACCGATCTCTGTTGTGGGAAGTAGAATGAGAATTATTCTTTGAGAAAAACTCATCCAGAAGTGTCTGCAAGTAATCAATAACATCTCTTGTCCACAGCTCCGAGCGGGACAACTGAGCTTTATCTGATGCCCCAGAAATACTTCCTGAACTAGGTCGAATCTGCAAAATACACAAACCATGACTTCCCACCTTCCATTGTTAAAAGTAGCCAAGAAGGATTAAGAAAAAATCCCAGCAAAACTACTGGTTTTTTTGGCACCCACACCTGATTAAGATAAGTTACTTTGATAAACCAGGTTGCCCTCAACAAGGGAACATTATTCCTTATAAGAACGTCAAAAAGGTATCTTTTCCTATACCCATGAGGCACATGATCAGCCAGGGAACGTAGACGTTTGTGTTGTTGTGATAAACCCTGAAATTCAAGCAGAAATTTGAGATTTATCTAACAAATTAAGAAAAACAAGGACTTCTCAGGTCATTTCAAAGCTTTTTTTTTTCTGTTAAATTTCTAAACATGTTGAGGTGCCCAAGCCCAACCCAGATGACAAAAGTTTTGACAAGTCAATAATAGCTGCCTAAATCAGATCAGCTTAAGTCATGAGATTTAGTATTAATGCCTATTCTGTACTAGGAATCCTACTTGTTCTCCATGTAATTATTTTCCTAGGATTGTGTACTTGTTTCCTAGTTTAACTACGATTGGGCATCTAAATTATGTAGCAGACCATTAGAACTTGTCACATATAGCACAAATGCTTAAATAACTTATGTCGTTTCCTAGAAAGCAATATAGATTATTATAGATAAATGTCAGCCTGACCATCTCTCACTTGACGTTAAGACAATTGCAATCAAACACAAGGTCATTGCATTACATACTTCCAATTTACCCAACCTCAAACTTAATACCTATTTCTTTCCTGCATTCAAATATTCTCAAGCATGACATAGGCATCTCATGGTCTAGTCCACTCTGTTATTTGTGATAATAAACAATCCTATATAAAGTTACTATTGATTCACATATGGTCCGCCTTTGTTGCTAGAGAGGGAAAAAAGAAAAACAAGTGTCTTCCCGTCCAAAATGAAAGAGTTACCTCAATCCATTTCTTACGGAAGTCTTCACTGCATGGTCTTTGCTCAGGGAACACACCTGGCTTTGTTAATAGTGAATCAGCAAGAGGAACACCATAAACTTGACCAGCCTGCCAAGGTAAAAATAGATAAAACATCAAATAATACACAATAAATAAATAACACAGACTAATCAAAGGAAAGGAAACAAATGAAAACATATTTTTGAATGCATTTAATGTGCAAAAGAGAAAACAAAAGACAGATTTAAAAGGAAAAAAAAATTCCAAGAACGTAAAAAGCTTGAGAAAGAATAGAATGTGTCACCTTTCGCTTTTGAGCACGAGACTCATTTATAGCCCTCAGACATTTCCTGATAGACTGCAAAGACAAGAAGGACTCGAAACAAACATTATTTAACTTTTAAAACTTTGCGATAACAGGTTTCAAATAATAAGATTCCCACATTTAGCGTAAAGAAAAAGAAAATCCCAATCATAAATAAAGAAAAAGTGATGTACCTCTTTGCACTTGACGACAACAGGCTTGGAAAAAGATTGGACCTGAGTCAGTGTTATCTCTCTTGCTTCCTGGTATATTCAGCAAGTACAACCAAGTCGTTACTTATGATAGTTATGGCACTAACCATGAAGCAGTAGGTTAAAAAAAAAAATGCATAACTACATGCTCTATTGAAAAAGAAAAATAGAGAATATACTAGAATTTTACCTAGAGAAATTAAAATTAATCATGCCAAAAAAAAAATTAATTCGTACACTGCTAAAAATGCACAAAAATTTAATAGACTGTACCGAACACATGAAATTTAAAACATTTAAAAATATAAAATTTAAAATGATTACCATACCCAAATTAAGAGTATTCCAGACATTGAAAAAAATTCAAATTGAGGTGCTCTCTCTCAATGTTCTTACAGAAGTTTAGCTGAATATAGAAGCCTACCTCAAGTCCTTCAACAGTCTCCCTGTATCCAGATTGCACATATTCTTTGGTAAGTGTCTCCTCTGGGCAATTTGGAATTTGCGGGTGAAAGTCAGGTGGGCCAAGTCTGACATTTAAGAACAAATCCCAATGGTGTGAAATGACAATCACATCCAAGAAATTGTACTAATTAAGCAAAATACCAGGAAAGCCGGCAATTTCTCTATCTTATCTAGTTCAAAATTGAAATAAGATGAGCACGTAAAAAATACACAAATAAGAATAAGTGAAAGACGCACCAACAAAATGTTATACGTACATATATATATATGGTGATGAAAACTACAACATACAAGTACTAGTATATTGCAAAATTACCGTGAATTCAAAGGTTCTTTGTCACACTTCAACTTGTAAGGTGATAACAGAGATGGCCGCCTGGAAAATTGAAAATAAGTCACTGAGATCCATGGGGGCAAAACAAGAGACGGTTATTACAAACAACTTGACTGCTCTATCTGAAGATACCAATAATAAATAACAACTATATAAGAAATCAAACAGCATAAGTAACACCAGGTTAAAACAGAACAAAACAATAAAATAATAAAGAAAAATAAAAATTTTAAGTCAAAGTCAATAAAACAAGAGAGCCAGAAAAGTAAACCTCTTCGTTTAAGTCTTCCACTACACTATTCCTGATATTTGATCAAATCACATCACAAAGTGCAATTACTAATTCTAAAAGAATAAAACTCTGCCCAGTTATAATTTTCTACATGAAAACAGAAAATAATTAGCATTTATGCATCACATACATACTCATTTGAGCACAGAAAAAACAACAAGACAGCAACAAATGGAGGCACCAATCAGGATTTACTTGTGTCATAAACCATATATATCATGCTTAAAGATACGGTTAAAAAATACTCCCTTTTTTGCGGCCTGTAGGGTTGTAAGCAAAACCGATGGCAAAAGAGTCCATATTAGAGATCATTTACCTAGAATTCAGAGGGTAGTTTGCCGGCAAGGAAGCTGAATCAGCTCGGGCAGTATCCCTACCCGATGCCCCACCAATTGAACTGTTATTAACTGCACTAGTGCAGCCAGTAGCATGATACCTTTGCATTTCTCCCAACTATCATCGGCATACTGCCCCCAGCATTGAAATGCTACGAGAAGCTGAACCAACTAAACTGCATTTGTAGAAGCACAGTTCCCATTAACTCTGAGCAAATATCAGCCATAAAGGAAATAGAAATCAGATTAGTTTAAACAGATTTCACAAATAATGAATCACATTGAATGTGATACTCAAGGTTTCAAATGCGTGATTTCTGAAAATAACTAATGCACAGGCCAACTAAGAACTGCAACTGATCAAAATAAACTGCACGTGTTAGACATCCAAATGAAACTCCGTACATTAAAATTACTGCAGGAATGCACACGTTATGAACTAAAAGAAAGATTTTCGGAATATGAAGTGAAAACACGAAGATTTTCGGAATATGAAGTGAAAACACGAAGTTAAGAATGCAATAAATGGCAACATGTAAAAAAATTTAAAAAAAAAAAAATCAATTTTCGTTTTAACAAAAAAAAAATGTAAAAAAAAAACCAGGAACTCGATGCATTCTATCCTACAGTGAAAATGTCAAAATATCGTTCCACATCAAAGCTAATATGAGCTAACGTTAAAAAAATACTAGGGTACTCAAACTAAACTGAATTTTCATTCATTTCTAAAGAATACAGCTGAATGATGAAGAAGAAAAATGCATACATAAAAACCGAAATATAGATTCATAAATGCCCAAATGACTACCATTTTGACTTTGAGGGTCTACAGGCACCGAAGCTAAACTAAGATTTCAGTCATTTTTAAGCAATATAGCTGAATGATGAATAAAACTGCATACATGCAAGCTAAACTATGTATTGTTAAAAGCCCAAAATGATTGACATTTTCATTTTGAGGGTCCACATTATCCTAAAGTTGCAAGAGCTATATTAACAAGAAAAATTCATCACATAAAAGAATGTAACAATTCTTCAAACTTGTACAGCTTAAAAACTATGTCAATTTAAAGCCCACTTAGCCAAAAGTCCAATAGACTAATGAAATCAATTTGATCTGAGATACTTACTCTAAAACCCGCAAAAAATAACACCATATTCAACATTTTTGCCACAAAAACAAGCCGCCCAGGTTGCTAAAAATAAGTTGAAGCCCCAAAAAAGGCACCAAACTAAAGCAACCACGAAATGAACTGAACCAAACCCCAAAAACCAATACAGCCAAATATGCCATACAACCAAAAATCCTCACATATACTAAAATCCAAGCTATACCCAACACCATATTGAACACAAATCCACAGCCCAAATCATCAAATCTAATTAAAAAAACAATCAATACCAAAAATTTGAAACACGAACCACAGCTAGGGTTTTGAAGAAATTCAGGGACGAAGCTTCACGGGCGAAACGCGAGCTTTCGGAAACCTTCAGATTGGGTTTTGAGCAGGAAGTTGAGCTAGGGTTTTGATGGCAATAAGCCCCCCCAAAAAAATTAAAATTAAAATTTAAAATTTGGAAAAAGGCAAAAACTTGGGGGAAAGATTAGTAAGAGAAAAGGCTCAGATTTCGAGCGTGAAAAGAGGAGAGAGAGAGAGAGAAATGGATTTGGGATTACTCGAATGAAGGAAGAGGAGAGAGAAAGAGGAGAGAGAGAGAGATTGAGGAAGAAGAAGAAGGGTCTCGGGCTTTGGGCTTTGACTCTTTAAGCTCTTTGCTGATGATGACGACGACGACGATGGCTCTGTTACTTTGCTTCTTCTGTATTACAAATTACAATTACAATAATAAAACGCCTTATTGGGCTATAATTTTGGGGAAAAGCCTCTTCTTTCTCTACAACTTCACTCCTATTTTATTTATTTATTATTATTTTAATTAAATATTAAATCCTTCACTTCAATGTTATTATAATATTTATTAGTGTATTTTTTGCAATTTTTTATAGGATTAATTTTTGAAAGAGTATATCCACGTAGATTCTTTCATTTTCTTCCATTATTTATCAATCTTTGCTGCTATTCAAATGGTTTTCCTTTTTTAGTTAACCTATTGGTTTCTTTTTTTTTTTTAAGGTAAGAAAGATTAGATGCTCTTAATTATAGGAGAGGTTTGTTCTCTGTTTTTTTTTTTTTTTTTTTTTTGTTGATGAGATAAGGAGGGTTTATTTTTGTGTAGTGATTATTATGAGTTTTACTTTTTCCAATTGAGTGTTGTATTCAGTATTCATCTTTAAAATTAAAATAAATAAATAAAAGTGTCAAACGGTTAGGTTCGAGCTTTAAATTTGAAAGTAAATTTAGTTTAGGGATAATTAGCTGCGGAATGTAAAAAGATTGATCCTTGAGGAAACTAGGATATAAGATATTTGATTTTGAAGTCTTAATTTCTCCATGATTAGATCTAATATGTAAAGTCTTATGTTACAGACCTACTTAAATATTATTAAAGTCTCAAATAGAAAGATGGTGGCAACTTCCAATACTATGATACGGAGAGTAAAATTACACAAATTTGAGTAACTCGTATTTTTTTTAGGTCGATTTTACTTTGAGAAACACATTACAAATTAATAAATGATGGTGTTTTAATTCCATCTAAGGCCTAAAAAGAAAAATTTATTTAATTACGGGAAAATCTACCAAATTAATGACATCATCTAATCTAAATTAAACCAAATAAAAAATTTGCCAAATCCAATTATTATTTGTCTAATTTACATTGAGCTTCACAACTTAGTTAAGTGGATTTATTTACATATAAACAAGCCAAACAACAATCTATAAATAGTAAACTCTCTGTATCGCAACCATCTTAATTTTTATTATATTATTGTTGATATTATCATATCGTGACATTATCATATTGTATTTGACACGATACGGATTTTGAACCCTATCAACATAAATGTAAGATTGTTCTTCCACATATATGAGTTATTTGGTTTGTATTGAGTTTCTCAAACTTAAATAAGGGTCAATTTCGAATTGCAAGTTGACATTGTGGTTATGAAATAAATATAAATACCATAGTATTTGGTACTATCCATGCATATTCTATGTATGAATACAGAATATTTCACAATTTGATACCCAAAAAAAAAGTGTCTGGAGTAATTGTTGAAACTTAATAATGGTTTAAATTTTGTTTTAAAGAGTTTGTAATTAAACAAAGATTATAACTCGTTAAACTTGAGAAATTTTAGGGGCTTATAGAAATATGACCAAATTTTGGGCCTAATTTCAGTAAATGTCCCTTTGTCAAAAGTTATAGCAAAATGTCCGGTATATATGTATATATATCAAGTGTAAAATTTTATATACCAAGTATAAAAAATTATATACCTAGTGCATTTCAGAACAGTAACTAAAATTAGTAGATATGTGTATCTACCAAGTGTAAAAATATATCTACCTGGACATTTAGCTATAAAATTTTAAAAATAGACATCTACTTAATCAAATTTAAAATTTTGGTCATCCACCTAAATTTCTCGAAATTTTATTAGTCAATTTCCAATTTGTCTAATGGTAATTCACATTGCATTACAATATTTCAAAAAAGTAATTATTATTCTTAAAAAAAAAAATGTACTCCTCTTGTATTTCATTAGAGGCAAATATGCAAGATTGTCTCATAATAATGATGGCTTCTGAACTATTTTGAGAAAAACAAAATCTTTTTAAGTTATACCTTTTATATTTCGGGTGTGACAAAGGATAGATCTATCGTAAAAACATAATTATAGAAATGTCGTACTATCTAAAGCTTAAATATAAGATTATCGGTATTTTGTTTTGGAATGCATTTTTAAATTCTGTCTGTTATTTTGTCATGGGGATTTAGATATACATTGAAATTTTATATCTAAATCTCTATTAATGCTTTAATTTAATTTAATTTAATTTGATTTTTATATCTAAATCTCTATTAATGCTTTAATTTAATTTGATTTTGCAGTGTTGAACCAAAAATATTTTCATTTTCATTTTATATCTAAATCTCTTCATTGCAAGAGTTTTTTGATTTTGTCTCTCTAGGTAAGAGTTTGATGTTCCAAAAAGACTCGAGAGAGACAACAACATAATTCTATAGGTGTGAATAGGTGTTATAGTATTACCATCTAAAAGCCATAAAATTTTAATATCCTCATAATTTATGTGATTAAACTTCGTACTTTTGCTTATAATAAATTAAGACTCATGCATGTTTTGCCTAGCAGACTTTATATGTTTTTATTATATTAAACTATAAAGAAAAAGCTTAATCTTTGCGCTTTTAGTCCTTAAGGATACGCAAAAACATAGAGAAAATTAACAAAATTGTTAATGGTTTTGAGACTAGTACAAAATCATCATTATCAAGTTTTCTAATTTTCCTTACCAAAAAAAAAAAAAAAAGAAAAACTAATTTTCAGCGATTTTCACTTATATTACCATATGGCCTACATATATTATCTGAGAAACATATATTATCTTATTTTCAAAAAGAAAAAGGAAACACAAATATATATATATATATTGGCACTAATCCAATAGCTATTATTTTATCAAATTAAAAATTATCATACACGTCTTTTCATAATAAAAAGTGGTGAGAGAAAAATATTAAATAATAGTTATTTATTTTTTTCCTAACTATTTAAATTCTGGTAGCCATTAGATAATGATCCAACGAATAAAAAAAATACTTAATAGATTGGGAATCTATATATATTATCAATTTGTCATGTCTACCTTAAGTAGTGGCCTCAGGGCCCATTTGGCACATAGGATTAGGACTGGACTAGGATAAATAATCCTAATCCCATGTTTGAGGATAACGTTTGGCCGGATAATTAATCCTTTGATCCAAAATAGTCCCTCATTTTGTAGGATAAATAATCCCAAGTAAATTAGTGGGATTATTAATCATGGGCTTACTCAGTACTACTCTTCCCTCTTCTCACTGCCTCTTACAAACGACCATCAAACCTGAGGACACAGTCAACCCTTTCCTCGACCTGTTCGTCGGTCGTCGGTCGTCATCACCCTTCCCACTCTGCCGCTCGTCATCAGCCCCTTTATCAGTCCGTCTGCCGCCACATACTAATGATTCATATTAATTTTTTTGCTCCATTTTGCTATAGATTTCTAGCGATTTCGGTATTTTTGTTTTTTGCTTAAGATTAATAGGAATAAAAAGATGGGGCTTTGAAATGTTTAAAAAGTGGAGCCATGGATTTTTGCAGTCAGACCTGGGCCCAAAAATTCATCACTGAAAAATTTCAAGAAACTATCATTGCTTGATGTGGATACTTCAACTAATGGTTCAACCAATTCGCCTTTACCTCAGTTGTCCGATCAACCCTCTTTGTGTTAGAGGGTTTAGTTAATTGGGTCTTCCTTATCTACCCCTTTGTCGCAGCAACGCCAGAGAATATTGTGATAGTGTGAGAGATTAAGAAGAAGGATTATTTTGAGATTTTGGGTTAGAGAAGAGTTGCAGCGTCGAAGATGTTCGGATTTATAAATAAAGGATAAATATAAATTTCAAAATCTAATAGAAATTTTTCGAATTTTTTTTTATTTTGCTAATTTAAAAAAAATTTAATTTTACATTTTTTTTCATATATATTTCTATTTAATTATTTTTTTAAGTTAGTCCAATCCAATTATGTACCAAATACTAGATTATTTATCCAATAACTTAATCCGACAGTTTACCAAACATAATATTGGATTCAATATATTCATAACTAATCCTATCCTATCCAATCCTGTCCATGTAATCCAATCAATCATGCATGCCAAAAGGTGCCTCAGGCTTTGTTTTGTATGCAAGATAGGATAAAATAGGATTGGACTATTTTAAAGGATTTGATAGAATAAGATAAGATATGATTATAACCCAATCATATCCCAAATATTTTAGACAATAATAGACTAAAATATTATAAGGCCCATGTAACAAAGTGAGATATAGCGATATGATTACTGATCACTTGTTATGAAATCCTTTTCTTATCTTCTTACTTAGTCTTGACCAGTGCAAAGCCCGTCTCTTCTTTGTAGAGAATTTTAAGAAGGTAAGGATCGCCCTAAGTGACAAGCACTTAGTTGGTCTTCCCTGCTCCGTCATTATTGGTCTCGAAGATGAAGTATCATAAAGAAAATTAGTTTTCTCCAATACTGAGAACCGTTTGGAGTTGTTCTCACTCTTAACAAGTTCGAGTGCAAAGAAAAATCTTTTGTATTTGGATTCAAACTGTAAACATGACAAAGGGATAGCAAGAACTTTGGGTAATACAAAATTTTTAATTAATAAATTTAGAGGACGTAATATAAGCAGCTTTTTATAATTAAATGGATCGAATTGAATATTTGAGTGACATATCAGGATCGAATATATACAGAGCAATTTTGAAGTCTTCCAGCTGTAGTGGTACTGTTAACTTGAAGACACTTACTATAAGACTTCTACTGGTTAAATATGAATCAATCATATTCTGAAGTTTTTATCTAATCTAACCCATTTTATTTCTCTTTCTTCAAATACCTCATCTATTGAGTCACCCATAACATGTCCTAATAGCATAGCAGAGGAAGAACCAGAACCAACTTTTGTTAGAGTTTGAATCTTAAGTTCTGAGATGTACATGGAATATTTGCCTCCAATTCTATAGGGCCAGTTTTCTACGGAATGATGGTAGCTGCTGCTCTATGGTCCTTTCTTAATGCATTAAATATGGAATTTATCTTCACAGCAATGGGGTCAATGTTATGAGTGGTTAGATATTCTTATATTTCTGGAATAAACTATAATCCTCCTCATTGGTCGCCACAACACCTACTAGTATATGGGAGACTGGAAACCAAGACAGAAGTTTATCTAATAATCTATTGCTCATCCTATCAACCTCAGTCATTAGACGTGCTTTCATGCCTTCTTCCGAATTGAGAATCGATCTTCCATTCCCTGCCAATTCCTTTTCCAAAGATTTAACCCTAAAGGTGAGAAAAGAAATCATCCAAACAACACCATTGTTATTTGATACACATTCAAAATCTTGCGTGCCAATCTGGGAAAAAAAAATAAAATAAAATATTAAGAATGCCCAAAATTAAACTAAATAAAATAAATAAGAAACAGATATAAACAAGCTTTTAAAACCCAAAGCAAATTATGGATACTGGCATACCATTGGATAGCCAAAACCACATTCATATGTATCTAGTAGAGCATCTGTCTACAATCAGATTTAGACCACGAGAGTATAGGACATAAGCTCCTATCCACGTACCAATCGTGACCACTGATATAATGTAAGTAGAAAACCTAAAATATAATAAACAAACATTCATTGTATATACTTCTTCATTCTCATTTCTAAATTCAAAACTTCACTTATCAAATAGATTACCTGCAAGAAATATAAACAACTAGAAATAAACTGTGATGGCTTTCTTTTATATCTACTAATTGCATAAACAAGGTACTTGTAAGACATGGAAGCCCAATTTAGGCATCTTATAGTAGAGGGGTTAGATATAAATATGATGGCGGACTCGAACTCTCTATCTATATAAAGTGTGGTATTTGACATCAAAAACACACTTATAGCAATCATCAAAATCTGATAGATAAATGTCATGTCTGCATTTTCGTTCAATTTTATTTTCTCTTCGAGAAACAATATTGCCCATGCGCTCAGTTTTATGGATTAATCTTTCTTTGTCATGAAAATTCATCAATTCTTCATCCCCGTCATTGATTCTAATCATAGATGAAAAAACTTTACTATTGAGATGAAATACCTTTTCATATATGTCTAGTGATCCTTCTACTGCATTAAACTTATCCAACAACTAGGTGACTAAATTTCGCTTTATTTGACAATCTTGTATGCCCAATAGCTTACCGAACCCAATTTGCTTCACTAATTCCTTCGAACCACAATTCATATCTCTAATCGTTGATTTCAGTCTTGTTGGTGAATATCTAGTCTCTATTGTAGAAAGCATAATTTATTTCAATAGTTAAAATCCATTGTAATAATAGTCGATATAGAAAACTCTAATGAATGTCTTCAATCTGGCTACATTTTCATGACCACTTTCAGGTTAGGTTTCCGAGCAGACCTGTTGAATATCTGAAAGCTGTTGAATTTGGGGATGACGAAGACAATAAAGAGAAATGACAACTCCTAATGACCCAGATATAAAATATATATTTTTTATTATTTATTGTATTAAAATAATAATAAGAAAGTACCAGTAACCAAACCGGTTATAATTTTTTTCTGAAATTTTTCATCGAAAATACTCTTCAGTAATTAACCTTAATCAATAACCGTTGGATTACGAAAATCTGACTTTATGGATGATCTTACGGCTATAAAGCCTATTAGTGCCTCAAAATGAGGCCAGGCAACGAAAAAGTGCCCAGTATAAAGTAATTATACCTAAAATAATCAAAAGAAAGGATATATGGGGGAACACATAAGAAAACACGTTTCATAGATGAGGAACCCCAATGGGAGTGGCAGTGTGGCACCATAAAACGTTCAAATTGAAACTCGAGAACTACAAGTTTCTTTATTTTGATTTAGGATTTAGGGCTTTAGAGTATAGGATATTTTTATCATATTCCGATTTCAATTTCAATTTCAAACTCTAAGAAGTAAGAACACGTGGGAGGTTTGCGTTTTATTTGAGCTGAGTTGAATTGAGGTACTTTATTTTTCCTTTTTTTTTCATTTGGGATTTATCTCTTTCTATCCAAAATTTCGTGTGCTTGTTGTGAGTATTAATTTATGTGGTTTTGATTTTTCAGACGAAGGTACACAAAGAAAGCAACTAGAGGGAACATTGCACGCGACCTGTTTGATAAATTGCCTCTGAGAAAATTGTTGGGTCCTTTTTGGTATTTAACTGAAGCCTTTTCTCAAATGTTGTCAATATTATTGATCATCATACTTTACATGCTACTTGTTGGTACCATTTAAAGTGAACTTTAAGTGTTTGTGGGCAAAACATAGAACTGAGTTTTCTTGATATAGGCGTTAAATAGATGTGCTGATAGCTAAAGCTGAGACTAAAAGTGTTTAGTTTTTACAAGGAAATAAAAAGGGACTGAAATAAGATAAAGGGTATTAGTAATTTAAACGGTAGTTTTGATTCATGATGCCAAAAATGGTTAAAGTACATCGTTTCAAGAGTTAATATGGTCTAAGTAGCCTCTTCTTTAAGGAAAATAGATCTACGCCTTGAAGAATTTTGTGAGCATCGAACTGATTTTTAATCATTGGTCATGAAGACTTGAACGAATTTTTATGCGGTTTATTTGACCAAGGGTTTAATGTATTGATTCCAAAACAGATAGCATTCTTCTTTGATGCTATTTTGGTTGCTCTACTATTTGATTTTGGGTTTGATTATGAATTTGCTATTAATATAGGTCAGGTAGGAATTTGCTATTAATGTAGGTCAGGTAGGAAGCCACAATTAATAGCATGGAGAAGACAAAAAAGTATATTCCTCCTAAAATTGTTAAGACGGACAGCGCATTAACAATGGTAATTTTTTTATTTTATTCTCATTATGGCCTATTTTCATTTAAAAAAAAAAATCGTGATGGTTTCTTAAATTCCAAAATGATGCACACAACCACTCCGGATTTGGGAATTTTTTCTCCTTGATTACATAATTTTTGCTAGAAAAAAGTAGTATTGTCAACAGTATACCCCCACATGTCGGTTTTGTATACTGTTGAAGCATAATGAGGATAATAATTTAATAAATCTTGATTCTATAAATACTTAAGTGAATATAATCTTGTTTAAAGAAATGCCAGTTCTTAATACTAATTATGTCATCAAGCAAAAGAGGAACTGAGATTACAGGCATCACTTTAGTAACTTAGGCCTTTAATACTGTTAATTATACGTACATGATGCGTTCATAATTGTTTATGGACAAGCTTTTAGTATTTTACTGATACCGATCTTTTTGACTCTCAAGTAGTACTGCTTTGGGTCAATATGCATAATGCATGATGTTGCTGACTGCAAAGAGTCCTTTGCATTACAACAACTTGGGTGACATCTGAAATCCTATCTATTTCTTTGATGTTTAGATTCTCCTTAAGATGTTCAAACAGAAGCATCTTTAGGAGTCAAGTGTGTTGGGATCTTACTGACTACAGTTGCCAAAATCCACATGGTGCCAGAAAAGGCTTCTTTTTTTTTTTTGTTGAACAAAAAGACACGTTTCTTTGTTTATGAATATTAACATTCTTAATCTCTATCTTCCTTCCTAGTCTGAAATATATCTCTTTGTGTATGAAAATATTACTTTATGCAGGCTGAACAATGGGTTAGTAAAATGATTAAAGCTGCAAGTGATGAACAAACTGAAGTAGAGGGTCGACCTTCTAGGTCAATACAAACCCCGTTAAAATTTCAATGAAATGCTGCTATTTTTATTTTTACTCAGCTATCAGTTAGAACTTTTTGTGTATTTTTGTAGGCTTAGCTTGGGTGCCAAAGTTTCACGCCAATTCAAGGTTGGACCTCTAAGTGATCCTCTTGGAAGAAAACTCTATGCCAAATCGGATTCTTGAACAAAATATACTGAGGAGTCTAGTTTGGCTACTAAACATATACCTGGTGATGATAGTGATAATAGTGAAGATTTAGAAAGCAGAACATAAGTGTTTGACAAAAAAAAGGCAGCAAATCCAATGATGCTATCTGTACAGACAAAGAAAAAGAAGAAGTGACTCTTAACATCCTTTCGTGGATATTTATGTAAAATATGCCAACTTTGAGAAAACACTTAAAGTGAACCATTTTCTTATGTTAACAACTGCGAATATCTAATGACTATTCTCCACATCCATCAATAGTATTATCACCTTCATCACGCAAAATTATTAATTAATAATGGCAACATAGGGACTCATATGCATATAGGATTAAGTTGATGATATCATTCAATCGTAGTAACATGTGTATTCATTATTACTTATTCCTTTATTAGCAGCAAATTATATGATTCTTTCTCATCCGAGGAAACTCTAAACTTGCCCGTTTCCCAAAATCTAAAAACAGTATTGGATATTTGGAAAATATTATAGCATCTCAATTATCAAATTATATGCCATAAACTAAATAAGGGATTCTAAAATCAAAATAAT
Organism: Trema orientale; assembly: GCA_002914845.1. Lineage (NCBI taxonomy): Eukaryota > Viridiplantae > Streptophyta > Magnoliopsida > Rosales > Cannabaceae > Trema > Trema orientale. The sequence continues at coordinate 553,045 of JXTC01000069.1, forward strand.
TAAAAAAAAATAAGATACGAATAATAGAATAGTTTAGTTACTTGTCCTGAAAAATAACTTGGCAGAAACAAACAAGATGACCTTCTTTCAGGATTTGAATCTTAACCATGACGAGACGATAATAAAGCAGAATATGCAACTATTATCTGAAAAATAAAAACAATTCTTCATTTTGTTTGTCATAATAAAATAGTCATTTTAAATAAGTCATCTATAACTTTATGTACAAGGAGATTACCATCCGATCGACATGACCTTCTAGTCTTAGACTTTTAAAATAAAATCATTCAATAGCACACGCGGTGATTCGTATAAATACTTATTGTGAAATAAAATTTTTAATTAATAAATTTAGAGGACATAATACAAGCAGCTTCTTATAATTAAATGGATCGAATTGAATACCTGAGTGACATATCCTGATCAAATATATACAGAGCAATTTTGAAGTCTTCTAGTGGCAATAGTACTATTAACTTGAAGATACCTACTATAAGACTTCCACTGCTCAAATATAAATCAACCATGTTATGAAGTTTTTATCTAATCAAAACTATTTTCTTTCTCTTTCTTCAAATACATCATCTACTGAGTCACACACAACATGTCCTAACGGCATAACAGAGGAAGAATTAGGACCAACTTTTGTTGGAGTTCGAATCTTAAGTTCTGAGATGCACATGGAATATTTGCCTCATAATTTTAATTCAATATAGAAAACTCTGATGGCTGCATTTTCATGACCACTTTCAGGTTAGGTCTCCGAGCTGACCTGTTGAATATTTGGAAGCTGTTGAATTTGGGGATGACGAAAGCAATAAGGAAAAACAACAACTCTTAATGACCCAGATATAAAAAATATATATTTTATTATTTATTGCATTAAAATAATCAAAAAAAAAGTACTGGTAACCAAACTGGTTATAATTTTTCCACAAAATTTTCATCGAAAATACCTTTTGATAATTACCCTTGATTAATAATCGTTAGATCACAAAAATGTGACTTTATGGATGATCCTATGACTATAAAGCCTATTAGTACCTCAAAATGAGGTGAGGCAATTAAGAAGTGCTTAGTGTAAAATAATTATGCCTAAAATAATCAAACGAAAGCATATATGGGAGAACACATGAAAAAACACGTTTCATAGTTAAGGAACCCCAACGGGAGTGCCAGTGTGGCACCATAAAACATTCAAGTTGAAACTCGAAAACTACAAGTTTCTTTATTTTGATTTAGGTTTTAGGGATATTTTCACCATATTCTGATTTCAATTTCAATTTCAAGCTCTAAGAAATAAGAACACACGGGAGGTTTGTGTTTTATTTGAGTTGAGTTAAATTGAGGTACCTTTTTTTTTTCATTTAGGTTTATCTCTTTCTATCCAAAAGTTTGTGTGCTTGTTGCGAGTGTTAATTTATGTGGTTTTGATATTTCAGATGAAGGTACACGAACAAAGCTACTAGGGGAAACATTGCACGCGACCTGTTTGATAAATTACCTCTGAGAAAACTGTTGGGTCTTTCTTGTTATTTAACTGAAGCCTTTTCTCAAATGTTGTCAATATTATTGATCATCAGACTTTGCATACTATTATGGTGTAATATTTATGTGTGTGTGTCTAATACTCATTTCTTTTTTGCAAAATTGAAGTCTTTGTTATTGTTGTAACTTGTTTGTTATAAGATAGTATAGACTTTGAATTTCGATTGGGTTGTAACTTTTTAGTTTTTATATTTTTCTTTTTTATGGAAGTTTTAATGTATTTTTGGTATCTTGATATTTTTTGTTTTTTCGGATTAGAATCTGGACTTTAGACATACTTGTTAAGACTAAAGATGTGTTATATATTTTTTTTAGTTAAAAATGTGAGTTTAGGAGAAAAAAAAATAATATAATAGTTAAGGCCTAATCTATCAAAACCCAAATCTGTCACTGTAAAAGCCCAAATTCCAAATCGTGGAAACCGCCCAGATCGTATCACAAATGTAGGTGCGGTTTGGTCGGTTTTGACCATCTATTATAGACTGCACGGTCTAATTAATTTGTAAAACTGCACATGCGGTTTGATTAACTTATGAAAGGTTCAGACTGGTCAAACTGGACTGTGAATACCCCTAGCGGAAAGACCAAGTACAATATATAGATATTATATAATATATATATAGGTTGCCAATCCGGTAGGAATTTTTTTTTTTTTTTTACCTATGTGTAGGTAATTTTTTTTAGCCATTAGATCATCATCTAATGGTGATCCAACAGCTATAATGAGGTGTATGAAAAGACGTACATCATTAATTCTATTTCTCTCTCTTACTTTTGACAATAAAAAAATGTGCAAGATAAATTTTCATTAGCCAAATTGATACCTATGCATAGGTGAAAAAAAATACCTACTGGATTGATGCCCATATATACATATATATATTATACTATATATCTTAAAACCATTTAACTAATAACCATTTTAGGTTACAAAAGGGATGAGAATATCTCTGCATAGGTCAACGATGGTGGCAGAGGACTCGATACCGCTCACGGTAGTGTGCAGTGTGACGAAAGGATTTGGTGGCTGCACGAGTTGATTCGGGCTCTGGTGACAATCAGGTGGCAGTCGTCGAGTGCGGGTTTAGTGCTGGGTGCTGCATCGAGTGGTAAGGCTGGTGTTACACAGTTTCGGGCTGGTGTGGCAGGGTGGCATGATAAGTGGTGCTGCGCAGTTGCGTTCAGCCTCGGGTGCCTTTGTGTATAAATTACGTTCAGGGGTAGTGTGGCAGGGGCTGCATAGTTCAGGTGGTGCTATGCGATTCAGGTGGTGCCCACAGTTTAGGTGGTGTTGTGCAGTTGAGTTCAGCCTCGGGTGCCTCTAGTGTGGCAGGGGTGGTGTGGTAGACCTGGTAAATCGGTGGTCTGGCAAGGTTGATACCAGGCTGGTGCTATGCAGTTCAGGACTGGTAAATCGGCGGTGCTTGGTTGCCGATTGCTGAACAAAACGACAGTGTCGAGGAGCTATCAGGTGCTGGGTAATTCGGCGATAAACAGTGGTGAGGTTTCAATCGAACAGTATCAGCTTAGCTCAGTTTCGGGTGCTGAGGTACTTTTTTTTTAATTGGAATTTTGCTGGATATTTGAGGAATGTTGGCTCTGATACCATGTTATAATTAATGAATGTTTGTTTTTCATTCATAAAACAATCTCAGTATGTACACATGTATATATAGACTTAGTTTTGTGACCAAACATCTTACAGACACGATCCTTGCTTTAAGCAAGAACACAAACCCCTAATCTCAGCCACGATGCCATAAGTGTGGTATACTATCCTAGAAATAAGGAAAAAAAAGATTATAACTCTTTGTCTAATTCAACACTCCCCCTCAAATTGGTGCATAGATATTACACATGTCTAACTTGTCTAAGAAATTTAAGAACATTTTTTTTGAGACCGCTTTGGTGAGAATATCAGCCAGCTGTTCCTCTGATCGAATTTTAGATAATTCCACAATTTTTCTATCCAAATTTTCCTTAATGAAAAGTTTATCTACCTCGACGTGCTTAGTACGATTATATCGTATTGAATTATGGGCAATGTCACATACTACTTTATTATCACAAAAAAGTTAGATCAGTTGCTCAGACAGATAACCTAAATCCTGTAAGAGGAGTCTTAGCCATAACGCCTTGTAAAGTCCGAGTGCCATACCTCTGAATTCTGCTTCTGCACTTGATCAAACTACAATATTTTGTTTCTTACTCCTCTATGTCATAAGATTACCTCCTACGAATGTAAAGTAGCCGGACGTAGATCGTCTGTCATCTAGGGCACCGGCCTAATCAGCATCAGTATACACTTTTTTGTTTTTATGATCTGAGGATTTTTTGAACAATATTCCTTTTCCTGGTACAAACTTTGGATATTTTAAAATGCGTATGACTGTACTCATGTGTTTTTCTCCAGGATTATGCATGAACTAGCTGACAATGCTCAATGCATAAGCTAAGTCTGGCCTAGTATGGGACAAGTACATCAATCTTCCTACAAGTCTTTGGTATCTCTCTTTATTAGCTGGTGCATGGTTAGATTCAACATATAATTTTAAACCTTCTTCCACTGGTATATCAACTAGTTGATATACTGACATATCAGTCTCTTATAATAAATCTAAGGCATATTTTCTTTGGGATAGAAATATTATATTTGAAGATCGTGATACTTCAATTCCAAGAAAAAATTTCAGAGGGCCTAGATCTTTCATTTTAAATTCTTTGGATAAATATTTCTGTAGAGCCTTCCTTTCTTCAGAATCATTTCCTGTAACTGCCATGTCATCTATATATATAATGAGTGCAGTGATCTTATCCTGTTATTTTTTGAGAAAGAGGGTATGATCTGAATTGCTCTAATGGTAACCGAACGCTATCATAGACTTTGTGAATCTTCCAAACTAGGCTCTTGGAGATTGCTTCAAACCATATAATGATTTCTTTAACCTGCATACTGTTGCAGATTTTATAATAGCTACGCAAGTGCACGTATCGAAACAAGTAATATAGTAGTGAGTGAGTATCGTCTCCACAGGGATTGATCACTAAAATTAAATACGAAAAACTAAATGTTAAATGTGCTAAGTTAATGATTGAGAGATAGGGATTTGTAATAAAATGGCAAATATTAGAAATGCAAACAGGAATGTAAATAATAAACAGAAAATACTGAGATCGAATCAAGTGAATGTGAATCAGTGGTGTGGATAAGCTGGGATTATCGAATCCTCCTTGGTTGCAAATCTGGATTTTATTACTGCAGCAACGCCTACAGCAAAATTCACTCCAGTAACCGAAAATTCACTCTGTACATATTAATCTTCCGAATTTAATATGTGTTAAGTTCTTCAATCCAGATTTTGCATATTCCTATGCTAATCCAGTTCTCAAAACGTCACTTATAGCATCAATTTTCAATGGGTTTGCAAGGTAACAATATATTCCTATATCATTACTAATTTTAAAGATCTACTAGCGAGATGATTAAATCATGCATTATCCAAGTTAAATCCAACTAAGATTAACCTTTCCAGAATTAATCCTAATTTGTTTATCCGAATTATTGATGGCCAAACAATAAAAAGGAATAATAATGAAGCTCACTTGAATAAACTAGAGTAAGAATTCCATAAACATTGAAAACAACTTTAACCCATCATCACAACCTCGGATTCATCACAATCCCAGCTAAGGAAACTTAGCTCATAGTCTGAAATGTAAAAACAAGTATCCTCAAATATTCCATTGATTACAGAAAGTTCAAGAAAAAGATGAAGAAATAAATATAAAGAAGGCTAAAAGAAGTAAGAAATCGCTAGCTGGATGATGAAGGGTTAGCTCCTTGCAGCCGCTAGTACGTCTCTTTCTTCGTCCTCTTTTTCTCTGTACTGTTTTCTTCTCTCTTTCTTTCCTTTTCCATATATCTCTCTTGCTCAGCTGCCACTGTCCTCTTCCCTCTTTCTACAGTACTCTTTTCCTTTTATATTAGGGTAAGTGAGGTACCCTAGTACACATGTCAGCCTAATAGAGGAGTGAGGACCACTTTGCTCCGTTTTCCCTTAGCTGGTATTCACTATTAGCTGTCAGCACCAGCTGTACGAAGTAGAGGCTAGCTGGACGAAATAGATGCCAGCTGGAAAATTGGTTCTGCTGCTCAGTATTGCTCCGGCACATTGCTGCAGCAAAGTTTCTTCCAGCTTTCACCTAAATTCAGCTTCCCTTCTAATATATCACCATTTAATCTCTGCAAAGTTTAGGACTGAATTTCAGCAATTCTAATAAAAATGAAAGTAAATGAGATGGATATTAACTAATTTAGATTTTAAACATCAGAAATACTAAAAACTAAAATAAAGTAAAGAAAGGCACCTAGACTACACGATTTATTCTTTTAAAGCAACTAAACTAAGACTAAAAACACACAAGATAACTCTATTTTCATAGAGTTATCACATACTTTTTGGCTGTATCTGTCGGGTGTCATGCAACCAGGTGGAAGATCTATGTAGACTTCTTAAAATAACTCACCATATAAAAAAGTGTTTTTTACATTGAATTGTTGTCCAAGTTTGTAGGTAATGACAGTAAGACACGAATTGTGTTGATTTTGGCTACAGGTTCAAACGTATCTGTGTAATCAATCCCGTAGATTTAAGTGTATCCTTTTGCCACCAGTCTTACTTTATAACGTTCAATTGTACCGTCAACCTTGTACTTCACAGTGTAAATCCATCGATATCCAACTGGTTTCTTACCTGGTAGAAAATTTACAAGCTCCCAAATTTCATTTTTCTGGAGAGATTTCATTTCCTCATTCATGGTTGCTTTCCACCTATGGTTAGTTAAAGCTTCTTGCACATTGTTAGAGATAGATACACTTGATAATTGATTCATAAAAGACATATTTGATTCTGACAGATAGTGGTTAGACATATAATGGCTCATAGGATCTCTAATTTTACTAGAAATATCAGGTTCATATGCGGGTTTAGGAGTACCTCTGGTGTGACGATGTGATAACTTTCTTCTGTGTGACTTAGGAACATCTTCAGCAGGTAATTAGTATGGTATATCGAAATAAGGTATAGCCATATCTTCAGTTTGTGAAAGGTCATATTCGGGCTAAGTAGGAGATAGACTTGCTTCTTCTGTTAGATGTTCACCATCATTTTGATCTGTTATCATATCACCTATTTCCTCGTTTTGCTTAACTTGTGGTTTATTACCACTGAAATCTAACATTACACCTCTTATATCCACACTTTTAGCACCTTGGATATCAGATTCACAATCATAGTCTAGAGTCTGAATTTTTTACTGATAGTCCCCCTGAAATTATGACTTGGAAAAATATAGGGTATCTTCGTGGAAAACAACGTTCGTTGTGATAAACAATCTTCGTGTTGGGGGATGATAACACCTGTATCCCTTCTGATGAGTACCATGCACAACAAAAACACATCGCAATGCTTGAGGAGTTAACTTGCTACGCTGATGTTTATGGAGGTGTACAAATACAACACAGCCAAAGACACAAGGAGGTAAATTTTGGACGACTGGGGCAACAACAGCTTCAGTGAGGGCCTAGAACGGTGTTTGGAAATTGATAGCGCTGGAAGGGACCTGATTGATTAAATAGACTGCAGAAGTAAGTGCTTCTCCCCAGTATAGTAATGGCATATGGGCCTCGATTAATAAAGCTCTAACAACTTCTAACAAGTGCAGATTTTTTCGTTTCACGACTCCAATCTACTGAGGTGTGTTGGAGCAAGTAGCGTAGTGTAGTGTTCCTTAAGTTTCTAAATACTATTGAAGATCAATACTTTGATATTCTACTCCATTATCGCTGCGAAGAACTTGAATTTTTACATTGTACTGAGTTTCAACCATTTTATGAAACTTTTGAATAATGAGTTTATTTCACTTTTGAACTTCAGCAAGTATAACAAAGTCATCCTAGTATAGTCATTAATAAATGTTACAAACTATCATTACCCACTCAAAATAGTGACTTTAGATGGACTCCAGACATTAGAATAGATAATCATAAAGGGAAGCGGACTTTTATTCAAACGCAAGGGAAATGAAGTGCGATGACTTTTTGCCAATTCACAAATATCACACTGAAGACTAGAAATATTAATATTTGTAAACAAACTAAGAAATAACTTATTTAAATATCCAAACGAGGCATGCCCCAAACGTCGATGCCATAACTATATTTCTTTTTTTCTTTTTCTCCCCCTCAAAGCCACTCACTGCAAGCGCTTGTTGTAAGCTTTTGAAACTCTTTGACTCCAAGTCCAAGTAGTATAGCTTTCCTCGCCTAATACTATAACCAATCATCTTCCTGGTTTCGATGTCCTTAAACACACAAAAGTCAGGCCAAAAAATTACGACACAAGATAAAGTTATTGTTATTTGAGATACGGACAAAAGATTATAATCTAAGGATGGAAGAACTAAGACAAAATCTAAGTTTAATGTTTGGATAAGAGTTAATAAACCTTTCCCAGTGACTGAGGTTGAACTTTCATTAGCAGTAGACACATACTTTTGTGCAGAGAGATTGAGTAGGGGGACCTGTTTAGAATCAAATATCATATGATCTGTTACACCAGAATCAATTATCTATATATTATCACAAACAGGTGCATAAATACTTAAAAATTTACCACCATTGTCCCCAATTATTACCAATGCTGAGGCTTTGTCAGTTACGCCATTCTTTGTCGTTGTGTTAGTAATTGGAGTAGTAGAGGGTCCTTTTTTCTTTGAGCGACTGTGGTCCTACTATTCTGGATATCCCACCAGTTCAAAACAATGACTTTTGGTATGACCAGTCTAGTTGCAATGAGTGCATTTGTAAGAAGACTTGTCCCATAATACACAAGGAGTATTTTGCCATTTTGTTTTGCTAAAAGAACTTTCTGATGCAGAGAAAAAACTTATAACTCATCACTTCAATCATAGAATGCTTTGGACAAGGCATCCCAAATGGCGTAGACAGTGGGCAAGCATAAATAATGCTTCATAATTTCAGGAGACATAGACATTAATAACCATCGTTTGACCTTTTGATTTTCAGCATACCATTTTTCATATCTGTCATCCATTTCGGATGGTGGCTTGGTCTTGCCACGAATGTAGGAGATTTTGTCCCTTTTGGCAATCTGCATTTCCATCAACTGAGATTATATATCGTAATTTATTTCTATAAGAGTAATTCCGGCATGGAATACTCCTTCAGGCTGGACTACAACATGGATGGATTTGATCCCTGATGATTCAATTTGTTCAGTCTTTTTTTTTTGTATATATATATAGTTTTTTCTTTTTTTTTTTCTTTTTTTTTTCAAATATTCTCCTTTTTTTTAAGCTAGTACTTCTAACAAAGAATTAAAAAAAATAAAAAATAAAAAATAAATAAATAAATAAATAAAAGAATGTGGAAAGTAAGGGAGTTCAAAAAAACCAATGGAACGTGGTAACTGTCTGCACCAACCCACACCGCACCGAAATCGGTGGTTTTTTTCATTTAAAGTTGATGATGATTTGGAAAAATTACAAACCACGTAGTGCAGTGCACTGTGCGATTTGAAATACATTTTCTCAATTTCTAACCGAATCAGCCGAACATGCTTTTATATATATGTTCTAAAATTTTATATGTTACTACTTGCAGGCAGCAACCCATTCTATTCTATTTTTATTTGAGTTTTGGACACTTATACCTATTTTTCAAGAAATATTACTAAATTTACGACCTTTCAAAAATAATAAAAATTCCGTACGACCTTTCATGTCATTTTTCTAAATATTTTGGGAGGTAGAAAACGCAGTGGCATTTTAGTAAATAAGTCATCTTTTTTTTACAGGAAACTACAAAGGTTTCCTAGAAACTAATTTGTTTTCCTATTAGCAGAGTGTTCTGTACGTAAGCAAGAAACCACAAAGGTTCTCTGGAAACCAGTTTAGTTTTTTATTAGCAGAATGTCATGTTCGTAAGTAAATCACAGAAAACCACAAAGGTTTCTTGAAAACCAGTTTGGTTTTTTTTTAGCGGAATGTTATCATAGGAAACTACAAAGGTTTCTTGGAAACTAGTTTGGTTTCCTTTTAACAGAATGCCATATACGTAAATAAATCACTAGAAACCACAAAGGTTTCCTAGAAACTAGTTTGGTTTCCTTTTAGCAAAATATCTTGTATGTAAGTAAATCACAGGAAACTACAAAGATTTTCTGGAAACCAAACTAGTTTCTATGTAACAGAATATCCTGTAGCTAACTAAATCACAAGAAACCACAAAGGTTTCCTGGAAACTAATTTAGTTTCCTAAATATTTACCCCCAACATACTAAAAAAACAGCTCTTATTTTTTAGGCCAATTAAAACCTGTTTGGTTTCCATCATTTATAGAAAGGCATAAAGTAGGAAAATGTACATATGTCTACTGAAAACTATTAAGTAAATAGTAAAAGCGAGAAATCTGTTTAATTTTTATTTGAAATATGAGATATTAACCACCAACCAATAATTCAACTAATAATGCAACTATGTGCATAAAACATGGTCCAATACTAGCTTCCTACGAAGGTTTCAAAAGCTTAAATGATCCAAAACATAACAAAAAAACTATAGCCTTAAGAAAACATAAACACTGATATAATTTTGATACATAATAATATTATGACCAAAAAGAGTTCGAATTGTCACAGCAATGAAATAAGTTCAATGAATAATAATTTAGTTTCTACTTGAAACTACTCAATACCATTTTTTTCCTCAAGTACTCAATACCAATTTAGTTTTTAGTTTCAAGAATAATAATAACCAAATTAAGAATAACATCAACTTGCTATAAATATCCATGTATCAACAGAAACTATTAACAAAATCTGCGTAAAAAAATGTTATATTTATTTGAAACCATTAACAAAAATTCAGAAACAAAAGCTCTCACAAATAATTTATCAAACACCAAGCAGACAGCTTCATTATGGTCACATTCGGCATGCATATAACCCTCACCAACTAAAGCCACACTTGCTAAACAACTATAGTTATATATACAACAATCACTTCTTGTTGCCAAGGGAATGAAATAAAAGTTTTTTAAAAAAAAATCTAAAAAAACCTTGAGTAGATAACCAACAAGTTCCACCCTCTTGTTGCCATAATGATCCATATCATCTTCTGCCCTCCAACCAAGTGCACACAGTAAAAACCCGATGATGATATATCTAACATAGGCAAGGACAAATATATTAGACATTCAATAATCAAGTCACCACAATACAAATGCTTATCAAACAGAGAAAGGAAGGAAAAAATTAAAACAAATAAAGCATAATCAACCATTCATAATCTAACATGTAAAAAACTCTCAATTTTCTTGTAATCAAGATACAAATATCATTGATCACAATCATAATTTAAAAAGTTAAATACATAAAGAACTAATTACTATCAAAATTCCTGAAAAAAAATGCGAAATGTTTCCTAAAAAATCACATAACATATAACTAAAACATTGTTCAACATAACACAGCAGAACAAAACAAGTTTAATGGGCCCCAATTATCCTTTTTCAATCATTTTCTCAGTAATCAAATAAAATAAAAGCCCCTGTATCTTTAACACCTTAATCTCCCAAAAAAAATAAAGCTTAAGAAGAAATTAATTGAATAACCAAACAAGAAAATTAAAGAAATTTCTGGAGAAATAATAAGAATGATCGATTATTCTATACCTTATTTACTTATCTCAAAGGCATTTCAGTGCTTTTTTACCTTATACAGTGATATGGGAACCATCATAGAAGGCCAAACTGAACTAAAAAAAGCTTAGTATAGTTTGGGATGAACTGAAAAGAGATAAGGCAGAAATTGACATTGATAGGAACACCATTGAGGAGCTAGAAGTAGTTGGAAGAGCAACGATTGCCAAAACTGAAAACCCTAGCTTTGATGGGGGACTACAATGAAGATTTCATGTTCTGAAATTTCACCTCATCAGATCGAAGATCGGAGCAAGAAAAAGAGAGGAAGTGAAGGAAAAAAATTAAGTAGTATTTTTCTAATAAAATAGATCGTATAAGAATTAGTAAATTAGGCCTGATTGTATTTGAGGAAATATTATTCCTAAAATCGTATAGGGTGTCATTTTCCCTTTATATTTTAACCCAAGGAAATTAACGCCAGTAGTTCAGATTTAGCACAAATTTACTTTTTTAGTGTCATTTTTCATAATGACATTTTTAGTTTGAAATAATGACTTTTTTAATTATTTTTAGAGATAGAAATATTTGTCATTCCGAAACAACCCTTCTGACAATTTTTTTTTTCTCGAGGAGACCCCATATGTCATTTAATGCCGTTTAGGTAGAAAGTCTAACACAATTTCCTACTTTCCCTCCTTTTCTTTCTTTTTTTATTTTTATTTTTTTTGGGTTGGTCCCACTTTTGCCTTACTTTCTCCTACTTTTTCCCCATTTCCCCAAGTGTACAAAGCTACTGTCATCACTCACTTTTCTTTCTTTTCTTTTTTTTTTAAGGTGCTTTTCTTTTCTTTCCAAACCAATACATTTTCTATTCCTCCAAACACTCTACTAACAAACGTACAAAGCTCCTGGCATCATTCAATTTTATTACTGGCAGTCATAATTTTGTGACTGATAGTTACAATTTGTTTTATATCATTACAAATATTGTGTGCTCTTGAAGACATGAATAGTGTCACAATTTTGTAACTAATGATCATATATGTCACAAATATATGGTATATTGTGATTAGAAATAGTCAGAATTTATGTGACTATATGTCACAATATTTTGATACATTTTTCTGAGTATGTTTTTTATTGTAACATTGTGACTAAAAGTAATCATAATTTGTTTGAGATATTTTATATTTTAGTGTGACTATTGGTCAAACAATTTGTGACAGATAGTAACAAATGATAGAGAACTTGTTCATATTGGATTGTGTGAGTAAGTCATATAATTAGTCACAAATCATTCATTTCTAACAATTTTCACATGAAAATCTATAACTTACAGATTAGTAGTCACAATGTGTTAATTTTAAGTCATATAGTCTCTGACAGTAACCAAGATCTGTGACCTAGAGTCACAAAAGTTATAATAATCACGCATTTGTGACTATTTGTAGTCACAATGGCTCAGTGGTTTATAACAAAATCTAACAATACCGTAAGCTCACACAAAATCTATTTTTTTATATGAAAACCATGCCATCAAGATTAGTAGTCATAATATGTGTGACTGTAGGTCACATAATCCATGATAGTCAATAGTTTCTCACAGTTCTAAAAAACACAAAATCTAATTTGTGACTGTAACTCACAAAATTTGTGACAACTACATTTTTTTTATTACGAGGCACACATATTAACTTCCAAAACATAATTGCAAAAAACGAAACATAAATAAAGAAGCTTGAAGGGCTCTTTGAGCAAAAAAAAATAGACTAATCAGAGGATGACTTCAGTATTTTCAATGGAGATAGAGAACGAAAGCCAATTAGTTGCTGAAGCTATTTATTATTATTAATATCCACTTCTTCTTCTTCTTCGTCTTCGATCGTCACTAATCTTTTTTTTTCGCCTTCTTTTAAATCCAAATAAACAATAAATGCATCACTTATTTCACATCTGATTTCTTCTTTTTTTTTAATGGAAACAAACAAAAAGAATTAAAAAAAAAAAAAGAAAAACCAAAACTACCATTACCTTCAACCATTACTGGTACTAAAACTTATTTCCTCTCATTCAGAATCCATAACACAATTTTTTATCTACTTGGAAGCCATTCTTTTTAGAGATTGAAGCTAGCTAAGAGCATATATGAGAAGATTTTAAAAATGCAGTGGGGGGTTTTGGTTAGAAAAACTTGAAGTGTTCAATGCTGAGAGAAAGTGGGGGAAGAACATGCTAAGAATGAAGTAAGAGGTGGGTTTATATAGTGAGAAGAAGAAGAAGAAGAATCGGTGGTTTTTTTTCTTTATTTTAAATATGTCCTTTTTGAATTAAAAAAATTGCAAAAAGAAGAAAAATGAGGTCAAAATCTCTGGCAAGAATTATTTACACCACTCCAATCAAAAGGATATTTTGGACTTTTCATTGTATAAAGAGTCGTAAAAATGTCATTACAGAAAATGACACTAAAAAAGTAAGTTTGTGCCAAAATTGAACTAGCCGCGTAAATTTCCCTTTAACCCATCCTACTTATGTTTTAAGCCCAACACAACACCTTGTAAGCCCAACAACACCATAGCCCATTGAATTCTCTAGGGTTGCATGATACATCGCTTAAGCTTTAGCTGCCACAGCCACGACACTTCACTGAAATACTATACACGACTACACGACACAAGATTCGCTTCGCAGACTCTCGATCTTCGCTATCGTCGTCGTCGCTCCCTCTCTCTCCACGGTCATCGTTGTCGCCATCATTCTCAGCCGTGCCCGAGCTCCATTTTAGTCGTGCCCAATCTCCGTTGCCATCATCTCTTTTACTCCAGCTCAAGCTCCATCTCCATCTCACATCGCCGGTCACCGTCTCGTCTCAGCCGTCGCCCTCTCTCTCGGCCAAACACGGCAGTCGGCTTTCACTCCCCTCGGCTCAAGGCTTCAAGCTCCACAGGTTTGGCTTCTATTCAATTATCACTAGTTCTTTATTGTTGCGTAAGACTAATCAGAAAGCTTGGAAGTGAGTTTGTGAATAAATTGATTTAGATTCCAGAAGGGGTATTAATTTTTTTAATTAATTGAGTAATTATAAGCCTCTGATTGTAGTCAAGAACTACCGATTGTAGTCACCAACAGCACACCTTCTATTAACTTTGATACATTAATCTTGGTTGATTTTCGTAGTGATTTTACTGTTTTGAGTAGTAAGTAGTTGATGTTTGATTGTTATTATTACTATAATTTAGTTACTTTATTTGCGTGATCTTGTTTTAATTTCGTAGTGATTTGAAACATTTGCTTATTGTTGTGCCAAAATATTCTGTTAGCTTTGGTACATTATTCTTTGGTGCTAGTTTGTGCTTTTAGTTTTGTATAGTATGTGATTCTGTGGTAATTTTAAGTTTGTCAGATGGAGGATAGTACCAATCTTTTTTTTTTTTAATAATCTTTGCCATGGGTATTGTGGTGTAATATTTATGTATGTGTGTCTAATACTCATTTCTTTTTTTTCAGAATTGAAGTCTTTGTTATTGTTGTAACTTGTCTTTGTTATTGTTGTAACTTGTTTGTTATAAGATAGTATGGACTTTGGATTTCGATTGAGTTGTAACTTTTTAGTTTTTATGTTTTTCTTTTTTATGGAAGTTTTAATGTAATTTTGGTATCTTAATGTTTTTTCCCTTTTCGGATTAGAATCTGGACTTTAGACATACTTGTTAAGACTAAAGATGTGTTATATATATTTTTTTTTAAAGTTAAAAATGTGAGTTTAGACAAAAAAAAAACAACAGTATAATAGTTAAGGCTCAATCTATCAAAGTCTAAATCTGTCATTGTAAAAGCCCAAATTCCAAACCGTGGAAACAGCTCAGACCGCACTGCAAAACGTAGGTGCGGTTTGGCCGATTTTGACCATCCATCACAGACCGCACGGTCTTATTAATTTGTAAAACTGCATATACGGTTCGGTTAACTTATGGGAGGTTCAGTCAAACCGGACCGTGAGCACCCCCAGCGGAAAGATCAAGTACAATAGATATATATATATTATATATCATATATCTTAAAACTATTTAACTAATAACCATTTTAGGTTACAGAATACCTCTGCATAGGTCAACGGTGGCGGCAGAGGACTTGATGCCGCTCATGGCGGTGCGCGGTGTAACGAAAGGATTTGGTGGCCGCGCAAGGTGGTTCGGGCTCTGGTGACAATCGGGTGGCAGTCGTCGAGTGGGGTTTGGTGTTGGGTGTTGCGTCGAGTGGCAGGGGTTGGTGTTGCGAAGTTTCGGGCTGGTGCGACAGGGCGGCGCGATGGGTGGTGCTGTGCGGTTGCGTTCAGCCTCGGGTGCCTATGTGTAGAAATTGGGTTCAGGGGTGGTGTGGCAGGGGCTGCGTGGTTCAGGCGGTGCTGCGCAGTTCAGGTTGTGCTGCGCAGTTCAGGTGGTGCTGCGCGGTTGCATTCAGTCTCAGGTGCCTCTGGTGTGGCAAGGGTGGTGTGGCAAGGCTGGTAAATCGGTGGTCTGGCATTCGAAAATAGATTTTAAATCGTTGGTTGTGAAGACGAACAACGAATTCTTATGTGGTTTATTTGACCAAGGGTTTAATGTGTTGATTTCAAAACAGATAGCTTTCTTCTTTGCTGTATTTGATTTTGGGTTTGATTATGAATTTTCTATTTATGTAGGTCGGGTAGGAAGCTACAATTAATAGCATGGAGAAGACAAAAAAGTATATTCCTCCTAAAATTGTTAAGTCAGACAACGCATTAACGATGGTAATCTTTTTATTTTTTCCTCAATATGGCCTTTTTCCATTTAAAAAAAAGAAGGAAAAAAAATCGTGATGGTTTCTTAAATTCCAAAATGATGCACACAACCATTCCGGATTTGGGAATTTTTTTCTCCTTGATTACATAATCTTTGCTAGGAAAAAGTAGTACTGTCTTTGAGACTTTAGTAAATTTGTATACTGTTGAAGCATAATGAGGATAGTAATTTAATAAATCATGATTCTATAAATACTTAAGTGAACATGATCTTGTTTGAAGAAATGCCAGTTCTTAATACCAATTATGTCATCGAGCAAAAGAGGAACTGAGATTACAGGCATCACTTTAGTAACCTAGGCCTTTAATACTGTTAATTATATGTACATGATGCGTTCATAATTGTTTATGAACAAGCTTTTAGTATTTTACTGACACCGATCTTTTTGACTCTCAAGTAGTACTGCTTTGGGTCAATATGCATAATGCATGATGTTGCTGACTGCAAAGAGTCCTTTGCATTACAACAACTTGGGTGACATCTGAAATCCTATATGTTTCTTTGATGTTTAGATTTTCCTTAAAATGTTCAAATAGAAGCATCTTTAGAAGTCAAATGTGTTGGGATCTTACTGACTACGGTTGCCAAAATCCACATGGTGCCAGAAAAGGCTTCTTTTTTTTTTTTGTTGAACAAAAAGACACATTTCTTTGTTTATGAATATTGACATTCTTAATCTCTATCTTCCTTCCTAGTCTGAAATATATCTCTTTGTGCATGAAAATATTACTTTATGCAGGCTGAACAATGGGTTAGTAAAATGACTAAAGCTACAGATGATGAACAAACTGAAGTAGAGGGTCGACCTTCTAGGTCAATACAAATCCTGTTAAAATTTCAATGAAATGCTGCTATTTTTATGTTTACTCAGCTATCAGTTAGAACTTTTTGTGTATTTTTGTAGGCTTGGCTTGGGTGCCAAAGTTTCACGCCAATTCAAGGTTGGACCTCTAAGTGATCCTCTTGGAAGAAAACTCTATGCCAAATTGGATTCTCGAACAAAACGTACCGAGGAGTCTAATTTGGCTGCTAAAGATATACCTGGTGATGATAGTGATGATGGTGAAGATTTAGAAAGCAGAACACAAGTGTTTGACAAAAAAAGAGCAGCAAATCCAATGATGCCATATGTACAAACAAAGAAAAAGAAGAAGTGACTCTTAACATCCTTTCTTGGATACTCATGAAAAATATGCCAACTTTCTTATCTGTGCAAGTTAGTGGTATAGTTCATGAGGCAAATGAGCTGTATTCCATATAAGTCAATTTATTATTATTTGATGTTAAATTTGTAACTCTTCCCCCNATATGTAGTGGATTTGGCGTTCTTGACAAATTAAATACGTCATATGGTGAATGTTGGAAATTAACTCGGGAGTAATGTCATCATTGTGGACATTGGATCTTAAATTGAGTGATATGCTGATGGCAGAGATCAGGGGAATGGAAAGTCTTTGCAGCTGGTGCTATCAATGTTTGCTCAAAAAAAGTCTTTTCAGTATTAGAAACTGTAACAGAGATCAATATCCCAATACAAATGTACAAAATATGTAGAGATGCCACAATATTTTTCTTTTCCGAAGTCGAATTTTCTTAGAAAACTTCCATTTTCGAAAAAAAATATATGTATGTATATCTTCTGAAAGAAAATTGCTTTTTCTTGTACGCGTGCATGTGTAAATTTGAACCCATAAATTTAGAACATAAAACCATAGCGTGTATCAATGTGTCAGTAAGATTTTCACGAGAACCAAATCCATGGCCACCTGATCTGGACCTTTCAATTTCGAAGGTAATTAGAACTCTGCGTTTGTTGCATATATAGTATGATGAAATACATACTAAAATGGGCATGTGGGCATTTTCTCAATAGCTCCCATAAAAAGGGCGGTTTTGGTTTGTCCTATCTTTTGAATTTTTCATACTTTAGATTTGAGGGGCACTTAAATTCAAAAGCTATAACAAATTATATGCATTCAAGAGACCGGGAAGCTTTTCAAATAGCCTGTATAAGTAATGAAATCATGCTACTCAAGTCAAAAGTTTCAGGGTAATAATGATAGGAGACTGGGAGTAGGCATTCTTTAGTAGAAATAAAGTTTTGGTCCCTACAAAACATACAGATCGCTTGCCTTGTGAAGAGAGGAAGTTATCAATGGCCAATGATCTACTTCCTACTTTGCAGGCAACCTCCCATGCCAATATGGTTAGGATATTTATTTTTATATTTTAATTTGCTGGAATTAGGATTGTGAATATTTTATTATGTAGCTTAACATTTTAAAGTGGATCAAAAATATAATTTTCAAGACACAAAAATCATTTAGTTAGTTCTTGTAGTTTTTGAAATTGATAAGAAAAATAGTTTTTGAAAAGTTGTATTCTTGCATAAATTCAAATCAATGATATGGATGCTGAACAGGTAATTATAGAGGCTGGATGCATGAGAAGTATAAAATGAAAGTGGGATAATATTCCTTTATTTTCTCTTTATTACATTTCATTAGTAACAATACACAACTCACAACCCCGGATATCCCAAGCTTTGCAAACAAAACAGCAGAAAAGGCAAAAGAACTCAACACAAAGAAGAAAGAATCAATCAAACAAAATGAACAGCACACCCTCAGACTAACACAGCAAACTCTACAAAATCTACATTGCTTAGTGCCTCACCGATGGAAACTTGCAGTTGACACCAAAATGGTTGTCATCATCAGACAAAAACATCATTGTTTTTGTTCTTGAAAAGAGCACTTTCGAACTGGAAATTCTGACCCCTGCCCATGAAGGATGTTTAGGTTGAAAAAACAACACCTAGGAATGCTCATGAACCCTGGTTATTTGATGTGGCAGATTCTGTACAGATGATTCAGTACTCAAAGTTAGGAAAAAGCTTCCTCTTATCAGAGCAAATTAGTTGTCCATCCTCCAGATGGTCAAAATTGAATTGCTTTCCTAACAACGTGTGGGTCAGATTCAGAATTCCAATATTAACAAAACGAGTCAGTTGTCTTCTACGAATCGACAGTTGTCCCATTTTCCTTCAACTCTGGAAGCAAAACACGATCGCTTTCGGAACATTCATTTACAAAGCTGTCATGTTCGCTTTCGGAACTTTCATTTACTAAGCTTAATATGGTGTCTTCAATTAAGTCTTCAAGAATGGCTTCACCCATATCAAAACCAATGGTTTCCGCATCGAACCGAACATCCAACCATGTTCCGGTTCTTGACATGTCTTTTCTGATAATCTGGTCCAGAGTACGAGGCAAAGGTGGTTGAAGAAGATGCCAATAAACTCCTTTAGAAACCACATGAATAGCATTTTTCATGTCCGGAATTGGACGTATACTAGGTTTTGCAAATGATACCCAAGGAGAGCAACCGAAATAGTATTGACAAACCTCCACAAGGACTTCATCTATACAGTCAAAGAGCAGCTTCTGATCACGACAAAGCTGGTTGGAGAAAAACTCGACCACATCAACCAATGATGGTTCAAGTAATTGGTCTGAAGAAAGCAACTTTATACAGATTTCATCCCAGTCCAAGCCAGAGGCTTGCATCAGTGCCTTTACATAGCCAAATATTGACTCCTTGTCTTCCATAAATCTTTTTCCACTGTGAGATTCATCTGTAGGTGGAGAATCGGGTTCTTCAAATTCAATTCGTAGTGGTTGTATTGTTAGCTTGTCTGAAGTTCAGTGAATAAATTGACATTAGTCGAGAAGGATTGAGCAATAGGAAATTCAAAGGAGAAAAATAAGCATATGAAAAAAATAATTAGACTAGGTACAAATGCTTACCAGGTTGAGATATGGAGTTTGCTGGGCTAATATCATCCTCCCCAAATAGAGGCTCAAGAACTGAGACAGGACTCGGCTTCTCTGGTATATCGATGGAGCTTTCTAGATCTGCAACCTTCCTGGATGTGAAAGAGCTGGACGGGGATCCTGGCGGAGAAGATTGAAGTTGGTTCTCTTCATGTGAATCCTAAAGAATGGACATGGATGCGTTTGTTAGAACAAAAGATGTTTTATACAGGGAGGAAATGCATACGCACCAGGAGAAACACAGCATAGTGTATGGTACTTATGCTGATCCTAATTCAAGTTCAACCAGAAAAATTTTCCATGAAAATAATGCACATAAAACGGAGCACAAGATAATGATAAGATTTACTAGCACCATAAGAAAACCATTCAAAAATATATGATTACCTGTTTCAAGCATGGAAAACTGCTTTTATCATCACAAACAACAGGAACATCACCATTTTGGTTATCCCTTACTGTGGAAGTGCTACACGGTTCACAGGGACTATCTGAAATAATGCTTTCTTTTACAACCTCTGAATCACCTGCAGAAATTTTGTATCAAACTAACTTTTCACAAAATTATTTGAACTTAACAAGAGGATTTCTGAAAATGGCTGTATCAAAGTTTAAAAAGGTAGTAAGACATTACCTGCATGACTGATATCCTCTTTAATGGAATGATCTGTATCTTCCACTTCAATTTCATGAACAACGTCATCAGAGGTACTGGGGTTTGAGTTAGGAGCTTGTACTTTATGATCAGGGCTGCTGTCAGTAATAGGTGACCGACTCTCTAAATTTTGTGCTTCCCTACTGAGTGGACTGACATTGTTTTCTGGCTTGGGAGAACATCTGTTCTCATTGATCTTTTGACATTTGTCTTGGGCAGAAAATCTCATTTGTGCAGTGACAAAGCTGTTCTCCCAGTCCTGTCCAGGGCTGCCAATAGGTGAAAGACTGTACTCAGGAAGAGAGAGAATCCTCCCTAAGGTCTTAGGATTCTTTCGATTTGATAAGTCAACACCATCTCCATTGCTCAGCAACTCAGAGAGATGTTTCTTGGCCTCATCGTAGATATTCGATATCCTTTCACTGGGAAAAGCATCGCTTTCATGTTTACAAATTTCAGAGTCTTTCATTTTGTTAACCTTGTCCGCTCTCTTGGAACCACCGGAAGGTTTAGCAATTCTTTCAATATAGAAATGATCTTTCGTAGGAGAATTTCTTCCAACATTTCCTTTCCCAACTCCTTTTTCACTATCTACCTTAGATTGACGCTCTTTAGAAGATCTATTTGAAATTTCAGTTCCAGATATTTCATGTTGTTGCTTTCCCATAGCATGCTTGAATTTTCTCTTAATTTCAGCAAGGAAAAAGTGGGATCCAACTCTGTCACTTGGCTCTTTATTTATGACGAGATTATGGGACTCCTGGGATGGGCAAAGGCTACTTTCAATTTTGGAATCACGTAAACCTGTTGGCCCAGGCTTCAGGATAACAATTTTACTCAAAGTGTCAGGACGTTCATTTGCCTTCAACTGATTTCGTTCCTGAGATTTGACCTTTCTCCTGAAAAAGTTGCGATGCTTGTTATTATTGACAAGATCCTCAGATTTTCTCGAATTGACAAGCTGCTCTTCTGAGAACTCGGATCCTCCATCAGACTTGGATTCTGCATCTTTTTCCACTTGAGAGTCCTGCAAGCTTTGAGCATATTTAACCAACAAAGATTGTGGATCTTGTAAGAGTTTCAGAAATAATTCCTCATCTGAGCTTATGAGCTGTAGTTCATCCATGAGTTCTCTGAATTGGAGGTGGATCTTCGTATCTTCTTTGAGATGTTTCCCATCAGTAAACTTCTGAATTATGAACTCCTTGATTACCCCATTCAATTTCTCTTCAAAATCAGAATGCCTGTCGGTTGTTAGCTCAGGAGCTTCACCATTCAGACCATCCTTCGTGCAACTAATACTTTTCTGGTGGAGCTGGCGTGAGAACTGTTCCATTATCTCATCTATAGCTGACTCTTTTACAGATTGTTGGTCTGCATTCTGTTTACAAGAGCAGTCAGATTGCGTATTTTGAGCAACATTCAGATTATGGGTATCCATATCCCGGCTTTTCTTGCGGGTCTTCCTTGTCCTTTTATGGTCTGTGTTTATGTCGCCTTCAGCAGATTCTGACTGTTTAGGTTCTACTGCAGCATCCCTAGTCTCCTTCTTCATGCCCTGCTCATTGACCATCTCTTGTTCTATGAGTTTCTTGACACTAGGCTTACCAGTATCAGCTGTCAAAGCTGTGCTCTCTTCACCATCCTGGAATATTGATCAGTGTTTATATCAATAAGCCTCTCAACTATGTATTACTAATGTGAGAGTCCTTCCCCCTTCCTCAAAGATAGTACTACTTATAAAATTTGACGAATATTCGACAAAGATATGCATGCAACTCGGAAACACTTACAATATTGGTGCCTTGACAATTTTCTTCCAAATTACTCAATATTTCAAACTTATTCTTTGCAATTCCAGCTCCTGCAGAGGAAGAGAAGGGGGAAAAAAATCAACAGCTACTCAGACTATAGAGCTTTTCTGATGAACTAAAATGCAAATTCCCAATCTAGTGATATAAAAAAATTAGTCTGCAACCTAGACAATACACCAGATACGAAAAACATCATTACTTCCAAATTCAGTTGGGTCCTTGAAAACTTTGGCAACAGATACGGAAAAAAGAGAAAACAAACTTTGCTTGTAGTGGTGCCATCTCTTCATTCCAAATATACATACATGTATGATCGTGTTAACCAGTGATAAAATAGAGTTCTTACCAATAGCAACCTTGCTTCCATGCCTCCTATCGGCAATCAACTTACGAGTAGAGCGACCATGGCGGAAGTCAAATATACTAATCAAACCCCACATACACCCTGACTGATCTTTCTCGTACCGCACCGTGCGTCTCTGAGACCTCTTAGCCATATCAAATCAGTGCTTTCCTTTTTCTCCCTTAAAAATACTTATTTGGTTCCTTTCATAAAGAAAATGTTCCTAGCTGTTTCACTGCACGAAGCACAACCAGCACAAGTACAGAAATCAACAAAGATTAGTTAAAGGAAATTGTATAGATGATTCTGCCTTTCCAACTCAAATCATGGGGTGAACTCTAATCCAGTAGCTCATAAACTGTCATGTTTGCGTTTACAGGATTCAAATATTGGGTAGTTCTTGGATCAGTGTTTATTACTAACGACATAGAATAAAAAAGGCTTTCCCGATGAAACAAAATCATGAACACTTACAGATAATAGTGTTGGAAAAAAAATAAGAAGAAGAAGAAAGAATAGTGGATGGAAATAGTACTAATCATGAAAAAATAAAATAAACTAAAATGCTCGAAGTACCTCGGATAGAGCCCCTAAATTCGTTATGCTAGAACATAACAATGCTGCTGGAGAAATCTAGCACAGATTAGTCAACAGTTTCAAAACCTCAAGCTTTACAGCAGAGTGAAGTTCAAGGCACCAAAACTTTCCTTGGATGTCAAGGTATCAAAACCATCTTTTTTCTCACAAAGGCCTTAAACAGGCCATAAAAAATTCTTCACGAAAAGCTCTCACGTCGGAAAGTACTCTTCCCTCCCTCCAAAGAAAGAACCAGTCCAGATAGTTAAACCTCCTCAAGTTTCAAAATCAGAAACTGGGCAAGGCAGTATTCAGGATCACTCTTCAAGAACAAAACCAGTAACCAATAAGCTTTTGCTGAAAAAATATGATCAAAAAAGCTGGTGAGAAGCAAAAACTAGGTCTTCAAAACAGAACCCAATTCCCATAATCACAAATCAAATCCAAATTTCATCGTTTCTCCAGACTTGATCCATAATTCCAATGACTCAAAAGAATCCCAATTGATTCAAAAGCCATTTCCATTCAAAGGTCAATGCCTCAAACCATTTTAAAAAGAACAAAGCATGCAGAGTGAGGAAATCAACTCTCCACAACGTAGCATCACGGATCCTTGAAAATGACCCATTACATCACCCAAAAAAATCAACCTCCACAAGAGAAAGAAACCCTTTTCTCTAAAAATCCCCCTCAATAATGTCAATATTTCTGCACCAAACTATTAAAAAAACAATTTTTCTGACAAAAGGGGCCAAAATATCCGACTTTTTTTTTAGCAAAACCCAGATCAAAATTTACAGCAAATTCAATAAAAACACATGCTCAGAAACAAAGACCATCTTTTTCTTTTCAGTGGGTATCTTTTTTTTTTTTTTGACAACTAAAAAGATAGGGGCCAAAATGCTTATCCAGCACCGACCCACTAATTTTTTTACTCAGAAATTCTCACAGAGACGGGCAGCCATTAAAGACTTAGGAAAGTGGAGAAGAATGGAGGAGATAGAAAGAGAAAGAGAGAGAGAGAGAGAGGAGTGAGAGAAAGTGAAAGAGGAGAGCTTTACAATGTTGTCGTTGTTGGGTGACAGTAGAAGAAGAATACGTGACAGTTGGGGTATAGTATCAATGGGGTCCATTGGGAGACGCTTTATATGGAAGAAAAGTCAGGCCTTGTCTCCATTTTTTCTCCTCTGGTGCAGTAGTTCCCACCTTCAACCATCATCATCATCATCAAAGTCACCACCCCCACCCCCCAACTTCTTTCTCCTCTTTCTCTCTCTAAACTTTTGCAGGTATTTCCGGTAGAGAAGAGCGTATCAAGATTGACGTGTACGCTCGTTAGAGAAATTTTCTGAGATAAATATTAAAAAAAAAAAAAAAACCTGAGTCATGACTCATGACATTAACACACCGTCATATATGAGTATACGTATCTCAAAGGAAAAGGGGTAAAAGAATAATTTAGATGAAAAAGAGGGACGAATATGATACTTTGATTTAGGTCTGGCTAATTCCCTCCTTTTTAAATAAATAAATAAAAATAAAATAAAATTTCTTTTCCTTCTAAAAATGGAAAAAGGGCAAAGTGATCTTTATTTTATCCTTTTTTCTAAATTAATATCTCTATATTTGTTTTCCTCGTGTACATTTACCCTCATAGCCTCCATTTGGTCATTACTTAAAAAGGATTAACTGAAAACAAGGTAAACTACCTACCAAGAAGAAGGAAGTTTTATATATTTCTCAAAAAAAAAAAAAGGGCCTTATTAGTTTAGTATAATTAAGTATGTAATAAATATAAAGGCACCCTTCCATGTCAGATACTTCCAAATATTGGTAATAATATCAACTAATGATCTCTTATCCATCTAAAGATAGTTTGTGCACTATTTTATAGAAAAATGGTCAATGTGGGCCCTTTTTTTTAATTTTTGTTAAGGGTTTAAGAAAAGAAAAAAAAAACTACAACATTCGAATTTCATATTATTACTTATAAATTAATGAACGAGTGTGTTTATGTGTTTATGTGTATATATTCATATTTGTGTACACGTTTATGATTATAATAGTATATGGTAGGTAGCCGACGCGTTAGGGTGAAGGAGATATCATTTTGGTGCTTCGTGTTATAATAGATATTAATATAAAGTAGAGATTAATTTGAAGGCACTTTGCCATTATTCTTTTGACCCTAAAACCTTTTCCAAAAACCATTATAATTATAATGATGGCTAATACTTTGAATCCAAACCCGCTTCTAAGCTTAAGATAGGCTCTAAAGAAAGCAATACAAAAATTGTTTAGTGGGAAGGCTCAACTTAAGTCTTAAATTTTCTTGCTTTATATGTATACATAGATATGCTTGCGGTTCACTACTTGCTTTACTCAAAGACGATTTTGGAAATCTTCTGTATGGTGTGGATTGCGGTCTCATATTCAACCTCTTGTTGATGAATCTATTTGGGCAGTGGGTAGACACTCAAAAGTTCGTTTCTGGACGAACAATTGGCTGGGCACTCCTCTGGCTGATATGATTGTTTATAATGATACCATGGAGCCTCATTTGGAGGCAGTTGTTGGGGATGTTACTTCTGATTCCGAATGGTCTTTACCAATTTCATTTATCTCCAATTTTCCTCAGGTTGCGGATGAAATTAAGAATACGGTCATTGGAGATGATGATAATTTAATCTGGCGTCACTCGGTTTCTGGGGATGTTACTTGTGCTGATAGCTACAAATCTTTGGCTGGTCCTTTTACAAAAGAACAATGGGGAAATAAGTTTTGGGCACACTATATTCCTCCCTCTCGTTCATTGGTAATTTGGAGATTGTTTCAGAACAAACTCCCAACAGAGCATAACCTGATTCGAAGAGGTTTTCTTTTGCCTTCGTGTTGCCGGTTTTGTTATAGCCATGAAGAGGACGCTGATCATCTTTTTCTTTCATGTACTTTTGCACGTTCTATTTGGGGTGCCATTTCGTCAGCTTTTCAACGAAAAATTCGATTAGATGGTTCCATAGTAGATTTATGGTTAGATGCTTTGGATGTTACTTTTAGTACCTAAATTTTTCAACTTTGGAAATCAGCACTAGTGACTGCTATTTGGGTGATTTGGACTTGCCGTAATAAACGTTTCTTTGATAATGATATTGTCTCTGTTCATTATGCTATAACTTTCATATGGTGCTCAGTGGGGGAGGCCAATAGGATTGGTACTAGAACCATGAGAAATACTTTGGATGAGCTTCAGATTTTACATTGTCTTCACGTTCTGTTCAAGAACAAGAATTGTTAAGGTACAATGGCAGCTTCCTCCTATAGGTTGGTTGAAGGTGAATACAGATGGGTCTGTATTTGGTAATCCAGGTTTGGCAGGATGTGGAGGTATTTTCAGAACGTCCAGAGGTTTCTTTAAAGAAGCTTTTGCTATTCCTCTTGGTAAGGCTTTTGCGTTTGAGGCAGAGCTTATGGGTGCAATCCATGCTATATCTTATGCCTATGATTTTGGCTGGACAAACTTATGGTTAGAATGTGATTCTTCATACTTGGTCAACCTTTTACGGACGCGATCGTTAGCTGTTCCTTGGCGTTGGAAACCATCTTGGTTACGATGTATTAAAAGGATTTCAAAGATGAATTTTCGTGTTTCTCATATCTTCAGGGAAGGTAATGTAGTTGCTGACATTTTGACTTCTCGAGCAACAAATTTTCAGGCTTCGACATGGTGGCATTCCATCCCTTCATTTATTCAGGATGCGTTTTCCAAGGATTACATGGGACGCAGTGCTTTTCGTTTTTCATAGATGCCCATCTTTTGTAATACGGTGTGCTCTTTTTTCCTTTCTGCGGTTTTTCCCATTGGGTTTTACGTGGAAAGGTTTTTAATGAGGCATTGTAGGGAGATTAAGACAATAGTTATGTTCCCCGGACTTTACGATTTTGTTTTCTTTTTGGCCTTTGTGATGTTTCAAACTTGGTTTCTCTTTGTATTCTTATTCTTTTTTCATTAATTTAATAAATTTATCGGAGGAATGTTTCCTCTAGGTAACATTTAGCAAAAAAAATAGATATGCTTGCGGTTATAAAAGAGAAGTTAGAACCATTGGCTGTAATTATAAAATTAGCTTTCAAACTTTCGAATGAATTGAATTTTGAACTTTAAGAACAAGTGTACCAATAAGGTTTGTGAAGAAAAGTTTGCTTTAGATCTCATCCCAAAAAAAAAAGGTTACTGTTTAATTGGTCATAATTCTTTGCATCCTAGTATGAAGTATTATCATGTTACTATGCAGTTACATAATATTATCTATGAAGTAAGCTTAAGTAAGCTTAACACCCTCCTACTCAGTTTTACCAACTAAGACTCCCCCCTCCCCCCAAAAAAAAAAAAATCAATAATACTGTTTTCAATCTTTTAATTTTCTAACTAGTACCTACTGTTGTTGATTAGAAAGTGATTAGTAAAATTGGTTAATATTATTGGAGTAATGATATGAGTACTAGCGATTCCCAACACGAATATTATTAGTTAATAGCTAGTACATATGTTGTTGATTAGAAAGTGACTAATAAAATTGGTGAATATTATTGGAGCAATGCTATGAGACACCAATGGTTCCCAACATGATATATTATTAGTCAGTAACAGATTAGCATATTATGTGGTGTTAGGCACCATATAGTACCCAATACCATACGATGTGTCAATATATTATTAGCTAATTATAATCACATTTTAAGTAGGGTCTGTATGAAATCTAATTTATTAATTATAATTATACAGACTAACACGTCATTGTCTCATTTGACACCACTAGTACTCTATAACATTGTTCTATTCTTTGTGTCAATTCCAAAAATCCGAAGAATTACTCGAGCATTGTTTTTTATTCTTTACAACAATAACGTCCAACAAAAAAGTCCAAAAATCCCTTAGACTTTGCACTTAAATATTTAATAATTACCAGCTTCCATTTTTTCACAATAAAAATCATAGTTTTGAGAGAAAAAAATTGGCACTGAATTCTTCACATTCCCATACAACAAATCACAGATTAAAAGGAATAATGAAAAATAGAAAATGAACAAGGGTCTTAATTTGCGTATTGGAAATGTATATTTTCACAAAAAATAAGATTAAAAACACTAATATTCCATTGGAATGGAAAGTTTTGGACAACAATGCTTTGTGTCTATAGTGCATGTGAGGAGCAGTTGGGCCATCTTTAGTTGGGCATCTACTACATCAAAGCAGTCGGGCCCACCTACCACAACCCTTTCCATCTCCATAGCTGATTTATTGTCTAATCTGAAGGCCCATATAAGACAACAAGCAAATAATGTCCGTCCATTTGTTCGATGAATATTTGAGTACTTTAATGAATGTGGGGAAGCACAATTACAAAAATACAGAGATAACATAAAAAATTATAATAAATAATTAAGTTAATTGTTTATTATTAAAAGTCAAATTTGCAAAATCGAAGTAGTAGTTATTAATTGTTTTTTAATTCTTGGGTATTGTCTCCCTTTCTATACACTTTCAAACAAGATTCCATCTTTCTTTCTTTTTTTCGGTACATGATCCCAAGAATTTACCATCTTTACTGACTCAATTATATGGTTATGTTATGAGTTTGGATATCTTCATCAACAAGACATTTTTTTCATTTAATTAGAATAATAATAACAAATACTAACAACGATACCTATACCTATAGGCTAACCGTGAATGAGACCGTTGGTACCCAAGTTTTGTACTATGCTAGAGTAAATATATTTGCTGGAGAGTCAATATATTGTTTTTGTTTCTAGTGAACAACGTTCCAAATGCTTATCAAATGGGACCGCAGGACAGGACCACTCATCCGAATAATCACCTTGTATAGTTGTTTGTTTTAATGTGAAAAAATATATATACAATCGGTAAAGAGACATAAAGGTATATTTAATAATATGATTCTCAAGTCTCAACTTTGTATTACACATATACATATATGGGAAATTTAGGGTGCAAAAGAAGAAGAATTTGTTTTTGAAATATTAGAATTTAAAATTAGATTTTGCAATACTATTCGATAATCGATTTTTGTATGATTAAACACGCGCATTATCCATTATTTGCCCAATCCACTGCAAAATATCTGAATTATATGCAAAATTGAAAGTACCAAAATAAATTTGGACAAAAATGGAGAGCAAAAATAAAGTAGAAGAAGAATTTTTTTAGCAAAAACGAAAGTTGAAAGAAAGGGAAAGAAAAATAAAATCTCTTTTCTAATTCGCTTGGCATTGAAGATACTAAGGTTGTGTTTGGTTCGCAGAATAGAATTAGAATGGTAATGGGAATCGTAATGGAATGGAATTAGAATGGGAATAGGATTGATATTTCATTGTTTGGTTGAAATTATGAATCAACATTGGAATAAGAATTACTTTGTTTGGTTACACATTAGAATGGAATGGAATCAGTGGTATATTGACTAAAATACCCAAACTTCTAAAATTCAATATTTTTTTTTGTTTTTAGTCAAATTTTATACATTTATATCTAAAAATATATTATTTGGTCTGGTTGAGGGTGAGTGTATGAGAAGGAGAGAGAAAGAGTACGTGTGTTTAGGTGAGATTAAAAAATATGGAGAGTAGGACAAAAATGGTAAAGTAACCGAAAAATGTATTCACTAAAGAATGGAAAGATCATTCATGATGTTTAGTGGTGTAATCCCAATTCATATAACTGATGGAATTAAGACTGCAATGGAATTAGAATTCTTTTTCCTAAGTTCAAACCAAATGCTGGAATGAGCCATTTATTGGAATGATTTTTCCATTCCAAGGCTCATTCCAGTGAACCAACCACAGCCTAAAGCTGTATATATATAATAATAATAATAATAATAATAATAATAAAGAAAAGGTGAGGTGGTGAAACGGCATGTAGTAAAGAGGACCACAAGGCTTTATATAATCGCTTTTTCAACCGACTTCCCATCTACATGCAAATGGAGTAATTTAGAGGTGCTTAATTTAGAGCAATTTTAACGTTCATGTTTCCCTTGTGCACAAAGCAAAGATACATATCGTGACAAAAACTGATCTACCCTGGAAAAGGACTCCTTTTTCTTTTCAAGAAAATAACACTCATTTTTTTTTTTTTTTTTTGCTAAATGTTACCTAGAGGAAATTTTCCTCCGGTAAGTTT
>JXTC01000069.1:583707-686634 GCA_002914845.1 Trema orientale
AGTGAATCTAAAATATTTTATTTTAAATAAATGGATTAGTCAACCAAACTATTCCAATAGAGACTTTTCTTTTCCGGTTTTCTATCTATTTGTTGGTAAAATGTTTGTATGTGGTAGATAATTTGGTGCTGCTAAAATTCACGACAAAGTTAATCTAGATACAGAATTGGATCCATGATAAGATAAGAGAACAGTCTAAAATTCACCACATTATTCATTTTTGGGGGCACTGTCAAGTGTCAGTTACAAATTTGCTAGGAGATCAGATTATCAGATTAGATCATTATGATAGAATCTTGAATTTAATTAAATACATTTTTAGTTTATACATAAGTCTCAATGTTGGGGAGTTATCAACTTATCATGTAAATCTGTCACCAAAATGATGTCACGTTTGGCTGACCCTAAATGCTTCATTTTTAAAGAATATTACATAACAAACTGAAAACTATAATTTTTTAAGATCATAAAGAGGTTATGGGATGTTGATGTTTAATCCCGACGATTAGTTGTCATTTATTTGTCTTACTATTGAAACACAATGTTTATATAGTCATTTTTTATTTATTTATATATAGTCATGTTAGTTATGAACTTTGCTTTATTTCTCCCAAGTCCTAACATGGTCCTTGTCTTCTTGATATTCCCCTTTGTGACCACTTTCTTTATGCATTGGATGCCCCAGATAACATTCGAGGCACCCTCCCTTGTTTGGGGCATCGCTGCCTCAACCCGTGTCCTATCATAAAGTAAAAGTCCCATTAATTGCGTTACACCCTAGAAAGTAACGAAAGATATGTTGGGTTACAAAAATTTATGTATATAGCTACTTTATCATATACCCACTCATTATGAGTTGGCCAGCACAGGAGAAACAGTGTGACAAAAGAACGATCAATAATTCTGATTCAGTGATAAACAATTTACTCGTGTATATATATATAATGGGGGGTTTTTAATGAAATTTTTTGTTTTTATCTATAGATGAGTACTTTGACCAAATTGAAAATGACTTTTTTTTTTCTCTAGAAAATGACTTGCTATTCAATTTTACCTACAATCATTATATTTTAATTCTTTTAGGGAATCCCCTTCATTTTAATTTCCATTAACTCATTGAGATAGGAATAAGTTGTTGGAATAACCTTTTAAGGAAAAAAATTGAAAATGGTGTTTTCAAGGAAAAAGATTTGATAAAAAAAATATTAATACATACTACTTTCATATATATGGCTTAGTTTTAAAATTGTATAAAAAATTCAAATAAATCTATTTATTACTTTAGTTTTAAGACTACATGTAAAATTTAAAAAAAAATTTGTTAGGGTAAATAAGAAAATAGGTAATACATGAAATAAGTATATAATACGTGAAATCAACCAAAAAAAAGTTATATGACTTGATACAAAAAGTTATTAACATAAAGTTATTAAGGTAAATAGGTAATACATGAAATCAAAAAATAAATAAATAAGTAAAGGAGAGAGAATTTATACGACTAGATAAGTTTTTTATATTTTTTCGGAGCAATATACATTAGATAAGTTATACAACTATTTTGGTCAAAGACAATTAGTGTTCATTAAATAATTAATCTAGAAAAAAAAAGACCGTATAGAGAAATAAAATTTAAAAAGAAAGAAAAATATAATTATATGTAATGGGTAATAGCAATGATAAGAGGTAAGAAATGAAAGGGAATGAAAATGAAAATACAAGGAGTCAATTATGGAATGGGAATGAAAACAAAAACAAACAAAAAAATAATGAAAAAGGGATTGAAAAAAAAAAAAACTGTCCAACTCAAACAGGTTACTTATCTTTTAAGTCATAAATAATTTTCAATATTTATATGAGTATTCATTAAATTAGATTTTTTAGTAGAATTACTGATATTATTATAACCATAAGATCAAAATTTAACGGCCCAAATTAGAGTAACTATCATAGAGCAAAAACAAAAATCTCTATTGAAACTTTACCCATATATATTTTAATAGAAATATTAATTGAATTTATTATTACTTTCATTATCTAAAACCAACAATTATTACTTCCATTATACATTTGGGCCATACTAACGGGATTACCTAGAACACTTGTCAAGCCTGTGCCTCATTACATTTTTAAAGTCATAACATAATTCAAAATTCAATAGTACATAAATTGGATAAATCTGATAAAAAATTAGATGCTTCAAAATAATTTATTAGACGATTATTCGCACCAGAGTTTTACTATGGCTCGTATATTTTAGTAGGACTGACAATTCATGTTATTTCGTGTCAATCCATTTATATGGTATGGGTTTCGTGTTACTCGCGAATTATCTGTTTAATAAAAATATAATTCAGATTGACGCATCATGATACTTTTAAATATTAAAATTATTCATTTACTTGATTTTTTTCACATTATTTTTACTTTATTTACATAAATTTGCTCATTAGTTTATTATTTTTCAGTTTATTCACAAGAAATACATTAAAAAAAATATTTTTTATGAAGTAATTATTTAATATTTTATAATATTTTTAATAAAAAATTAATTAATAATGTTAATTCAAGTTAAACATGTCAATTAAATATGCGGTTTTCAAGTCATATTATCATATCGTGTTTAAATTGCAAGCTTCATAATTTAGGAGAAAATAAATAATTACCACTTACTAGAACGGTGTCCTTTTGATCGTTTGGTTGGGCGTGCATTTCAAGAGGTGAACTTTTATTTGTTTCATCATCTAAATATAATAAGATAAAGGGGAAAGAGATAAAGGAGCAAAGATATGCTTGATTCTTATTGATGGCATATATTATAATGGCCAAATAATATTAGTTTAAATCATTGAAGATATAACTCCCTCAAAACTCGTTAATAATAAGACAAGAGAATTAAACACAAGGGAATTGTTCAATAAGCAACATTATGGCGATCTAATGATTGGTTGTTTAGAATATATTACACAAAAGAACCTTCATTATATTTTTATGTTATAATATAGATTAACTTAAATAATGATGCACCTTTGTTTTTTTTTTTTTTTTTTGAGGGAAAATAATGATGATGCACCTTTTGAATGAAAAGGCCGAAAGCAAAATAGAGCATTACGCCAATAGCTTAAGAAGGCCTAAAAAGTCTTTGCACCTATATTCCTTGCTTTGGTTTCTAGATAACAATTATGATATTTTTATAGTAAATAAAGGTCCATAGGCCTATCTGATTTTTTGGAAGTTAGGTGCCACGTATTGATTAAACCGAAGACGACTGCCGACAAAAATAGAACAAGACGACGAAACCTCTAGTTTTTCCTACTTCAAAGTCATATATTCTTAGTCCCCCCACCCAAAAGAAATTTATATATTTTAAAACTATTCGTATAGATATCTCAGAAGAAAAAACTATAGTCACATATGTAGCTTCAATCCAAATCAGAACTTCGAGCCAACGAGGGCAATTCAGAGTCCAATCATAACAGCATTTCTTTTTCACTTTTGTTGGGATATAAAATCCGAAGAGTACATAATTTTTGAGCACCTTTATAATGTCTCTAATTTTATTTGTCACTTATTTAATGTACTTCTATATGCAAGGAAATCTCTCCTGCCAACCACTCATTTATTAATTCATTTAGTACCCTGCCTGAGAAATGGTCTTCAAAATAAACGTCAAACTCAACTTTGCAAACCAAAATGTCCTGCCATCCACTTATTTAAACTAACAAAAAACTCCATTAAAATAAAGACAATAAAAAAAAAAAAAAAAGGTTCCGAAAGAAAGGAGTCCTAGATATACGTATATTTTTTGGGACACTACAGACGTAGGAATCCTTTCATACCACATAATGATACTGAAATAGAATACAACGTCCGATCGGATGGATCTTACTTTGTTATATAACAAAAGAGAGAAGACCCGAGTTCCGCATGTATCACAGGCTATACAATTGCTGAAACAAACAGATAAACATCTAAAGCCTAGAGCCACTAGCAAACCAAGCCGGAAAATCTTTAACCTGATCTCACGTTTAGATAACTCATCAAGGTAAAGGTGATTGCCCTCTTAACGCAGAAACACTTTCGTGGGAAATATGCTTAACAAGTAGAGTTTTGGGCAAAAATGAGCTGTTATTAGGAGTATTTTGTTTACTAAAGTTTTAGAGGTGTCATAATATTAGGGACGAATAGTCAATTATATATATATATATTTTTTGGAAGGAAAAATGGTCAATTATATTGATGATTATATTGATGACCGAAAATTGGTCCGAGCAAAATCATAAATTTATGCTCATAGAAAGTAGTAGCTACTGTTATTATATTGTAACACTCTTTTAAAAAAAATCATAGAAAAATCATTTTGGCTCAAATTACTCCTACTGAGGTCAATTTCCCTACCTTCATAGACAACGAGAGATATTATCTGGGCGTCAAACTCGGACCCATTTAAAGAAAGAAGACAACTAGGCCCGTTAGTGATCATGGGCCGATTCATCGTCTTAAAGGGCCGAGATGATTGACATAATATATATCAAATCAAAGATGCCAACTTTTCTTCCCGCTCCATCTTCAGTCAAACTTTTCTTTTATTTTTCCCGGATGTGCCAATGTGGAACCAATGCTTAAGAAAGTTTGCACAATTGCTCTAGATGTTGGAAACATGTTTTCGTTATCTCCGGACAGAGCAATTAAATTCGACAAGTTCAAAAATATCAACATGCTTATTATTCCAGTGTGGCCACATTTGGTCACATCTAATCAATGTTGCTTTGCCAATAATGAACCGTATTACATAACAGAAATGTCCCAACTTCTTTTTCTATTCGTTTCAATCACACAAAAAGTTCTAAAATGGAAGGTACAAAGGAAAGAAAAAAAGAAGAAAAGTTGAGAAATCACTTGTTTATGGCAATGGAAACGTACCAAAAGTATCCACTGTTCTAATTGCATTAGACTTGAGGAGTGTCCAATACACTTGATGAGATACTTGTACCTGAATGCATAGTTAAAGGCACAAATTCATAAATGAACAATGAAAATAGTGCAATTGAATATATATATATATATATATTTATCTATATATATACACACACAAAAGAAAGTGAAAACGATGCCAGTTTGAACGGCTACGCCATATCAAAAATGCATATAGGAAAGTACCAATTAATTGAATTATTACATGGCTTGCATCTTTGGAATATGTGTTCATGCCTGTAACATGGTAGAAAAGCTATGTCGCGAACCTTTTATTAGATGGAACTACCTATCTTAGAAGTTCTCTCTATTCTATACTACGAAATCCCGCCACATACTATTACACTATGAATTTAGCATCGAAATTATAACCAGAGGTGTTCTTTTGTCCAAATTCTCTTTCCTAACCTTTTTTTTTCTCTCTTTTACCAAAACCCAAAAAAGGTCGAATTGATGGCATGATGGATATATTCCATGCAAGTTTTTTCCTGCCAAATGAATCCCACGAGTTTCAGATGAGCACATTATAATTCTAACTTGCTGAACATCCAACACTACACTCAAAGTACCAGTGGCAACTTTTGGGTTCTGTTAGCAATCTGTATCGAAGGAACTGTGAAGTGTACCTTCAATTTATAATTATAGTGTTACAGCATTGTCTCTTTCGCCTCCTCGCTTTCCTCAGAATCCTTTTTGTTTCTTCCTTTACCTCATCAATTAGATGGTTTCCTAAATCTTTCAACCGAAAAAAGAGTCAAGACGAAATAAGAGCAATGGTTGAGTGTGTATACACATAAATACTAAGATTTCAGTATGTCCACTCCAGTAACTGCTACCAATAGATAGAGGGAGTGTCAGCTGAGGAAAAAAGTGTAGCATTTAAAAACTAGAATACAAATATTTCTTACTCTCGGTTTTTTTCGGATGGCTAAATGAGTTTTAGTGAAGCAAATACTTTTTCAGTGAATTATAATCTATGCTTACGCCTGTAACATAATGAAACTGGTACTAAACGGTCGCCAATAATGAATGTTTATTATCTAGAGGTCAAATTTTTTTCTTTTTCATGTTTTCATATCTGAATGCTAGCTGGCAATTGTAAGTCAATTGTAACCTTCTTAAGAATATTTTTTACATAAACAAGATTACAGTGCTAACTTCTAATACATACTCTAAAACAAGAAGACATGACTTATCTATGATCGAGGATAGTAGGAAAAAAAAAAACAATCAATTCTACTTTCACTAAGTACCTGATTCATTCTCTTTAAACAAGCAGGAAAAACCTCCATCAATCTCCTCATCTGAATCAATTATGACTCTGCATTCTCTTTCCTGTATCATGCGACATCATTTTAAATGCGGCGCTGGACTAGACTTACTTTCAGTTCAATCGAACAAGCAAAAATTTTCCCCATGCAATCTACAAGATAAATGGTCTACTCTCTTTTCAAGTGCATTTATAAAGATGCATGACACACATATCTCAACCTGAAAGATACAAAAAATAAAAAAACAAAAAAAAAAACACTAAAAACAAAAACTAAAAATTACCCTCTGAATAGGAGAAATTCCTTTTTGTTTGTGTGCCTTGTTGACCTTTGACATATATGTGGAAGTGGCTTTTTCCAATTTTACTGATTTCCAACCTCCTGTTTCTGTCTTGGGAACTACATTTGCTTGTCCAGAAAACTTTGGAGGTGCAGCTGAACTGAATAAGTATAATGATTTTTAATCTCTTGAAAACCTGACGGGGATGACAATATAATATAGCTTGACAGACTTGTAAGCCAAAGAAGATGGTAGGCTGACTAGCATTACTCAGTTAAAAAATAAGAAGGTGTACAATGAGAGAAGTGGGAATGTATTGTGTTTAAGATGCAATAATCACAAATTAGCTAGAAATGGTCCTATTTCAGTTACAAGAAGACAATTGATAGTACATTAAACATAGAAAAGACTCACTACTATAACCTTCCCAAAACTTAAATTCGTCGCCATCCCTAAACCAAAACTTAATTGAAATTTAAGGTGAAACTTAGAAGATGTAGAAACTGATCATAAGTGAAGCAAAAGGAGCAAACGTAAGGATTGAAGATTTATGCGTATGGCCAAAAAAAAAAAATTAGAATGTAAAGCTCTTTGGACAGGGGCCTCAATTGTATTTTACAGGCTTAACTTTGTGCTCATCTCATCCCAAGGTCTAGAGCACAGAAAGGAAAGGAAAAAATTGACTCATTATGGGCTTCTTTTTTCTCCAAAAGAGTCATTATGCGGCTTGAGGTTTAGAGTACAATCAGCAAGCAAATAATCAATGAAACGAAACATTTTTGCGTACTTCATAATAGGCCGTGGACTTCCTTGTGCAGCAGCGCCACTTCTAGTAACCTGCAAATTTCCAGATGTAAAAGGTCTTCACGAATGAGTGATCGGAAAGAAGTTGTCTGAGTCAAAATTTTCACAGTAGAGCACCTTTGGTGGAAGAATAGACTGAACTTGGTCTTTCTGATCGGGTACCATCAGGCTGCAAGCCATTTGCTGCAAGCCAAATGAAGATAAAATAAAATTCAACAAGCTGAGAGTGACAGAAACATAATACATAAAGTTCTAATGGGTCAATCGGGACTTTCTAATGGTTAAGCATTCTTCATGTCAGGCAGAGAGTAGAGAGGGGGACAGTATGTGTTCCAGGACCATCCTGTGGAATGTTATGATACCTGCATTTCCTTGGTGAAAGAGTTACGAAACTCATTTTGTGACTTCTGTATAGATGCTTCTATCTTCTCTTGTAAGGTTGAAAGCACTGAGAAAATCTCTTGTAACTTGTCTTGATGTATATGCTTGTTCACTTGATCGGATATAGATTTGAAGCCCCCATCTAGGCTAGCTTTGATTTCTTCTTGTCCCTTGTTCTAGTTTACCATATGCCCTTAATATAAGAAGTCTACATTCATGGACGCTTGAAACAACTAAGAGTTTAAACATATAAAGGAAGTATGTGCATTATATTTGCAGTTACCATCAACTGCAGTGAGTTATCTTGAACCACCAATTTCTGCCGAATTCCTTCCGCTGAATTTAAATTAAGAAATAAACTGTGTAAGCTTGTGAACTTCACTAATTTTGACATTGAGTACAAATGAAAGAGGTACTAAAATCACACTCAAGCCTTATCAAATATATCTTCATCTTCAAAGAATTTTGTCCAAGTCGTATCTGATGAAATGAGATCATTGTACTGACAATTGAGCACATTTACTGTTAAAGCTTTAACAGCTGAATTGGAATAAGCCAATCAGCATCAGCATAGTCTTAAAGATGGTTTTGATTGTACTTTCACTGGACAAAATCTCTTGGATTAATTATCATGGATATAAGAACTAGGATTTAAGTGAGTGGAGCATCCTACAAGGCCTTGCTTTCACCATGAGATATCAGTAACTTAATCCAGCGACAGTTTCTGATGGCAAAATAACGATATTAATGATTTAAACATCGGACAAAATTTATTTCTAAAGTAGATACTAAAATTCCAGGGTGCAATGATGAACTTAATTATAAAATAATTGTCTAATACATCATGATTAGTAGAATACTACTACAGTAATGTGAAACTAGCAACTCTTCCATAACATTATTCTTAGTATCATATAAAATTTTCTATGCAAAGGAACTCACTTGAGATCAGAGATCTAGTTGTAATGGTTATGCTTATATATTATGTTGAAGCGGTGTTTGAAATCAAAATTCAAGTTAGTTACCTTGCAATTATTCCACTTTAAACTTTTCATGATTTTAGATAACGAGTCAGCAAATATCTTATGCAAATTAGTACACTATTGCAACTTCAAAGCACTATTTTTCCACCCTTTTTCCCTTATCCTACACTTCTATCAGTTCAGGGAACAGTTTACTTACTCTCCAGTAAAACTTCCTTTGTTCCCTTATTAACTTGCATAACATCACCCTGAACAGAATCCAGGATCATTCCAAACCGGTTTAGTGAAGTTTCCATTATTCCAATCCTGTGTTCAAGCTCTTCACTGATCTGACCTGCCCAACAAATAAGACATGAATTTCCTGCTGATATGCCAACTCATGCATGAAAGGACAAGGAATTAACTGACAAGCCTATTCTTGTAGACATTTGTAGTAAAACTTCTATTTCATACTTAGAAGTAAGCTTACATCTATGATCTGAAAGAGAAGCAGAAGTCCATTTACGCATTAGGTTGTTGGAAGATCTTGATACTGGCATCTGATTCTCTTCACGAGTATGACCGGTTGGTGGCAAGCAAAGTGTCTTCTTTACAGGGTTTTCCCTTTCTTGGGAACCAAATCTCTGTACAGACAACTAAAATTAACAGAAGAGTACAAGGTGAAATACAGTATTGCAATTTATTCATGCATTATTAAGAAACTATACAAATATTTTTTGCAGTTTCAGGGCAGCCACGTTGATGCAATAACAAGATCTAAGCATTAATTGGAAAATAAATATTAATTTGTGCTCGCAGAGCATTTTAAGAGGGCTCGTCCTAGGATAACTTTCCCTCAAAACCAGAAAGCGGGATGATTTTCTGTTCTGCAAAGTCTAAAAATTCAATACAAGTATACCCTCAACTTCATAGGACACAATAATCTGTTTGTGTAGACATACTTAAGAAGCTAAAAAGATTTATAAGCAGGACTCCAGTGACTATAGCAAAAATGTGGAAGGAGAAACAAAAATGTCAAGTTGAACACGTTAGCCCTATGGAAAGACCAATATGATGCCTTCTCTATCAACAGATTAAAACTGTAATCTTGGATAAGTTTAAGAACTCTCTTTTATAATAGCTGATCTTGAGTACTTCCAGCAAAAGAAAGAAAATATGCTGATCTTGACAGTTTATACAGAAAGGCAAACCCACAGTTTCAATCTTACTATTACTGCAATGGAATTGGAGAACTCTCTCTTTAACAGTTATAATCTATCAAATGAGAACAAACTCCAATAATCAATGGTCACTGGTTTCTAGAACCAAAAAGGTAACATGCATGTTAGCCTCCCTAGATTTTTATTAGGTGGCTAAGAAAATGGAAAAAAAGAGCAAAACAATCAAGATCCATAGAGCTTGAAACTTTCATTCGCTTTTATTTCAGTCCATTTTATACATTTCAAACAGAAAGATAACACGAAAGAAGAAAATTAACCTGATCATTTGTCAGAACATCTTCGAGTGAGTTCTGAGAGATCTGAGAAAACATGCCATGTTGAGAAGAAACTCCCTGAGAAAATGATTGCTGTGACGGTTGTGATCGCAGCTGCGACATTTGGGATCCATGTGCATGTGAAGCAGTGTTGGACCTCCTTCAGGGATTCAAAAATAATATGAACAGTTTTAGAAGAACAAAAAGAGAATTATACAGAAAATCAGAGTGTTAGCCTGGACTCTTCAAGGTCCCAACACAATCAAGGTTTGAGCCATTATGTTGAAATTGAGTAGAGTTTGATCTACCATAAACACAAATCTTGAAAGAGGACAAAAACGTTAAAACTCTGTAAGGAATCATATTCAGAAAAATCGAATTAAAGTTCAGATATGTCACAATAAGCCATAAATTTTCCTAATAATGAAGAATTACAGGTCTGATATCCATTTTCTAAGCATTTTCTTAAGGTGAACGGAAAAATCAAGCTGTGCATGATGAAGAAATGCTGTGATCGAGTTAAGAGTGAACTCATCCAAGCCAAATAGTACACTTAAAGGTCAAATCAGTAAGAAAAATCATGGACATTAAAAATTCAATACTCGAATCTCGATTGTCTCTGCATTTTCCTGCATTCTATCGGGAACCAAACAGCACTTATTCGGCAGAAAAAATTTGAAACTCTCACACGAAGAATATCTCCAAGATCGAACCTAGCAAAATTTAAAAGTGAACTAGCGTAATCGAGTGACGAAACTTTCGGAGGCGAGAGAAAATTGAATTTTCCTCGACAAGAAAAAAGATCTTTCCCGCTCTTTTTCCCGGGAAACAAACGCAAACCGAAAAGAAAATTAAATAGATAACTTTATAGAAGTGAACCTTGCGTGAGGAGGAAGGACCGAAATGGAGTTGAGATCCGAAGCCTTGTTGATCTTCAACTTCATCGAGCGATTTGATCAGATCAAAGTCTCCGAGAAATTAGGGCTAAAAAATCACGCAGATCGAATTCAATGCTTGAAAACCATGGAATTTGGAGAGAGAGAGAGAGAGAGATAGTGGTGTATTTGAAAAATGAGCTTAGGAGGGAGAAGGACGTTGTATTATGGCCTTTATATAGGCGGGAAAACAGGGGCTGAAGGGAAAACGAAAAGGGGAAAAAAAAAAATTGGGTTTCTATACCTACAAAAACTGAAAAAAGTTACAAATATACGGAAGTCATACTTTTTTTTCAATTTTCGTACGATTTTTATTAGGAAAATATCACTTTTTAAAACATATTTAGAAAAATATAATTTTTAAAATAGTTACTAGTTACCAGTTTCTGGAAACTAATTACTGGTTATTGGTTACTAGTTATATACCAGTTATAAATATCTTTGGTTACTAATTACCAGTTTCTATTTTAAAAAATAGTATTTTTCTAAATATTTTTTAAAAAACAATATTTTTCTAATAAAAATCGTACTGAACCTTAAAAATACAAAATCACCGTATTTTTAAATTTTTTTTCTTAAACACCGTATATTGTGTAATTTCTCCCTTTTTTTTTCCCAAGGAGGATGATTTAACTATCAACTGGGGAATTTACATATAGAGTAATACTAAACTTCCTAATAAACCTTAAGGCTATGTTTGGTAGAGAGGAAAGAAAATAAGAGGGAAGGAAAAAATAGGAGATAAAGAAAATGTGTAGGATGGAAAAGAAAATATTTTTCCTAAATGGTTGTTTGGTATGTAGAGAGGAAGGAAAACTAATTTATTTTAAATGACTATTTTACCCTTAATATAATAGTTTTTAAAATTTATTATATAAGGGTAATTTAGTAATTTAAACTTATTTATTAACTAATTTCTCTTTCCTTCTCCTTTTCCCTCCAATTTGGAGAGGAAAATTTTTGTGGGGCCCACTAACCAATTTTCCATCTCATTTTCTCTCATTTTTTTCCTTTCCCCTCCTTTTTCCTTTCTACCAAACAACATATTTTTCCACTTTCCCTCCACTTTTCTCTCCCACCTTTTCTTTCCTCTCCCTTTTCCCTCCTGCCAAACATAGCCTAAAATAAA
Source organism: Trema orientale (assembly GCA_002914845.1). NCBI lineage: Eukaryota > Viridiplantae > Streptophyta > Magnoliopsida > Rosales > Cannabaceae > Trema > Trema orientale. The sequence goes on from JXTC01000069.1 coordinate 595,936, forward strand.
TTCTTCTCCATATATATATATATATATCAATGTGGGTAAACTGGCCCACATTCACGGTACTGGCTCAGCCCGGTACATAAAGTATGGGCCGAGTTGAACTTCAGCAATAGGCTCATCGACCCGATCCACATTTTCTTCATGTCTATATTCAGCCATTTTATATATAATTTTAAATATATTTCTTAATTATAAATTTTAAAAAAAATTTAATTAAATATTTTCATTCATATACTTTTAAATGTTATTTATTTATTTATTTATTTTTAATTTATTTAAATTTTAAAAGAATATGAATTTTTTTTTTCTATTTTAATATAATAAAAAAAAATGGATAACAGAACAATAGCAAAATTAAGACCGCATTTTGGCCCGTATAGGCCCCATGTTCGACCCGCATAGGCACGACACATTTAGGGCGTCATAAAATACGAACTGGGCCTATGGACCATGTTAGGCTCATTGATAGGTCATCTCGGTATAAATCCTGTGTGGGCTTATCAAATGTGGGTCGGCCTAGCCTACTTTACTTCTCTAATACATCATAAATTAATTTTGCCGCTGCCACCACATGCAACACACACTACCAAAGTTGGTCGTGATCCTAGATTCGGCAATGCCTCCGCTCGACTACCCTCTCTAATACTGTCTCTCCTGGCTGTTTAGATCGATTTAGATCAATCGCCGAAAATTTCGACCATAGTAAAAAATGTCAAAAATTTTCAACTATGGTGGAACTACCTATCGAAAATTTTTTACTAGTGTTTGACTAAGGTCGAGCCACCATTCATCCGTGGTCGAACATGATCAGCCGTCTTGGAGTCGGGTACTTTATTTTTGACTTTTTCCACTTGGTCAAAAATTTTAACTAAGGTCGAGTTTGGAGAAATTTTAGAATTTCAAAATTTTCATCAAATGAAAGTCATAATTTTATAAATAGTTTATATGTTTATATATTGTCCATTTTTTTAGTTACATGCTTTAAAAGTGGGTTAAAATTCATAATGCCCTGATTATTTGTTAATCCTCAATTTATTTGTTTGAAAATTCTCATTTTAGTTATTAAATTTTAAATTTTAATCTTTAAACTTCTAAATCTTTAAAACTTGTTTTCTTAAATATTTAACTGTAATCTGCAACGTACTAAAAAAATTTTTTTGACGAAGTTTTAAGACCAATACTGATATTAATTATTGTTAAAATTACTTATGTGACCTTAAATTTAATAGATTCTTAATAGCATAAGTCTTTAGAGACTAAAAAAGAACAATTTTAAAAGTACAAAGACCAATTAAGATTTTTAATAGATTAAGAATTCTTTTTTTAAACATCATGTGTTATAGACAAGTAAAGAAGCACAAAAAAATGTTCTTGAAAAAATTTTAACCACTTATTATGTACATTGTATGATTATGGAATGAAGTAAATTCATTGAAGAACAAAAGAGGAGCTTCTACAATAAGGTAATCAGTTTTGACCCAAGCGATAATATGGTATTGATCTTATGATTCTTTGATACGATAAGTAACGTCCAAGGTGCATTTTATGGAACACGTGTTCTACCACAAGAAAATTAGTATTAGAGACGAAGAATAAAAATAAAAATAAATAAAAGAGTTAACCCAAAAAAAAAAAAAAAATCTCGAAGAATTCTCAGTTCTCACCAAGCAAGGAATCAAAATTAAACATATCTTAATTTTATTGATAAACACTTAAATCCATTGAAAATAGTTCAAAATTATTAACACAAATCACTCAATTTGTAAAGAGAATATAGACATTTTCAAAGATTTCAAAAATGAATGTATAATATTGCCCCAAAAAAAAAAACAATGGTTAAAACTGCATAAAGTTTATACTTTTTTTTTTCTCGCAATTAACCCTACATAAAATTTGCAGGAACAAACCAAAAGGATTTACATCCATCCATCTTTGTCTTGTATTTGCTACTCTGATTAAGTCAAGGACCCATACTAAAAACTCATCTACTCAAAGATCTCTACGTGCTTCATTAGTTCTTCATGGCCAGAGTTCTTTCTTTATCTAAATTGGGCTTGGCGAAAACCAATGATCCATGACAAATATCATGCTTTGTGACACTTTTATCGATAAAAATAAAAAAGAATTACAAAATACAGATGTCAAATTTTTTTATACGGTTATTATTAGAAAAATATCACTTTTTTATTTTTTTAAGAAAAATATCATTCTTAAAATGGTTACTAGTTACCCGTATCTGAGAACTGGATACCAGTTACCAGTTACCCGTTATATATCAATTATAAATATATTTGATTATTAGTTACTAGTACTCAAAAATTGGTTATTAATTACTAATTACTATTTAAAAAAGTGATATTTTCTAAATATTTTTTTAAAAATAACATTTTTCTAATAAAAGGGGTACTGGATCTAAACAAACAGAGCCCAACGTATTTTCTAATTTTTTTTCCTAAAACTACCGCACAAAGGCTAATTTTCATAAACATTATCTATCATTTTTAATCGATTTGCAATGGTATATCACTACAAAATAAATTTCCCTGTAATCTTATTTTTACTGACAATTGCTTTGAACCAATTGATTTGGACAAAAAATAATGCTAAAGATCTCAATTATTATTATAAACTTTTAATAACAACGAATGTGAACAAATCAACATTTTTTAGTAATCTCTTTCTGAAAAAAAAAAAGGAAAAAAGATTCTATTGTTTGGTGATGAGTTCTCCATTTTTTAGTGGATGTGGCAAATGGCACAACAAAATACTAGAAATATATATTTAAAGTTTTTAACTTTTCACATATAAAGAGTTTATTTTAATTTTCTTTCATTTGCTTGTACAAGTTATCCTTTATCAAAAACAATTTAGTCTGAGAATGCTATCTTAATTTAATGGCTATGATTGGTAACAGGGCTGTTCGTTGGTTTGGATTCAATTTGTTTAAATCAAGCAAAAACTGAATTTTTTATTTTAAATCCAAAAACCCAAAAGAAACAAAAATATCAGCAAAACCCAAGAAAAGTTATTGTCTAAAATGTTCTTAAATCTATAATAATCTGAGTGGCGAGGAGGAAAAGTGATGGAGAGAGACAATGAGCTTTGGGTTCGCGACTTTAACTGAGAAGGACAAAGATGCCACCAAGAGGCATGCTGAGGGAGATACTGTCCCTATACCAGTTTGGTTTGAAAAAATTCCAAATTTATTTAGAAAAATATCACACTTCATAATAGTTTATTTAGAAAAATACAACTTTTTAACAACATGAATAGGTGCTTGAAATAACTAGTCCGATTACCTCCTCAAAACCTAAATTTGTCAAAAATACTTAAGGCAGCAAATCCTAGCATTTTCAAATAATTTAATCCATCCGATATAATTTTTGTCATCTAAACTTGTATTTCTGTAAAAACCCGGAGAATGTAGAGTCAAGTTTGGGTTTAGGCCTGTGGCCATCCTAAGACCCTATATATTGTTGTAATGTTAGGTGGGTATTTCAATGAAAAAACACTCTTTATAGAAAGTATTAGTTTGATAGCAATGTTTTCTAAATAAGGAGATTTAACCACCAAAAGTGTCACTTTGCTAGGTAGGATACCTTGAGTCTGAGCCCTCCCAGCCTGCATAGAGAATTATATCCTAAGGTTTCGTTTGGTATGCAGAATAAGATAGGATTAGACTATTTTAAGAGATTAGATTGGATTGGATTGGATTTGATTTGATAAGATGAGATAAGATTATAGTCCAATCCTATCCCATGTTTGGTGTGCTACTTTTTGTTAGGATAAGATTAACATGTGTGTTTCAAGTTTTAACTAAGTAACAAATTTTGAGGTTTAATTATTCAGAAAAATACCACTTTTAAAAATTAATTTAGAAAAATACCATTTTAAAACTCAATATATCCTTTTTAAAAACTTATTTACAAAAATACTAATTTTTAAAAAAATATTTTTTAAAAACACTTTTAGAACTTATTTTTGGAAAATATCATTTTCGTAAAATATTTGCAAAAATACCACTTCTAAAAAAATATTTCGAAAAATATCATTTTTGGTTTGACCACTTTAAAAGTTAATTTTGAAAATACAGTTTTTAAAGTTTAATTTCGAAAATACAATTTGTTACTACTTAAAAAATATTTTATTATTTTTAATCAAATTCATGATCCCTCCCAATCACAAATTCTCATGAGGATAAGATTATCTTATTCTAAGGTTATTATTTTTGGAATGGATTATTTTAATCCCATTGAATCCTTCTCATATGTATATACCAAATATTAAATTAATTTAATTCAATCTAATCCTATATTCCAAACATGACCAAAGTATATTTGGGTTCAAAACTCGGTTATATCAGTTCGTTTTGGCCCATTTGACACTAAAGTAGCAGTACGAGGCTTACTAATTTGTAAAGTATCTTATTCTTAATAGTTTCTTTTTCTTTTTTAGAAAAAAAGTGTCTAAGTACATCAGAGATAAACAAACTAAATCATCGGAAGTTGGTCATACGAAGAAAAAAAAATCACAATTTGCATTTCAATATTTCCTTCTTAGTATTCTTTCTGTGTAGATCACAGTTCATGGTTTTCCTTTACTTATTTCTGATTAAAAAGTCAATGTCAAAGTACTCAACTTAAATATATGCTGAACTAACTACAAAGGAGTAGATTGGCGTCTCAAAACAAAAAATGCTTACATTACTAGTTGACTTAAATATGATAGGCTAAGTAAGGGCACGATTCTCTAAATCGAAAAAATAAATAAATAACTAAAATAAAATAAAAAAAGGGCACCATGTATTTATATTCCCTACATTTATGTCTGCCACAAGGTGACAAACGTCTCAACCTTTTGTAAATGTTTCACATTAGTAACTATGTCCATGTTTTCTTGAGACGGCCATTATAATGCTTTCTTTCACATTTCACTTGTATAAGCTTTATTTTAATCGTTTGAACTTAAAAAACAAATTTTTTTATCAGTTTTTAAATAATACTGCTTCTATATATATGTATATATATTATTATTATTATAATAATAAACTAATTAGGATGATAAATGCAACGTTTCAAAAACTCTAATATATTTACTTTGCAGAGGTTTCATTTTTATTGTTTATATTATATCCTTGAAAAAAAAAAAAGAATTTAGTTTTTTTTTCCTCGAGAATTTGCCATTTGGTTTTTTTTTTTTTTGTTTAATAGTTTATAAGTATATATGTACAGCTATGTGTGTATGTACTAAGTTACACCATAAAACAAGCTTATGTTAGTTGAAATAATTATTTTTAAGAAATGGTAACGATGTAGTTATTTCTAACAAATATTTTTCCATATAGGAAAGTAGGCAACTTTTTCCCCACCGATACGGTTTTTTTATGACATTGAATCCATATGCTTCAAAACATCGGTTCATCAAAATATATGTGTACATACATATATATCGGTTCATTAAATGACTGTATTTACTAAAACATTCTGGGAATATCTTATAGCACGTCAGAAATCATGCCGCAGATATTATATAACTAAATAACTTCAAAGCTAATATTTTCTAATTTTTTATTAGTGATTATTAATAATACAATTTTGTTATAATGGTTCTATCAACATCTTCTGCCTGCTTAAACATATGTGACAAGTAAAGGAATAATATTAACACCTGCATATTGCAATTAAAAAATGAGGAAATAAAGAAATTTTGAATATTGTTCAATAATGTTTCTTCTGTACATGACATTATAATATTGACAATAAACTAATGTAATATACACGAAAAACATAAGTAACTTTTTTTTTTTGGGAATGATGCAATAGAAAAATGCCATTGTACAATGAAGTACAAAGGGGGCTTATTCAAACCAAACTCTGGTTCTATGACTGCAACGAACTCAAGTCTCCACTCTCTTGTCTACGTTTCGTCCTAATTAGATAATTTATGATCAAATGTATTCATGACACATAATCTAAAAAATATAAAAAATATATAAGAACGAGGTTACAAACGTTGCAAGTAATTAAAATTAAATTTTGGGTCACATGACATGAATAATGGTAGTTATATATATATATATATATATGATTTTAATACACTAAAATCGGACCGAACTGTTCTCTCTTCCTCCTAACCCTTGTAATTTGTTTCACCTTTGATTTTACAACCATTCCCTTTCAAGCATTAACAAATCTTCATGAAGAAAACACAAGATTTATTTTATGTCAAAGAAGCAGAAAACAAGAAGAATTATACACAAATTTGTTTCGCTGCTCCTCTGCCCGTTGGTTGGCGGGGAAAAATTTATGCATCTACATCCTGTTTAGAAATATATATAAATTGTTGTATTTGAACAAGTCTCTTATACGTTTGTTAAGAGTGTTTATATAGTGTCTGTTATTGAGTTATTTAGTCATTACATTGAATTAGGGTTGATCATCTTCGACATTTATAGTTATTTTGTTTTCTTTTTTGGGTACTATTTGTCATGATTTAACAAATTGTATCTCTCAGGTAGACAAGAACTTTGTTGGATGGAGAAGATCTTATGTACTAATTGGCATAAATTGAACGAAATTGATTTTCTGAGAAAAAAAAGAAAAAAGAAGCTAAAATTTGTCAAATGAAAGAGTCAGTTTGCTGAAGCTCTAGTTGTACACATAAGTAATTTGATTTTTGATCGAATGAAAATTTTGTTTTGATAAAAAAAAAGTACACTCTGATATTGGACAACTGAATTTCAATCCTTTTGAGATACCCCTTGACTAAATAATAAAAGTTAAACTTAGCATTTTCTAGTCTATAGTATTCTATCTGGTATCCACCAAACCATAAGAGTCATAAACGTCTGTGCTTACCTCAGTACCTCTAGTTGGTATTTATTTGCGAAATTGATTTTTTAAGAAACAAATAAAATATTTTTATAGGTTGTTAACTCCAAAAAGGAATGCACCAAAAAATAAAATAAAAAATACGCACATTAGATCATCCAAACTTTATTTCTCAAACTTTTATTGATCTATATCTGTGAAAAAAGTTCATGATGTTGACAAAGACCACATACTTTTTTGAGCCTAATATGTCACTTTTTTCCAAAGTAGTTTGAGCACTAATTTCATTTTAAAGATTTTTAATTATTTGGCGTGCATGTATACAGGCTATGAAAACTGTTAAGAAATAAACATATTTAGGCAATTGCTTAAAAAACTATGGAGCTCAATTATTTCGGACCCACGTAGTAGAAAAATATTTAAAATTATATTTGTGATAGGTGGAATATGCAAATTACAAATAAGTCTTCCGAATTATTAATTAATTCCGAGTAAATAAACTTGAGGTAGACATGGAGGGAAAAGAGAGTCGCCGACTGACTCGTCCCTACTTCATTATCATCGGTTTAGATATCAGATTAACTTGGCTTTTGTTTTAAAAAAATATCTATCTATTATATTATGTGCTTAATTATAACTAAATGGGAAATATAACTATACTCGCATTATAATTAGATAAAATGCAAATAGAATAATAATAAGAACGCCAAACACCCGCATAATGTGACATTTAGTATAGGAATATAATACAAACATAGAAATTTCTTCTAGAAGTAGTGTAGCATATCGTTGTCTCGGCACATGGGACAGTAAGATTTTAATGTATAATGCAGATGTGATAGGTTACAAACGACATGTAGTTGGTTGAGAATGATTATTTTCATTTGAACAATGTTAATTGGAGAATTATAATTCTTAGTCTGAGATATGATTAGCCATTTTTATTTATGCGATTATAACAGCAACCACCAAAGTGAACTGAAAGCAGTGTTATCTTAAAAAATAAATAATTAAGAAGACTGAGGAAAGCAATGCTATTTAACCATTTTTATTTTTATTTTTAGCCTAATCTTAGTGCTTCTTCTCTATTGCTAACAACAATAATTGTTATGCACTGCCCAAATAATAATTTTCTATGTATTATATTGCTCTTTTAACGCATTTAAAATTTCTCTTTCTAGTCGTTCTAATTAATATCTAATAATGGATTGAGGTAACCGCACTCCATCTAAAATATTTAACATTTGTAATTTCGTTTCCTCATCCCTTACTTTAGAACATAAAAAATAAAATACAGATTAAGTTAATATTAATTGTATATAAGCGAGAATAGACGATGTCTTTTGCCACGTAATTGAACGGACACCGTTGGTCACTTAGATGTGGACCGACCCTGTTATTCCTTGGTGAATTCCTTGCCACGGAGACCTTTCATAACAGTACAATATGATATAACATATTATTTCATTTAACAAAATTAATAAGAAAAATTCGTGCTTCATGATTTATAGTTTATTCCTACCATTTTATAATTTATAAACATCAATAATTATTTATTATTTCTCCCTCTCTGTTAATAAACTACTTTTTATTTTTCAAATATGTGTATATATACCAATTGACTGTACTGTTATTCATTTGATAAGTGATTAATTGAATTAAACTTCTATTAATAAAGTTCCTTTCGGAAAAAAAAAAAAAAAAAACTGGTAAGGAAAAGTATGAGACTTGATTATCTATCTCTCTTATTCCTTCTATTCTCTCTCTCTCCCTCTCTAAGTCCATTCAGTGCTGCAATAAATATATGTACTGTTTAATATACCTAAATTCAATTAGGACAAGTAAAGGTGGGATGGTATAATTTGACTAAGTTACAAGGCATTGAAAGTCACATGTTGGTGTAACCGCGTTATATATGGTACGACTCACTCAAGATAACCTTGTTTCCAAACTTCCAAGTTTACGACTTTTGTATCTTTCCTTTGTTTTTATTAGGAACTATCTTAGATGGACTTTAATTAGTCTTGCTAGTACAAAATTATGGAATTTCCCGGTGAGTATGGATAAGTTAACGTATCACTTCCAACTCTATTCATTGCGAAGTAGAAAGAATTACAATCCCCATCCTAGAATGCATGTTGATACTTAATAGCTAGTGATTTATAAAGACTTTGTCTCTATTTTTTCAAAGTCTTTGAAACTAATTTAACACACGGCAACTTAACTCAAATTCTTCTATATCCAATTTAATATTTTTCCTTACAATTTACGACACAATAAACAAATAAATTTGGTTTTTTGAGATATACCAAATTCTAATTTATTCGCTGGCCATTTCAGGACGTTTTCTCTTGTTTGGAGGAATAGTACGGAACCTTTAATAAATTTAATATTTATCTCTCTATTGAAAACTTTGCATACCACGTAAAAAATAAATAAATAAATGAAGAATATTTATAGTTACGAGTGATATGAATAACATAGTTTTCTCTGTCTTGAAATTGATATCATTATTAGTGCTCTTAATATTGTGAAAATCTCTATCCTAATGCTTTTCTTGAAATATGCACAAAAATTTTCGGCAAAGTGATAGTAGTATTATTTTCAATGAGAAAATATCTCAAAGTATAATCTATATAATTTAAAGTTATGTGATTAAAAATGATGTCTCATCGTATTATGTCTCTGACATACTTATTGTAACCTCTTCTACACTTGTCTATTTCACCGCGACATTACTTTGATTTGACTCGTCTAACTTGCAGTGTTGTAAGGTTTTTTTTTTCTTTTTTTTTTTTTGAAATATTCAGCGTTGTAAGTGTAATAGAAGACTTAATTAAAATACAGGTACTAGAAAACAAAATTACGTGTGAATGCATGAAAGCAATATGTCTTAGGAAGATGAGAAATAAATTAATAAGGATGCAATTTATTGGATGCAATTTATTGGATGCAATTTATTGGATGGGTTTAACTCCATGATATAAATTCATATCAACTGAGCACTAGGGATGCAACATATAAAAAAAAATATTAGTCAATGACATGTACTGAACGAAATGTGTTTGTGAGAATTTTTATGTAGAACAACACATGATTACGGATTAATAGCGTTATTAGACTTTCTTTAAATTTTAAATTTTATCCTCATTTAGTATTTAGAATACATGGCTCCTTTTTACACTTTATTTTAATAAATGTATCCATTTTCGCAAATGACTGGGTTTATAAATTTGAGGAAATTTGATTTTTTGTGGTAGTTTTTTAAAAAAATTAAAAAATCCCGGAATTTAAAGTTGTTCTGAAAAATTCTGGATTTAATTATAAAAATATCACTTTTAAAAATATTTAGAAAAATACTATTTTTTATTAATTGATGAGATATTTAAGGTAGCTAGTCGAGTTACCTGAGGTAATTTGAATAGTTACTTCAAGTAACTTAATTAGTTACTCTAAGTAACTTAATTGGTTACCTCGAGTATTATTGAAAAATACCAATTTTGCAGATAAAATGGTATTTTTTTAAATATTTTTTAAAAGTGTTATTTTTCTAATAATACTTTTAAAAATTGTATTTTTTTAAATCAAACCGGGATTTTTCAAAAAAATCAATCCATCCAGGATTTTCAAATGGATTTTGGACACTTATACCTATTTTCAAAAAATATTACTAAATTTACGACCTTTCAAAAATAATAAAAATCCGTATGACCTTTTTATGATATTTTTCTAAATAATCTGGAAGCTAGAAAATGCGGTGGCATTTTAGTAAATAAGTATTTCTTTTTCTTTTTTTTTTTTTAACAGGAAACCTTAAAGGTTTCCTGGAAACTAATTTGGTTTAATTTGGTTTCCTATTAGCGGAATATTCTGTAAGTAAGTAAATCACAGGAAACCATAAAGGTTTCCTAGAAACCAGTTTGGTTTCCTTTAGCCGAAAGTCTTGTGCGTAAGTAAATCATAGGGAAGCACAAAGGTTTTTAGAAAGTACAAAGGTTTCCTGGAAACCAGTTTGGTTTCCTTTAGCCGAATGTCCTGTACGTAAGTAAATCACATGAAACCACGAATATTTCTAGAAAACTATTGTGGTTTTCTTTTTGTAGAATGGCCTACAGCTAAATAAATCACAAGAAACTATCATAGTTTCTTTTTAGCAGAATGCCCTGTAGCTAAGTAAATCACAGGAAACCACAAAAGTTTTCTAGAAACTATTGTGGTTTTTTTTTCAAATCACAGGAAACAATGAAAGTTTCCTGAAAGCTCTTATGATTTTTTTTTTTTTTTTGTAGAATGCCCTGTAGCAAGAATTGGGTGAGGCATTGAACAAGAACGCTGAAGAATATGATCAAGTTCTCAAATTAAATAATTATATTTTTGAAGTAAAAGCAATAGAAATATATATTGGTTTTTGGATTCTAGCAACTTATTTCCAATAACCAAATTGGTTTCTAGTAATCAATAATTGAATTAACCAAATAGTTCTGTTGTTTATGATAGAAACTAGTTTGGTTTTCAGTTTTTATTAACTAAATAGTTATGATATTTATGGTGGAAACCAATATGATTGTTGATTTTTAGTAACCAATTTGGTTTTTAGTTTCAAGAATAACTATAACTAATTTTTTTTTTAGGAAACCAAATTAGTTTGAACTAAAAATATTTTTGAAATATTTTATTTTATTTTGTTATTATTATATAAAATAAGAAACAAATTTGGTTTTTCAGGTAACTAAGAACCTGAAAACTAATTTAGTTTCTCAAGTAACTGAGAAACCAATTGTTACAGATTTCTACTCAAAACTACTCAGTATCAATTTGATTTTTTTAGTTTCCATAGTAATCAGTTGCAAAGTTTAGTTACCCAAATTGTTTTCTAGTTACTACTCGAAACTAATTTGGTTTCCATTCAATACTACTCAATATTAATTTGGTTTCTGGTTTCAAGTATAGCCGTAACCAATTTTTTTTTTAGGAAACAAAATAAGTTTGAACTAAATGTATTTTTCATTTTATTTTATTATTATTTTAGAAAATAAGAAACTAATTTGGTTTCTCACGTAACTGAGAATCAAAGGAACCAATTTGATTTCTCGGTGTATGATTTCTCAATTACTTGAGTCATTGAGAAACTAATTTAGTTTCTACTCAAAACTACTCAATATTAATTTGATTTTTCTAGTTTCCATAGTAATCTATTACGAAGATTCGTTATTTTTACTACTTTGCTTTTTCCCTACTATTTAGGAAATAAGAAATATATGTTTCAATTTTTCTTTTTCTTTTTTTTTTTTTGCCTTACCTTTCTAAATTTATTATATTCCATTATTATATTCTTAAAAACTACAAAGGTTTCCATGAAACCAGTTTAGTTTCTTTTTAGAAAAATGTCGTGTATTTAAGTAAATCACAAAAAAATGTAAAAGTTTTGCGGTTTCAAAACCAGTTTGGTTTCTTTTTAGCAAAATACACTGTATGTAAGTAAATTACATAAAACCACAAAAGTTTCTTGGGAATCAGTTTGGTTTTCTTTTAGCAGAATGCCCTATACATAAGTAAATCACAGGAAACCATAGAAGTTTCCTATAAACTACTTTAGTTTTCTTTGAGCAGAATGTCATGTATGTAAGTAGATTACAGAAATCACAAAGGTTTCATGGAAACCAGTTTGATTTGCTTAAATACCCTGTACATAAGTAAATCACAGGAAAACCACAAAAGTTTCCTGGAAACTAGTTAGGTTTTGTTTTAGCAGAATGCTCTGTATATAAGTAGATCACAGAAAACTAGTTTGGTTTCCTTTTAGCAGAATGCCTTGTATATAAGTAAATCATAGAAAACTACAAAGGTTTCCTATAAACCAGTTTGGTTTTCTTATAGGAGAACACCCTGTATATAAGTAAATCATAGAAAAAAGTGAACCTTAAGGAGCTTTAACGGTGGATTCAAGATGGAAAAAAAAAAAACTTTAAAAACAATGAAGGTTAAAAAAAATGAGTAATAAGGTTTAATGGGGAAAAAAAAAATTGGATTTTAAAAAATAAATTCAGAAAATTGAAAATGAAAAAGAGAATAAATAAAGAAATGAAAAAAAAAAGATAAGGTGATGATAAATGTAATCGAACTCATGTCTCAAATATGGATCTGCTCTAGCCCAACCACTTTCACCAGCTCGTGTTTTGGTTTATTCATTTTACTTTCTAATTAATAGACTTTGTGTGCAAAGATAGATGAATTTATAACTTTGCCACCGCACCTTACACCATATAAATGGAAATATTTTCTTATAGACCGTACAGAAAAGTATTTAACTTTCATAAGTCGTATTTTGGTTAATATTTTGAAAAAAACCGTACAAAATGTCATTTTCCCTTTTCAAATTTTGGTACTTTAGGCTTGGATTTTTGTAATAAGCCCTATAAATTTTAAAGTTTAGATCAAATGTCAATAAAATCAGTTCTTATATATTGATATACATATAACAAGAACTGATAGCTCAACCACTTTGCTAGAGTTTTTTTTTTTTTTTCAAATGATTGTTTACATTAGATGTCATAAGGCCAAATGTCATTTATACTAATGTATACAAAATATATATAATATCTATCTGATATAGAAAAGCTAATACATATATAGATATTGGTATTAATAAATTCGGTCATTAATATAATATAAAAGAAAAAAAAAATTGAACATTTAATAAAACGAAGTGTGAAACTTGACAATTTCGCAAAAAGCCCCATTAAATGGAGTAAAACGATAAGTTTTTCAAAATATTACATGAAAAAATTTGAAATAATTTAGAGAAATTTATGTGGATGACCAAAATTTTAAATTTGATTTAGTAGATGTCTAATTTTAAAATTTTATAACTAAATATCCAGGTATATATATTTTTACACATACACATATATACCAAATTTAATTACTGTACTGAAATACACTAGGTATATAATTTTTTATACTTGGTATATAAAATTTTACACTTGGTATATATGCATATATACTGGACATTTTGCTATAACATTGACAAATGGACATTTACTGAAATTGGGCCCAAAATTTGGTCATATTTCTATAAGCCTCCCAAAATTTATGAATCAATCAATTTACAACAAACTTAATTTTTGTATAAAATATAAAAAAATCAATTGTCTCCTCTCTTCTTTCTTGCTATCATTGAAAAGTTAATAGGTACATTTCCCCTACTGAATAAGGATCTTCCCTCTCACTAGTATGGGTTTATCTCATTTTTCTTTATCGTATTTACTTTTATTTATAAATAATTATTCCGTTTGTGAAGATAGTTGTCCATTTAGATATAGATCTATAGTGTTTTTAATCCACCTAGATCTAAATTTATAATGGTTTTGGTTGCTGTTAGTTTTTTCTTTTTTTTTAAAAAAAAAATAGTATACAGATTTATATTATTTATGATTCAGATTTAGAGAGTTTTTTACAGTCGGATTTTGCAGGCTCTTCTAGTGAATCAATCAAAAGCACAAATTCGAATAGTAAAAAATCGAAAAAAGTTATTGAAAAACTCTAATACATCTTTTATAGAGTTTTTCTCTAAAATTGTTAACGAAGATTGCTTTCGTTATGAGATTTTATTTATTTATTTTTTTTGTCTTCAAGTTAATGACGATTCATTGTATTTCGTTCAAATTTTTTTTTTAAAAAAAAGAAACTTAATTTTTGTGAAGTGTTATTATAGGGTGTCATTAAATTTGATGGAATAATAAATAGGTAATGGATATTAAAAAAATGGGCGCGTCTATAGTAGGGGCGCCCCTACGTAGGGCCATGTCTATTCACCGTTGGATGGGAATATGTATATAAATAGATTCTCTATAGATTCCCGTTATTCCTCACAGATTCCCATCCAACGATAATTAAGGCATGACTCTACGTAGGGACGCCCCTACCGTAGCCATTCCCTAAAAAAATTAGGATGAGATAGCTGTATTTTATTTTTAGGCAGGCTAGTAGCTGACTAGCCGAGTCGCAGACCAGCTGGACAGAAAAGGTGAAGCAGGTGAATGGAGATAGAGCAGAAGAGATAAAAAGAAAGCTGGCGGTGAAATCAAAATGCCACGTGGATCTTAACATGTGCCATGCCCATGCGTTAACTCGTATAGTGTTCCTTCTTTTGTCTGTGATGACGTGGACAAAGCCAACGCGACGACTTCAATGAGAGGATCCAGAATCGGCCGTAGAGAATATCCTCTGATGCTGTGGGCCATTGCTGATCCGTACGCGTTGACCCACATTTTTCTGACCTTTTGGGTTTTGGCCTCTGTTAAAATGTAGGAGCCCTCACGTGTTAATCGTGAACTCTCGTTGGGATAAAATTGCAATTTTCACGGAAAAAATTATAGAAAAAGAATGGGGAATTATCAAAACTATCAACAATTAATCCGTCCTCGGAGTTTTGTCTTATGCATTCTATAACTTAACGTTGATGTAAATTTGATTTGACTTTTGAGAAACCCATTAGCCATTAATATAGTCTGCTCAAAATGGTGTATATAAGACGTAGCTTAGCTACAATTTTGGGGGAAAAAAGTTTGCTATTTAACCAAGAATTTTGAGCGTTTAGGTAGTATCAAAATTCTACTATAATTAAAATATTGTTTGATAAAAAAAATTAACTGTTAAAACTGCATTATATATATAAAAATAAACATAACCTTTTTTTTTTTTAATTCATGTGAATTGTAGAAACTAAATTATATGAGTTGAACTTTTAAGGACGTTGTCGGACTTTGCAGGAAGATTAAAAAAAAAAATGGATTATAAGATTAGGGCCGCTATTATCATGAGAGCTGAGAGTTGAAATGTATTCATGCCCAGAATATTTTGTAAAAGATAAATATAATTCAGTTTTACGAATAAATACAATGATACAAGAGACTAGGAACACAGGGGATGACTAGTTTTGAGAGAGAGTCCATCCAATCTATAAAATAGAGACTATGATGTATGTATTCATAAGATAAGGACTCAACATCCCTTCGAAAAAAGGAGGACTCTGACTCAGCATGAATGAGAAGAAAAAAAATAACAATAATAAATATTGGCAATTAAAAAAAAAAATACCATTTATCCTTTTTTTTTTTAATGCATAAGAAGAGAGTGCAGGGTAACTACATACGACCTTCCTCATGCTAGCTTTAACCCCTACTCGAGTTTCAATTATTTTTCAAATTTGTCTGTATGCGAAAGTGTAGCCCAGTGCCTTGTTCTTAGAAGCTTCACTTTTAAGGAAGCTTAAACCTAGAGAGAGAGACAGGGAGTGAAGAAGAAGAAGAAGAAGAAGAGAGAGGGCGCTATGGTGGACCATGGCGATGGAGCCCGCCATGGTATTTGTTTATGAAATTTCTTGGAGCTTCAATTTGTAAAAAAAAGGGAAAAACGATTAAGGAAGTCAGAGGTCTGGTCCTGATTGGTATAAGCTCTATAATCAATTGTCGCTCAAAGAGTCAAGACAAGCTATTCCTTTTCGTCCCTCTCATACACATCTATACCTCCCTCCCACCCTATCTCTAAATTCCTTGTTCCTATTCTCCTTTTATTTTCGCCAGTTATCACTTTCATTATCATCTCATGGTGATATATATGTAGAGAGAGAGTGAGAGAAGTGTTGAATTCGTTGAATTTGAGGTTTAGAGGGAGAAAGCTCAACTGGGTCTCTCTGTAAACGTTCTTGAGAGAGAGAGAATTTGATTGGGTTTTTGTTTGTCTGTTTGTAATCTCGAGAGAGAGAGAGAGAGAGAGAGTTGAATTGGGTAATGGGTATTGTGTGGTTTTGATGATTACTTGATTAAATTCCTTATTCGAGTTGGGTGAAAGTTCTTCTGTTTATTGTATAAGAGTTGAATTTTGCTAGTTTGAATCTTTGGGGTTTAGAGGTTTCAATTGGGGTAGAGTGAGAATTTGGATTTAGTTTCATAATCTTTGAAAAAAAAAACCCCAGAAATTTAGACGAACAAATTCTCTCTCTCCCCCCCCCCCCCCCAATGGTGGGAGGTTTTGTTGGTGAGTGAGTTGTTCAAGATCTGTTGACTATGGCCGTGGTGAGTCCTGTGCCTGCAGTAACCCAACGCGTTGGTCGGATAAGGTATCCTGACATTTCAGCAGTGATGGCTAGTGGTGACGGAGAGATTGTAGAGGAGCCCATTATTGAAGATATAATATACGTTGCTGTTGGAAAAGATGTCAAAGAGAACAAATCAGTTCTCTTATGGGCACTTCAGAATTCAGGAGGCAAGAAGATTTGCGTACTTCATGTTCACGTGCCTGCGCAAATGATACCCCTAAGTGAGTCTGCAACTTATAGATATATCATATATGTATACGAGTATATCATAGTTATATATGAGTATGTGTATAGATATATGTGTATGAGTGTGTATCACCCTTATATAAATATATGTATGTTTGTATGTTGGTTTGCCTGTACTTTGATGTAAAGTTTGCATGTCAAAACTCTGGATTTAAACTTGGTCTTTGAATCATTGATCTAGTACTTGTTAGGTGTGGACTCAAGAGACGAACTTGGTGGAGATTTGCCTCTTGATGACCGTGGTAGTAAAATATGGTTGGTAGCTTTGGTTGTTCTCTGATAAATTTTGGATGCTCAACTGACCCGTTAATCAAAATTTAGGTCAAACTTGGATGAAGAGAATCAACCATAGTTGAGGAAGACTACCCAGTTTTGGAAACTCTGTTTTAAAAAATAGGATAACTGGTTGATCCAATGTTCTTTTAGTTAGCCTGGGATTTAAAGCTTAGGATGTAGTACTGAGGTTCAGATGGCTGCTTGCATTTACCTAAGTATGATAAATTGCTGATAGCATTATGCAGTTCTCTGTTGCAGTCACCCTATTCTCGTTTGTTACTGTCAACTCTTGATTTATTGTTCAACTCTTTTCTCTTTTAGTGGGTACAAAGTTTCCAGCAAGCTCACTGAAGGATCAGGAAGTCAGAGCATATAGGGAAATTGAAAGGCAAAAGATGCACAAGATTCTAGATGAATACCTTGTTTTTTGTCATCGAATGGGGGTAATATTATGTTTGGTGTTTGTTATTTGGCATCTGTATTTTTTTGTTTCTCCTCTCTGAAAGGTCTCATCTCGAGGAACTATAACTTTCCAGTGTTACCAATAACCAAATAGGAATATATGAAGCTATGCTTCAACTATAGCAGTGAATTAGAATACTAAGTTGCAATGCAATGTCAGCTGACAAAAATAATTTGTGTGAATTTAGGTACAGGCTGAGAAGTTATATACAGAGATGGACTGCATTGAAAAGGGTATTACTGAACTCATCACCAAGTACAAGATTAGGAAGCTTGTTATGGGAGCAGCAGCAGACAAATACTATTCGAGGTACACCTACAAAAGAATTTTCCCATCATGTCAATATTTTGTTCTGTGTATACCTTGTCAACTATACATTGCCCTCGGATATTGTTCTTCCAATGCAGTTTTGTTGTCCTCCCAGAGGACAAGATCCAGCGTAACTTGGGAAAAAATGGACCATAGTTGAGAATAGGACTAACACTCCGTAACTAGAATGTGTCTGTTTTTCTGGCTTGGGTTCTGTAACACTAATGCATCAAATAATTGGTTAAGTGAATGCTTGATTAATTTTAGAGCAAAGATGAATATTTGCTCGACCTCTTTCCCTCTCTCATGAAAGAATTTGTTACAACTCTTGATTTTTTTCCTTGTTTGCATGCTTTGGCTGCACTCACTCGCTCACTCTCTCTCTCTCTCTCTCTCTCTCTCTCTCTCTGTTGAGATTATATTTGTGTTTGTGATCGAATACTTCATTTGTTTGATGTCATTGAATGTCTATGATTGGGTTTCTCTCTCTCTCTCTCTCTCTCTCTCTGTTGAGATTATATTTGTGTTTGTGATCGAATACTTCATTTGTTTGATGTCATTGAATGTCTATGATTGGGTTTGCGTCTCTCTCTCTCTCTCTCTCTCTGTTGAGATTATATTTGTGTTTGTGATCGAATACTTCATTTGTTTGATGTCATTGAATGTCTATGACCAGGTTTGAGTCTCTCTCTCTCTCTGTGTTGAGATTATATTTGTGTTTGTGATCGAATACTTCATTTGTTTGATGTCATTGAATGTCTATGAGCGGGTTTGCGTTCTCTTATATGTTTTAAGAGTTACTTAAAATGAGTGTTTGCTGCATTTAGTTGAAAATTATGCATGCAACTTCACATAGAGGTTGCTTAATACTACTTAAAATTGCAGGAAATTGACAGACCTCAAGTCAAAGAAAGCAATTTTTGTGTGCCAACAAGCACCTAGTTCATGCCACATACATTTTACTTGCAAGGGTTACCTCATCCATACCAGGTTGGTCATCATTTAGTATCACTCCTATGATGATGTCAAATCAGTAAAAATATTACCAATTCTTAATATGTGATTTCTCCATTTGTACAGTAAATAGTTGCTAGGAAGATCTTCTTTGTCATTAGTTTGTATTTTCATTAGTTTTGATATTCGGACTACTAAGCAAATAACATGACACCACAGGAGAAGTAATTTAGGTGTGGCAGATGTTGAGGTAAGATCTTTAGTGGGTACACCAATCCCATCCACTAATCCAGGACAACCAAACCACCTGAGATCACAGTCTGTTAATCTGGGACAGAATAATCGGGCAACAGTCACAAGTCCACTTCAAGATCCATTCCGCAGGGTAAGATCAGCTAATATTGAGAAATCTCGGGGGATGATGACAGATGTTTCTTCCCTAGATGGTACTGAAGGACTTTCAACACCTAAGACGAGAAGGGATGCAGACGGGCGTTGTGATGAATGGGATGTTGAGAGGAGTGCGTCTCCAGGTTCAGGTTATTCAACATGTTCTTCCACTCCAATGGTTCATGTAGCTTTGGTTCCATTTGTGAGTAATGGAGGGAGCGATACTGGATCGGACATAACTGCGCTTACTCATTCGAAAGAGGCTCTTACTCATTCATCCCCTCCAAGTGTACTGGTCAGTGCAAAACTACATTTGAGTATGGAATTTGGATTTATGGGCTGAAGAGACATTTTATCTCTATTTTGCCACTAATATTTAGTTGAATTTAGTAACAGCTACTTTTCCCAGAATTTCTAAATGTTTGATGGATTTTATTAGGATGGAGGTATAGATGAAACTCTTTATGACCATCTTGAACAAGCATTTGCTGAGGCTGAAAACGCCAAGCGGGAAGCATTTCATGAGGCAGTTAGGCGTGGGAAAGCTGAAAAGGATGCTATTGATGCTATACGCAGGGTAAATCTGCTTTTAGTTCTTTGACCTCCTCTGTGGATTTTTCTTTATCATTTCATTTGTCAGATTGATCTGTAACTTGAACTTTTTCCCCTATAAAGGCCTTGGACTAGGCATTTTATATAGAAACTTCAATAACAGACAAGATATTACATACCATAAATATTGCTATCATTTTTTTTTAACCCTGTCTAAGATGAGAAGATGAGCAAGACCTAAATGCATTGCCAGTAGAAAATTTTCCATTGAGATTGATTCTAAATGTCAGAAGTCCGATCACTCACCCAATGCTTTTATGATTGTCCATCTTTCTGATGTGGTATATTTGAGAGTGTAGGTTAATAATCTTTAGACCTTTTGCAATTGGTATGAATTATCTTCAATTTGTGATATTGGTTGCATGTAATGCCTGAAAGTATAAACCTCTGAAGCTCAGGAAAGAAAGTAAACTCATATATGAATTGTGGTTTTCGTAGGCAAAAGCAACGGAGAGTTTATATGCCGAGGAATTGAAACATAGGAAAGAAATTGAGGAAGCACTTGCAAAAGAGAGAGGAGAACTTGATAAAATGAAGAACCAGCGAAATGAAGTCTGGGAAGAACTTCGTGCTGCCATGGATCAAAAATCATTACTGGAGAGCCAAATTGCAGAATCTGATGAGATGGTAAAGCAATTGGAGCAGAAGATTTTGTCTGCAGTGGAGCTGCTACAGAATTACAAAAAAGAACAAGATGAGTTGCAGGTGGAGCGTGACAATGCACTAAGTGAAGCTGAGGAGCTGAGGAGAAAACAAGGAGAGGGAACAAGTACTCACATTCCTCAATTCTTCTCTGAGTTCTCATTCTCAGAAATTGAGGAATCCACCAATAAATTTGATCAATCCCTGAAGATTGGAGAAGGAGGATATGGAAGCATTTATAAAGGTCTCCTGCGTCATACCCTGGTGGCTATAAAAATGTTACACGCTCATAGCATGCAAGGCCCTTCGGAATTTCAGCAGGAGGTAAAATGGTGCAAGTGTTTCATATCATACTAAAGCTGTCGAATAATTTATATAGATTAAATGTGGGTTAAATTTCTAGAATTAATTTATTATCCAAGCAAGAATTGAAAATATTACATTAATTATCCAAGTGCATTCAATGGGTCCCCTTACTTCAATATTGTCTTGACCGATAGGGCTTACGAAACGTATGTTGTTGAGGAATTGTTTTGTTCACTATTGTGTCTGCCATATAATTTTCGAACTCATTGCCTGTCTTCTGTTTGATTGGTGATTGTGCCTCTTCTAATTCAATATATGTAGCATCTATCAACTTTCATTTTTTCGCTATTTGAGAAATGATTACCTACTGAAATCTAGCATGATTATTTTTAGTTGAACATGTAGCATTCTTTTCATTATTTTCAGACATGAACTTAGACATTTAGCTGTAAGTTGAACATTTTCATGCAATATATTACTTATGGCATCATAAGTATGATCATCTTTCTGTAATCTGAACTGTGTGAGGTTTAGAGAAACTAAGAGCCCAACAGAAATAACAAATTTTCCAAATATATGCTGCCAATTGGTAGATTTTCATCCATATGCCCTACAGTGTTGTTCTACACAAGTACCCTTCTTTTTTCAATGATTTTCTTTCTGTGGCTTGTTACTCACATCTTTCCCTGGTGACTGGAAAAGAAAATGTACGAAATCGAATTATTACATGTTTGTTATTGAACTATTTAATTGATTCTTTTCAGGTTGATGTATTAAGTAAGTTGAGACATCCCAATCTTGTTACACTCATTGGAGCATGCCCAGAGGCTTGGGCTCTCGTGTATGAATATCTCCCCAATGGAAGTCTTGATGATCGACTCTGCTGCAAAGATAATACCTCTCCACTATCGTGGCAAACTCGCATACGGATTGCTACAGAGTTGTGTTCTGTACTCATCTTTCTTCATTCCAGCAAACCTCACAGTATAGTACACGGTGATTTGAAACCGGCCAATATTCTCCTTGATGCCAACTTCGTAAGCAAACTCAGTGACTTTGGAATCTGTCGTCTATTATCTCATGGTGAAAGTTCCAGCAACAATACAACACTATGTTGCAGAACTGACCCAAAGGGAACTTTTGCATACATGGATCCTGAGTTCCTTTCAACAGGAGAGCTTACTTCAAAATCAGATGTTTATTCCTTTGGAATTATACTATTACGGCTATTGACTGGCAAGCCAGCTTTGGGAATAACAAAGGAAGTACAATATGCATTGGATAACGGAAATCTGAAAACACTCTTAGATCCTTTGGCTGGAGACTGGCCATTTGTGCAGGCTGAACAGTTGGCTCGCTTGGCACTTAGGTGTTGTGAGATGAACCGAAAGAGTCGGGCAGACCTTGTGTCAGATGTTTGGAGGGTACTTGAGCCAATGAGGGCTTCCTGTGGTGGTTCCTCATCATTCCGGCTGGGTTCTGGGGAGCATTTTCAACCTCCATCATATTTCATTTGTCCCATCTTCCAGGTATGTTCCTCTGTTATCATCCTTTAAAATCTATAGCAAACCTATACTTACTAAATCTCCAAGTTGTAATCGCAATCCAAGGAATGCTAGTTATTATGGCATTTATTCATGTTCCAAATTTGGCTCTGAAGAAAATAGATCTGAATCTAAAATGCTTCATGTAGGAATTCCGTTATGCATTTGACGCTCTTTATGTCGTCTTAAATTTTCATCGAGTGAAATTCATTCCCCTTAAATCATTTCCAAACTTGCAGGAAGTAATGCAAGATCCTCATGTGGCAGCGGATGGCTTTACTTATGAGGCCGAGGCTTTGAGAGGATGGCTGGATAGTGGACATGACACATCTCCGATGACAAACCATAAGCTGGAACACTGCAATTTGGTTCCCAACCATGCTCTTCGTTCTGCCATTCAAGAGTGGCTCCAACAACATTGATATCTTCTAGTTTTCGTATGTTTTCTTTGTTCTACAACTTGTTTAAATGCGTATAGTTAAAACTCTTTCCGTATAATTAAAGATTTTAGTAATTATATTTCATATATATATAAATACATAATCACACTTTTCTTCTATATATCACTTGTTTATTCTCTTTCGTGTTTCTCAGTTGAATGTAATAGTGATTAGTGAGTGACGGACAATTCGCATCCTGTATGTATAGAAGACAGATAAGCTTGTTTTTAAATTATAATTTTCTATATCTTCTTGTTTATAAGAGTGCATATTGTTGAAATTTTTTTCTTAACTGCTGCCTAGAAATGTCAATGTGGGTCATGCTTTATGGGCCGGTCCATATTCCAAAGAAAAAGCATGGTATTAGTCCGGTCCAGCCCGTTATATATAGTAGGGGTTAGGCTAGGTCTCAGTCATAGGCCCAAGGGTCCGGTCCGACTCGGTCCACATTGGGCTTATATTTATTCATTATATATGTAATTTTAAATATATTTCTTAATCAAAATTTTAAAATTTCTTAATTAAATATTTTCATTTATATGTTTTTAATATTATTTATTTACATATTTTTGTTTATTTTCAATTTTTTCAAATTTTAAAAGAATATGAATGGGTTTTAAGTCCATATTTGATATTTTAAAGCATAAAACAACAACGAAATTAGGTCCACATTGTGGCTCATATTCGGCTCGCGCGGGCATAGCCTACTTAAGCACGATCCACTTAGGCCTGTATAAAATGTGGGCCGGGCTGGACCACTAAATAAGAATATGGACTTTTCTTCTATATACCACTTATTTGTTCTCTTTTGTGTTTCTCAATTGAATGTAATAGTGGTTAGTGAGTAACAAACAATTCGCATCCTATATGTATAGAAGACAGATAAGAACTTCCTGACCACAAGTGATAAATTTTTTTGACTTAGTTCTGGATAGGGTCAAGAAGTTATTGGATTGGAGTCAAACTTTTCTTGAGTTCGGGTTAAGAAGTTCCTGATTTGAGGTCAAAAAATTATTGACTTTTGGTCAAGAAATGATTGACTTGGGATTAAGATGTTCTTGACCCAAAGTCAAAAAGTAATTGACTTAAGGTAAACAAGAGATTGACTTGGAGTCATCAATATTTTCAGTAGGAGTCATGACGTTAGTACTTAAGTTTAGTTTAATATGAAACTTGATCACAATGTTATGTAATGTATTCTTAAATTTATATATTTTCTCAAAAATAATTTGGCATGAAGTTAAGAATAACTTGAGGAGAAGTGCAGAACAATTTGACCTATAGTAAAAGACAATTTTATCTAAGGTTACTCTAACAGACTATTACTTCAAAGCCCATAAAGTTTTAACAAAATATAAACACTATTACTTCATGTTTTTCTTCCCCTTAATTCCAGTACTATTTCTTCTGCTTCTTCTTTGATATAGTCATCGTATCTTTTTTTGTCATTGTCTTAC
Source organism: Trema orientale (assembly GCA_002914845.1). Taxonomy (NCBI): domain Eukaryota; kingdom Viridiplantae; phylum Streptophyta; class Magnoliopsida; order Rosales; family Cannabaceae; genus Trema; species Trema orientale. Next base: position 620,501 of record JXTC01000069.1, read on the forward strand.
CCACATCTTTCCCTTTTTTCTCTGTCTCAGAAGGCGTACTTTTTAATTGGCTTAACGAGACGTTTCGGTTGATCAATCACAGTTGTCTTCTCTTTTTCAGCTTTTTTGCCCCTCCACTCCTTCTAGATCTTGAAATTATTATCATCAGGATCCTTCTCTTGAATTCTTTGTTGTGATTACGACACGTAAATGTCAATATTTTCTTGACTAAAGGTCAATAATATTCTTGACGCAAGGTTAAGACACTTTTGACTCAGGTTAAGAACGTATTAACTCGAGGGAAATATATTCTTGACCTAAGATTAGGAATATCTTGACTCAAGGTCAAGAACTTAATAACTCGAAAGCAATTTGCTCTTGAACTGAGGTCAGGAACTTCTTGATGCAAAGTCAAAATACTCTTGACTCGAGGTCAATATGTGATTGCTCTAAGGTCAGGAACTTCTTGACTCCAATTCAATATGTTCTTGACTCAACTTCTTAACTCGAGTTCAATATGTTCTTGGCTCAAAGTTGGAAGAGAAAAAGAAAAGAAAAAAACAGTAAACAATACCTTATGATCATCATGAAGACGGACTGCTAGAATAGCATCAAATATACTAACCATATCAAGAAGATGGAGCAAACGTTTTGACTGCAGTTTAAAAAAAAAAAAGGAGACTTTGATTAGGTTCAAGAAGATCTTGACTATGGTCAAGAATCACTTGGCTTGAGTTAAGATCATCTTGACCTCTACTCAGGATGAAAACAAAGAATACCCAATACGAATTCAGTCCATAAGCACCATCAACAAAATCAATACGGGTCAAAATCTGTACATTATTGACTAACAACAAGCATCTATACCAAACCAGCAACCATAATACTAACAAAATCCCAAAAAGGGGAAAATTTTCACCAAAATCAGAAATTATATCAGCCAATGAAATCAAGATAAGTTTTTTCTTAACACACAATCTCACAAAAAAAAAAAAAAAGACTTTGTTGTTAAAATATTAAAACCAGCCTTTTCTTCCTCCACCAAACCAATATATTCGCCCTTTTCCCCTTCAAATCAACCGGATTTTCGTCTGGGATATCAAGCTTCGACAATGGAGTCTTTGCCGGTGACTTTGACGGTGTATTTCTCTTCCTTCTTGATGATGTCGACGTTGAAGTTTTCGTAGAGATTTTTTATCTTCAGTTGAATAAGTTTTAGCCATTATAGGTATTTCAAGGTTCCTTCAGGAAAAAAAAAAAAGGAATAAGAAAATGGAGAGGAAAGCGGAGAGGGCATTGAGCTTAATTGAGCTTAAGGTGGTTTTGAATTTAGGATTGGGAGGTTTATTTTCAGAAGAAATGGAGACAAGAAAGAAAAATGTTGAGAGAAGAAATAGAGATGAATTTTACGAGAAAATGTGGAGGTACGTCAAATCCAAGTGAGGTCATGTCAGGTCATGCTTGGGTCGGGCTAGTGGCATTTTCAGTCTTTTATTTCTTGTGGGCCCCATTTTTTTACTCCTAAAAGAACTTATCCAACAAACCGGTCTAAAAAATATTGGGATATTAAGCCTAAAAAGCAGATTTCTAATTTTTTTTTTAATATAAACAACTTTCTCTTATATGCAATTATGATTGCTAGATTAAACTGTCTCATTTGAATAGTTTATTTATCTGAAAAAGATTCAAGGACTTTATTTGTATATAAAGAAACAAACATGATTAAGTATTAATTATGGAGAGACTTGTTTCTTTATCTAAGTCTAAATTAACTAGTTCATAATATATAAATAAAGATGGAATACTTTATTTATTATAGGTTGTAATGTTTGTCTATCTCAACGAGAATGATATGTTAAAAATCATTGAAGTGTCCTTCTGATAGAAACACTAGTACAACATTAACAAGTTATATGTATTAAATTGGACTATGTAAATATAAAGAATTGGAATGTCGTAACTCAATTCTTAATATTACCATAAACTAGCTCTTAGCATATAAATCTTAGTCCTTGATAATTGACTGGACTTGCTTTCATGGGTTCTAGCATTTTGATTTGTTAAAAGACTAGCCTCTGTGAAATTAGAGGCGAACTCTGGCATATTAGAGGTTATAATTTATGAATTGACGAGAACACCAAATAGTTAAGGACACCATACATTAATACTACTTTAGGGTCTTCTAAGATTCATAGAATAATTAAATCTAAGATCTTAGTATTCACTTTGTGAATGATTGATAATTTTGTCTAAATGGCCATTGAGAACAAAATTATCGACAACATTATTCCTTGATAGAAATATGATAATTTAAAGATAAATATGTGTTGGATGGGTATTACGGTAATTTCACTTATCCAACTACGACAATGTATAGGGATTTCACATGTGGTATAGAATATGCTAGTTGGATCGGCTAATCAAAGCCAGTTGGATCGGTTAATCAAAGGCTAATTGATTAAATCTCTATAAAAACATGATATTTAATCTAAGAGTGCAATATTTGATCTTTAGTGGAGTGTCACTTTTACTAATAGTATTTATATAAATACCATAATAAGAGTTATTATTATTTATCATACTATTGGAGCTTAGGTTATTAGAATCCATTAGGTCCCTTGTCTAGCTCAACAAAACTCATTAATTGATTGGTGGTATTTGTGAAAGTAGTTCCATGAAACTGTATAAAATAATGATTCTACACATAAGTTGGTATTTTTATAAATAAGTTACATGGGTTGGACATATTTATAAAGATACACCCAGATCCCACATTCCCAATCCTAGTTGGACTAGGATTAGCAGTTTTTGGCCTCATATATAAGAAATATGGGAGAAAAAATTGCACCACCTTAGCCTAGTCAAAAACGCCATAAAGAGGAAGTGAATTTCAGCCAAGCACAGTGAATTAAAGTCATTGTGCAATTCGGCTATATAAATCCCGAAGAGAAGAAAATAGTTTTCTAGAAATCTCACGTACTCATCTCAAATAACTATGACTAGAAGATAAAGATTGAGTTCTTGATAGTTCTCCAACGAATGATTCAACTTGGTGTCTACTCACCTCATCAACCAAGAGCTAGAATATAGACAAGAAGTTTTTGGATTAGAAATTTTATCACCATCAACAAGGAGGTCAAAGAGGAGCACACTACAAGAGGTAAACACAATAATCCCCTCTCTAGGGTTTGTGCATCTAGATTTGATTATGTTATACATGATCCTGCATTTGATATATGCATGTTCTATGGTTATGAAAATTATTTTCATGTAAAAATTTTAAAACCTAAATCTGCTAATTTTTCTGCTGCGTTCATGAAGTGTTCATGTATTTTTCATTGATTTTATGCTTGTATGATTTTTTCTAAGTGTTAAGTTAATTTCCAACAATAAAGTCCAACAGAGCTCTACTAGTCCTATCTATGTCCTTTTCTCTCTTATATTCCGAGATTGTGCCTCTACAAGTTGGGCAAGTTGGGAAAAATGGACTCGAGTAATTTGGGCTTAATTGACTTTTTAGGAATTCTTTCTCTTTTCAAAATGACTTTTGTACGAATGTCATAATATTTTATGGGGATAATATATAAAAAAACCCACAACCTTCAGTGTTTTATCAAAAAAATCAATACCTTTTCATTATATCATATTAAACTTTCAATTTACATTTGAGCAATTAACGCCTAGTACCCATTTTTAAAACTTATTTCCATAAATATCCGTTTTTAATTTTTCTTTCAAAAATTCTCGTTTTTGTGGTCTACATTTCATATGCAAAATATGAGTAGTCCACATTTACAATATAAATTTTATCCATGAGGTATTTATTTTATGTGTAAAATATGAATCGTATATATTTACAGTGTAAATGTTTACCACGGTTTATATTTTTCATTATAAACTTGACCTATGTTTAAAATATGTACTAATTTTTAGTATAATTTTTATTCATGAAATGTAGACAACTGTATATATTTCATGTGTAAAATAGTGGTGGTTTATATTTCTCTAAAAACAAGTATTTATGAAATAAAAATTAAACACGGGTATTTGTGGAAATATAGTTTTGAAAACGGGTATTTATGAACTTTTTCCTTTGTGTTTTCCTATCAAATAATACTATGCCCATACATTTAGTCAAAATTAGAACTTTGATTTATTAAAAAAAGACAATTTTACCCTTTAAATATATATTAAAACTAATAAATTTTAAAACTAATTATTCTTTCTTTCTTTCTTTGTTTTGAAAAAAACTATTATATGTGAAAATAATAATTATTGAAGTAAAAAAGAATTTCAACTATTCAAAACAATTTTTCAAAAAAGAATGCAAAAGTTTAAAAAAAAAATCTCCTTTTGTTCCACTTTTTTGTTTTTTTTCATGAGTTTAAATTATTCAAAATAAATAAAATTCAAAAAAAAAGAGAATGAAAAAAATAAAAAAAAATCTCATTTTTCTTTATTTTTTTAATCATTTTAACTGAAAATAATAATTATTGAAACTAAAATGAGTTTAAATTATTCAAAATAATTAAATTTTAAAAATAAGAATAATGACAAAAATTTATTTTTAATAATTATTATTTTCACTTAAATTATTATTTAAAAAAAACAATAATAATTGGTTTCAATATTTATTATTTTTAATGTATGTTCTATGAGTTTAAGGGTAAAATTGTCCTTTTAAAAAAGTCAAAGCTTCAATTTTGATTAAGTGTGTAGGCCCAGTTCTATTTGATATGAAAATATAATTTTAATATTGAATTTTATATAAATAAAAAGGTGTAGGTATTTTTGATAAAACACTAAAGGTGGTGAGGTTTTTTTTTCATATTATCCCATATTTTATGACCAGAAATTTGAGACTTTTCTAAGACCAACCATCAGATACTAATATAATGACTATCCATAGCTAATAATGTGATACTCTCCATTCAACTAAGAATAATGATAATGTGATGCTTTTAAAAATGTTAAAAGTTTTTCTACAGGGTAGATTTCGGCCAAAATCACTACCATTTAGGTCCATTTCATTTGGGAAAAGTGGCCAATGCCCTGGTTTTTAAGCATATTTACATCGATACCCATTTATATTGCTAATAGATTCATACCTGGTTTACACCCATTTTAGAGAAATGCGTATCAAAAGTATTTTTATACATGAAATGTAATAACATAGGTAGATAGTTCGTAATGTAAATGTATTCCATACTTATTTTATTATGAAATGTATACCGAGAAACGGGTATAAAACTAGTAAAATGAAAAATCTGGTATTGGTGAAATATAAGACAAAAAGGGGTACTGGGCCTAAATTTCACTCGTTTTCCACTACCAGCTTGTGAGCACGAGTCCAAGTCCAACCAATCCGAATGTCTGGAGATTGCTGATCTTTATATGAATGGTTTATAACTTTATATACAAATTATCACATTTTTTCTTAATACATTTGATTTTTTTAATTTTAATTCAATTTTATACAATTCCAACTATATTTGTCGTTTAGCTTGACAATTTTATAAAATTATAGCCTAATAATAATGGTCCCCCAACACCACCAAAAAAAAAAAAAAAAAAAGAAAAGAAAAGAAAGGAGCCTTTATTCATCTTGACTCTGAAAATCAGGACTAAGTTTGTAAAATTTCATTACTTTGTCAACATCAAAGTATCCAACATCCCTGGTTATCACTTATCAACGTTATTGATTATGGTTATTCTAGAGACAAATTTGAAATATCCTAAGAACTAACTCTTTTTCTTTTTGCAGAATATATATCTAAATACATATACATATGCATTGTTGGACCAGGCAATACGATTGTTGAATAGTTTTAAGCCAACCCAACCCGGCAAATTTGACTTTCTATTGGTTTCCCTAACGGTGGAAGTCTTTTTCTAATGATTGTACTTGTAGACTTTGTCATAAAGTGGCAGCACCACCATAGGATGGACCAATTGTCCAAAACCCATGGCCCCATAATAAATGAAAAAAAGCTTTTTTAAAAAAACATATATATATTATTACCATTATTGCTAATTATTATTATTATTGCTAATTACCCGCCATTACACAGATTAGCACGTGCCATCAGACCTTTTGCAAATATATTGTATATTCGTATTCACAATATTTGTGACATTTTGCTTTATCATGTAGAATGCATTAATTCTTTTTTTTTTTAAATTAAAATCTACTCAACTATTAAAGGACGCGATTATCGTCTGAGCCACATGGCTTTTTGAGGAATATTATGTGATCCAAGAGATTACATACTTTGGTATTTGAAAATTTGATAATACGTACATAAATTACATAATTTGGTATTTGAAAATTTGATAATACGTACATAAACCACTTTAAGAACAAAAAGAAGAAGTATCACTCAAAAGATAAAAAAATAAAAAATAAAAAAGAAAAAGAAGAAAAGACAAACAGCTTAAATGGTTAATTGTAATCATAGCCCAAGTATACGTATATAAACCACTTAAAGAAGAGAACCTTGTCTTGATAAAAATAAATAAAGCAAAAGACAAACTTAAAAGAGTGGGGTTATTGTTATTAAAAGATTGCTTTTTTGTAGTGGAAATAGTGGCCACATAAAGTAAATGCAACATGGGGTATGCAATTAGTTCCCCAGATCATTTTGTTGTGAGTTTTAATATTTGTTTTCTTTATACCAAATCTCTTTACATTTTGCTGTGGATTAGGCACGATATATTTATTGATAGTGCTAGAAAATTATATATAAAATATTTATCATAGTCTAAAATATTATAAAATATTGTTCAAAATATTATAAAAGATTGTTTCATTGAAGTAGACTAATGATTTATGTTACAACTTTTGCTCCTTTTTTTTTTTTTTCGTTCTTCTTCCCTGTAAGCATAAAAAGTAGAAAAGTTAGAAAAAGGAAAAAAGAATAGAATTAATATATATATATAGATATTTTTTTGAGAAGATGAAACCTAGTATATTTTTTATTTTACAAAGTTTTTGTTTATAACTATCAATGAATGAATTATCTAGTTAATTTTCGTTTTTTTGATGACTCTGTTAACATTGTCTCTGATCTGTGATATGGTAAAATATATAGTTAGTTAGATGATGGGTAATAATGATATATTTTATTGAATTAGGTGGAGATTCATAATAGTTCTTTTACCTCTTTATAATTTTTTTCGGGTCAGGTATTTTTGGATCTAGAGGTATGACTGGTACTGTCTCTGTTGCAGGGACGGCAAGTGGTGCTGGAAGTGGCAATATTGTTGATTCATCTGTTGGATAATTGACCTAACACTTAAAAAAATCATGCATACATGCAAATATGGAAAACACATGATCACATCATGAACGCAGCGGAAAAATTAGCGGATTTAGGTTTTAAAATTTTTTATATGAAAACAGTTTTCATAACCATATAACATACATGCATCTAATACAGGATCATGTATAACATAAATCAAATCTAGATACATAAACCCTAGAGATGAGATTAGAGTTTATCTCTTGTAGAGTGCTCCTCCTTGATCTTCTTGTTGATGGTGATCGAATCTCCAACCCTAGATCTTCTTATCTATGCTCTTGCTTTTGGTTAATGAAGCGAGTGGGCACCAAGTCGAATCCTACGTTGGAGAATGATCAAGAACACTTTCTTGATCCTATGGAACACGGGGACGTGAGATGAGAGTGTGAGGTTACAGGAAACTTTTTCTCTCATCTCTTAGCCTAAGGTAGCCGAATTCTCTCTCTCTCTCTCTGTGCCTTATGCGTGTAGCTCTCTAAGAGTTACTGTGTAGTTTTTTCTCTCATATATCTTATATATATGGGGCCAAAAACTACTATCCCTAGTCCAACTAGGATTGGGCTTGTTCTCCAATTTGGACTTTGGGTGTATTTTTATAAATATGTCCAACTCATGAAACTTATTTATAAAAATACCAACTTCTGTGTAGAATTATTATTTTACACGGTTTCATGAAACTAATTTCACAAATACTACCAACCAATTAGTGAGCTTTATTGAGTTAGACAAGGGACCTAATAGATCCAAATAATCTAAGCTCCAATAGTATGATAAATATATAATAACTCTTATTATGGTATTTATATAAATACTATTAGTAAAGGGGACACTCCACTAAAGGCCCAATACTGCACTCTTAGATTAGATGTCATGCCTTTTATAGAGATTTAATCAACTAACCTTGATTAAGCGTTCCATCTAGCATATTCTATACCACATATAGAATCTCTATACAATGACGTAGTTGAATAGGTGAAATTACCGTAATACTCCTCCAACACATATTTACCTTTAAGTTACCATCTTTCTATTAAGGAATAATGTTATCGATAATTTTATTCTCAATAGCCATTTAGTTAAATTATCAACCAATTCACAAAGTGAATACTAAGATCTTAGATTTAATTATTCCATGAATCTTGAAAGAACCTAAAGTGGCATTAATGTATAGTGGCTTAACTATTTGGTGTTCTCATCAATTCATAAGCCATAACCTCCAATATGCCAGAGTTCACCTCTAATTTCATAGTGGTTAGTCTTTTAATCAAATCAAAAGGCTATAACCTATGAAAGCAAGTTCAATCAAATATCAAGGATTAAGATCTACATGCTAAGAGCAAATTTGTGGTAATATAAGAATTAAGTTACGACACTCTAATTCTTTATATTATATGGTCCAGTTCAATACACATAACATATTTATGTTGTACTAGTGTTTTTATCAGAAGTCACATACTTCAATGATTTGATACACATCATTCCCGTTGAGATAGACAAATACTACAACCTATAGTAAATAAAGTATTCTATCTTTATTTACAGATTGTGAACTAGTTCATTTAGACTTAGATCCTATAGTAAATAAAGTATTCTATCTTTATTTACAGATTGTGAACTAGTTCATTTAGACTTAGATAAAGAAACAAGTCTCTTCGTAATTAACACTTAATCATGTTTGTTTCTTTATACACAAATAAAGTCATAGAATCTTTTTCGGATAAATAAACTACTCAACTAAGGTAGTTTAATCTAGCAAATATCATAATTGCACATAAGAAAAAGTTGTTTATTCTAAAAGGGTAAAATTAGAAATCTGCTTTTTAAGGGCAAATATCCCAACATTATCATCTTCAAATATTTTTGATACGATTGTGTCAATTAGAGCTCCCCTAGTTATAAAATAAATTTGAAATATTTTTGTTTGTCTGTATAATTGGTCGATTATCGGTAGTAAAACCATTGGATCAGTGTAGTTTTCTTCGATTATTAACACTGAGCATGGTTTTTTGATCAGGACCTGAGCTGTTTTTCCAAAAATTGTTATGAGTTTAAACCATATTTCGTCCTGAATTCTGGTATTCAGTTTATACCTGTTGAAATAGTAATATAAGGAATGTATTTAGTATAGAGGTGGGCCCAAAAAAAAAAAAAAAAGAAGAGCAGTAATTTAATTGATGATTAATGGTGTTAGTTATAATTTGTTCTCTCTTGTGAATAAATTTTGTGAAAGTGTTAATATAAATTATTTGATTATATTTCGTACCATGGGGTCGGAGTTGTAGTGAGGTGGCCCTGTGTATTGTACCACCATCCACTTCTTGCTTCTCGAACTTGTCTATAATATTGAGGGAAAGAATGATAGTACCAACCTTGTTGCCATTCAAATTTAAATATTGTTGCTTTTACAGTAAATTTGATTCCCCATAGCGAAAATAAAAAAAAAATTAATATAGATATAAGTGATAGTATAAAATGATATTTTTATTATTGTTATAGTATTTTTGTTTACCTGTTGTGTTAGAGGATCTAGTTGATTCAGTTCTGCAATTGTTTTCCTATTCTATAACTTTTGTTGTTCTAGTGGTTAGGTTTCTCTTGGAACAGGAGCTGGTAAGAATTCTAAGTATCGTGTTGTATGTTGAAACCTAAATGATAGGTTGTAAAAAAAAAAGAGAAATTTTTTTTTACTAAAGATAGAGTAAATATGTTTTTTTTTTATTCTATAATTTGGAAAAGTATGGAGGATAATTATTACCTTATTTTTAATGCATTGGCTTCTGGTATATCCATATTGATGTAGTATATCGTTGCACATATACTGGCAGCGTATATATTTCCTATTTAATAAAGGAATTTATGTTAGTTACTATATATAATTAAGAGATAAGAATGATTTTATATATAGATGTAGAATGAACTTATTATTACCTAAGTATTGCTTTATTGTCATAGATGTAAAGATAGTTATAATTGGCTCTTCTATAGTTTGAATAATATCTGTATTAAAGTTTTTTGCTGCTTCTCCCGATAGAGTGATTTGTAGTGTTTCACTCCTGTAATTAAATAAAATAATATTAGAATGTGATTAAAATAAAGAAAGTTTTTATTTTGAGATATGAGTTTTTTTATATAAGAGTTAATTACCTGATGTTTTGTATTGTTAGGGTCTGTCTTGGCGTCATTTTTCCTTTCACGTTTGTTTCCTCTAACTCTTGTATTTCTATCAATATTCCTATAAAATCTGTTATCAAGGGAAAAAAAATTAATAAGAGAAAATTTGAATAGTTGTTTATAAGTATTAATGAAGAAGTAATGCTATAATTAGTTATACCTGATAAAATATCGTTAACATCTGTTCTTGAAGTTAGCTAGTTGATTGAAATCTACAAAGTAGAATTTATGCATTGGAATATTTGTTGTTGGAGTTACTACTGGTGCGAAAGATGTTGCTCTAGCGAATTGTAGCATCTCAGTGTGAGGAACGATTTTATATCTCGGTTTATTTAGTGCTACATTGAAATTACTGATTCGGTAGACTTCTCCCTCTATTATTTGTTATGAAATATGATATGCATCCCGTGCTTTAATTGTTCCATGGATTGCTTCATACTGTATTTTGAAGGAAAGAAAATTTAATTAATATTTGATATACTATAAAATGAAATGCTAATATATATATATATTAATTACATTTAATTATAATAAAATAAGATATGAGTTAATTTAATGTTATTATTTTTATATCGGGATCAATTAAAACACAGTCTAGGCTTATCAGTCGACCAGTGGTATAGTTGTTATTGTGACAGAGCTTTTAATTCGAGCTACTATTGCTCTATAAATTTCATTCGGCTTAAGAGATCGAATGGGCGTTGTCATTTTTTCTTTTTAACTGCAGAGCAAAAAGGTTTAATGAAATAAAAATTTTGTTTAAAATATATGAAAACTTACTGATTCAGAATTAGTAAATATTAAAAAAGATGATATTAAGGTAACATTTGAATGACAATTAATTAATAACATAATTTATGTACTCACATAATATTGTGTAAGATTTCTTTATAAACTATATTTTTAATATGAGTTGGATATTTATTAATTGATTTATTTATTAATGTGTACAGTTCTTTAGGAGTTGTTACTCGTGATAGAGCTACATACAATTGACCGTATGTAAAGATTTTATTTTCTAAATAAATACCTACTTTGTTCAACGATTGTCCTTGACTTTTATTTATTGTCATTGTATAACAGGTTTTTATAGGGAATTGTCGTCTTTTTAAGGTAAATGGCCATTTAGATTCATTTATAATTATTTCTATTCTCGGGATGTATACTTTTTCATATTCATTATTTGAGTTTATAATTTGACCTTCTATGATTCTATTCATTAATTGAGTAATGATAAGTCTCGTTCTGTTACATAGTCCCATTGATTGGTTTAAGTTTTGTAATAACATTATTGGAGTTCTAATTTTATATTTAATTCATGCAGTAGTACTCCGTTAAAATTTAAAGTATGTAAGAATTCTTGAGGATATAATAGGTTGAGTTCATCAATGTTTTCAGTTGAAGCTATTATTGTGTCATTACTATAATAGGTTTTTGATTCATTAGGTATTAAGGATAATATATAGTTGTTTATATCATCAGCTATTTTATTTTTTGGAGTTATTATTGCTCTATATCGTATGCAGTTAATATTATTGAAATTTTTTGTGAATTGATCGTATACCAATTCTGTAATTTTTTCAATTGGATTTGATTCATATTGTATTATGTATTTTTTAGGTATTTTAATCCATGTTATATCTTCATTTTTAGGATTTTTTATTCCTTTTACAGTACCGTTTCCAATATTTAGGATCCATTTTGAAAATTCTGAGATTTCTTTTTTTTCTTCTTTTGTGGTATTAGGATTTTTCAGTCTCATATTTTCTGTAAGTGATAATAACTTGAAATGTAGCCATAAGTAAGAATTATTTATACTTGTATTTATTATGTCTTCTTTTGTTCCAGTAGGTATAACAGGTAAAATTTGTCGGAAATCACCACCTAATATAACTGTCATCCCACCAAAAACTTGTTCAAAATTATTTCTTAAATCTTGTAATGTTTTGTCTAAGGCTTTAAAACAGTGTTTATTATTCATCCGTGCTTCATCCCATAATATTAATGATGTTTTTTCTATTAATTTTGCTACTTGAGTTCCTTTTTTGATATGGCGAGTAGAAAATTTATCAGTTGATAAAGGTATTCGAAATCTTGAATTTGCGGTTCTGTCTTTAGGTAATAGTAATGATGTTATTCCAGATGACGCAACGGCTAAAACAATTTCGTTATTATTTAATGATTCCATAATTTGTTCATAAATATAGCATTGTTCATTATTTAAGTTTTTTTTCTAAGACGATGTTTTCTTCTTTTAATTTTTTTAATGTTATAATCTAATTCTTTTCTTAAAAATTTATTATTTAGATTGTCTATTAGTGTTCCTATTGGTAGAGGCAAATTAAAATTTGTTAAAGTCGATGAATTTAAATTTAATTGCTTTTCTAATTCATATAATACATAATTATGTAGTTCATTTTCGGGAATTTGAAAATTTGATTGTTGAATAAAGTTTTCATTCTGTGTAAAATATATTTTGTCATAAGTTTCCAATGATTTTTTAAGTAGTATTGTTGGATTGTTGACATTACAAAATAATAGAATTATGGTAAATAATTGTCATAATTTATGCTCTATTGACCAGAATAAGGCTTCTAATATTGATTCGTTCTATTCTTTAACATCTCTTAATAAACCTAATGCATTACATGCCGCTTGATTCGTTGAGTATGTTATGCCATTAACAGTTTGTATGGATTCGAAGCTTGTTACGCCTTTTTGATGGTTTGATAATAATTTTAAATAGTATAATTCTCCTGAGCCTGGATAGACGTAGAAAGTTCATCCAATTGAATATCCTGATTTTCTAGGTGTCTCAAATTTTATCTTTATTATTCTATGCTTATTTACTAGGGAATTAAATATATGATAGTTGTCTAGCTTCTATATTGATTTTATTTATTTCCATCCATTCTGTTAAGGTTGTTTTTTGAATTCCTGGTTGCTTGATTATATTGTCAAGACGTTGATTTGAATGAAATGTTATATTTTACATATGTGGTAGATGAATTGTTAATCTTTGTATTGACGGATTTCTATGATGTATAAGATATTCATATAATCTCCACATGGCTTCATACAGTGTTATATATCGACAATTAATATAGTTTTTTATTTCATCTATTTTTTTATAAATAGTTTGTCCAGATTGTTTTGTACAAATACTGTCTTTTATTACTGCTCTTATTCTATCAAGGCCTTTTGTTATATATTTAAATAAGTATTTTATTAACATTGATTACGAACATATTTTAACGTTTATATGGGCATGAAATCTTAAACATAAGTCGTTATATTAAGGAACTATAAATCTGTCGTCTAATTTAATATTTTCTTTTTGTATATAAAATATTGTATTTCTATGTTTATAATTGACAAATCCATTCTCCTTAATAGTTATTTCATTTTTTTATTATTTGGGGAATTTTTTTGAATAGACGGAGTTCTTCATGCATTGAGCATTTGTTTTAGTAGTACCGCATGGTCCTTGTATCATAAATTCTGCTATAACGCTATGTTCTTCCTGGTTTTTTTCGGGGTATGGTATTTCAGCTGAAATAAATTTATCTATTTGTAATGGTTCTGATAATTTTTCATCAGGATGTAACCAGAATAGACAATGGCGGTGGGTAAACCTCGTTTTTGGAATTCGACAACATATATATTTATATTACAAAATAACCAGGAAGAAGAAGGAGGGCAAAAAAAGAAAAAGAAAAAGAAGAACAAACAGATGTCAGTTTTAATTAAGAATAAAAGCAATTGAATTTTATGATTTAGTTTTATTTACTTGATTGAATAATGTAGTCTTACCTACAATAATTGTTCCAAAATTGTTCTCAACTTTAATAGTAGATAAGATTTGATTTAATTTTATTTTAAAGATTCTTACGATTATGTTGGGTCTGTCCTCAGCTTTTTGTCAAAGAATTTTATTTAGGGCACATATAATTTCAGGCCATTTAGGATTATATGTAAATATTATAAATAAATCAGAATTTCCGTATTGTCTACATATCGCAATTGCATCTTGATAATTTTAGATCATATATCTGGGATTTCCAATATGGCTGGATGGAAGAATAATTTTTTTACCAATAGCTTTAGCATCAGTATCTTCTCTTGTAATAGCGTCTTGGATGCCTTGATAAATTTCAGATCTTAGGCAGTTTTAATTTTTTCTGATATAATCTAATCTATCTTCTTCAATGGAAGCATATGTATCAACTACATATTGTTGAAAAAGTCTTCCACTTTTAAGCAAGATATTATTTACATCTTTACGCTCTTGCAATTGATAACAATAAAATGCTCTCATAGGTATTCTATTTGTTGAGCGTTATTTTCTAGGTCTATTTGTATTCCAGTTTAAATTAGTTCTATAGCCATCTTCTCCACATGGAAATAAAAGCGGATATTATAATGCCATATAACATGGGTGTAATTTTGTAATTCTTTGTAAATTATCTGTTTTATCTTAGATTATAATATCTCTTCTTTATTCATATTCACCAATATCTTCAACAATTAGATATCCTATATCATTTGATATAGGTAGTTCATATTGATTATTATCTATAGGACGGCACCTATTAATCTTAGTTTTATAGATGAGATTTCATTTTCATTATACATGTCTCTGACTATGCGAAAAAGTTTTATTAATTTATTATTTTTATCAGGTATTTTAATTAGGCTTTCAATTATTATTTTTGTCAATTCTTTTGATGCGTTATCAAATGAGAGTATTGACATTCGATTTTCAATTTTGTTTTATGTGTCATATATATATATAACTGAGAAAATCTTAGTGGATTATTATTTGTTAGCAATAGTGATCCCATAAGATGATGTATTTGGCCGTTGATTTTAAAGATATATGGACCATATAAATTTCTTGTATCTTGTTCTATGTTTACTTCGAAAGATGTAAAAGCAAACATAGAATTAAAAGTTCGAATATTTTTTCGAAAATATGTACTCAGAGGCCCTCCATAATAATCGAGTAGTTGGTTTAATATAGGGGGAGGATTTCTTGCTGGAGGAAGTTTAATCTTTCCATCTTTACAGCATAGGTTATATGTTAGAGGATAAATTTTTTTTGTAGATTCCTTGGACCAAAATAATGCGCTGCAATGTTTACAGACACAAGAACAATTATTAAGATCATAATATTTATTAATATTGTCTGTGATATAAGATCAAATAAGAATGAAGGATGAGAAATTGTACGTGGGATCAAATTTGTAATAAAAATTTTAATTTTTTTATTTATAGTTGAAGGGTACAGGAAAATTACTTTGTATTTTAGAGTAATTCGACATAGATGGTCCAACTAAGCGAAAGAAATATATTTTGCAATCTGTAAAATTTGACATTGAAGTAATTCTTGATCGATGGATATTGCCTAGTATCATACTGGAGTCCTCATAGTGCTGATCAGAGATATTATCACTACTATATCTAGGGTCTTCTTTAAGAGGACAATGGTAATGCCATTTACGTTAGCGTTTTGATGACGAAATATTTTTCGTCATTATTTCATTATTTATCTGATTGAAAAAATAAAAGAAAATATTATTAACGAAGTGATATAATAGTATTATATATACATTAAAGAATTGATGTATATACTTTTGTTTTTTTTTTGTTTTTTATTCTATTATTTATAGTATTAGCATTCATAATTTTTCAAAATTATATTTTTTAGTTATATTATGGTCATATTTTTGTGACCATTAGCTTTTACATATTTAGTATCATTGTTATGAACTTATTCGTATACTATGATATTTTTATGTAAATTGATAAAGGTATTTGTTTCTCTAATTAATATTTACATTATGTTGCTTCATTATGCTCTTTGATGATTATATTATTAGATTAATTTTTATATATAAAAGTTTATTTCTTTCCCCTTTTTTGTTTTTTCATAGAATTAAATTGGGAAAAATATAAAAAAAAATTCAGAAAATATATTCATGGTGTATATCTTTATTTAATACATATTAATTTTAATTATTTATACCTGTTTATTAATGTATAAAATAAATTTGAAATTCCTTGGGCTATTTTTTTTTTTTTTTAAGTTAGGAAATAATTTTTCTGTTATTAATTTATTATTCATCTAACTGAAGAAATAAAAGAAAATATTGTTACAGGAACGATATAATAGTATTATTTATCCATAAAACAGTTGATGTATATGTTTTTCTTTTGTTACCTTTTTTTTTGGTTCTTTTATTGCTGATAGTATCGGTGTTCAAAATTTTTTGGAGTTATATTTTTCAGCGATATTAAGGTTATTTATTTATTTTATTTTTAATTTTCGTATTTAGTATTAGCGTGAAAATCTTATCCATATATTAAGATATTTTTATATATATTGCTCAAATTACTTTATTTTTTTAATTATTGTTTATGTTATATCTTACTTTTTTACTGTTTTTGACATTATATTATTAGATTAGTTTTTTACATATAAAAGTTTTTTTCTCCTTTTTTATTACTTTTAAGAGTATTAAATTAGAGGAAAGTAGAGCTGATTTTCTGAGAAAATATATTCGTAGCATATATTTTTATTTATGATATTTTAATTTTAAGTATTCATACCTGTTTATTGATGTATAAAATAAATCCGTTATTTTTTCCTTTTCTCTTTTTAAAAATATTTTGTTTAGATTCTTAAAAATACAAATTTACATCATTTGTTTAAAGTAGTTGAGGAGTATTAATGTTTTGCCCACATTGCTCTTATTATTTATCATCCATTTATTTTATTTAGATTATTAAAGTTACAGACTTATATTTTCTTTCTCAAATATTTAAAAGGCGTTAATCTTTTTTTTTATATATACTTAACATTATTTTGTATTTATTGATCTATTTTTTTCTCAACTAAAATTCAATTTATTTTACATATATATTGTTATATTATTTTTTATTTATTGATCTTTTATTTTCTCAATTAAAATTTGATTTCTTCTATATGTATACTGCAAGATAGGAATTATTTTAATTATATATACTTTTGTTTCATTAGTCGAATTAATAATAATAAAACAATGGATGTGATATATTACCTGTCCGAATTTTTATACTCTTAATATTCTTTTATTCAATTTTTATGTTTTTGATGTCACATTTTTTCTCTTTTTTTTCTTCTTTTTTTTTTTTCCTTTTCTTTCTATATTTTTCCATTTCATTCAATACTATATATTCTATATACATAATGTAAAGTATTAATTACGCAAGCTAATAATTTATTTTGTTTCATTATTTAGGGTTATTGTAATTGAATTTTAAATGTGATATTTTAATTATTTGAAAAATCGGAGTTTGTTTATTTTAACATTAAAACTTGGTGTAGTATGCTCTAAACTACTAAAGTTTTTATTTTGCTATTCCTTTTTACTTTGTTTTTTTCTTCTGGATTTTGCTTATCTTCTTTTTTTATTTTTTGTTGTCTTCTCTTTTTTAACCTGTTTTTACCATTTTCTTTCTTTTACTTAAGGAAACATCTATTGCATAATTTAAGACATTAATGTTGGAATAATGTCCTATAAAATAGTTTATTATTTTGACATTATAAACAATATTTATCGGATTATTTGTCATCTATTTGTTGTTAATAAATTCCGTATTATGAATTTTTATTATGTCCCATTGATATACATGTGATATGTATGTTTATCTTATGCAAACATCTAAAGATTCCGAGACATATAATGAGTAATAAAGAATTATTCGTATGATGAGTTCATATATGGGAGATATTATATTCTTTATTTTGTTATGTCTAAATTAAATTGTTCGCATTCTGCATATTGAAGATGGAATACTTTACTATGCCATAGAATGTAGTGTTGTCTATTTGATTAATGAAGTCTGTAATTATCAAAGTGAGTCTTCGGATAGAAACATTACTATGTTATAAGAAAGTTATAATAGCATCGAACATGACTGAGTGAATTAGAATTTAAGGTTAAATGTCGTAACTTAAATTTTTAATTTCACTAATCTAGCACTGTAATAGAAAACCGTAATCCTAGTGATTAACGAACTTACTTTCATGTATTTTGTCTTTTTGAGTTACTAAATGACTAGTTCCGATTTAGGGTTCAAACTCCAGTTCGAACTCCGGTATCTTGGAAGATAAGGTAATATAAATCAGGATCCCGATATTCACTATGTGTATTTGACTGTGTTGGTATAAGCAGATACAAACACCATAGTCAATTATTATCCATTAGATGAAAAATGACAACTCAAAAATAAATATGTACTAGAGGGGTAATACGGTAATTTCACCTTACTAGTATGGCATTGTATTGGAGGTATATCTATACGTATTTAGCATTATATCTATACGTATATTATATGCTAAATAGATCGAGCTAATTATTTGATAATAAGCTTCACAGAAAATAAATGACATTTAGTCTAAGAGTTCAATATTGGGCCTATAGTGGTGTGCCACAATATTAATGGACGAGGCTCAATCATAATTATGAGTTAATTATGATTTTGGGTATATGGTCCATTGGAGCTTAGATTTTATGGATCCATCTGGTCCCCTGTCTAGCTCAAATTAAAGCCCAATAGTTATTTGATGATCAGTTGAGCCCAACAAGCCAAATAAGTCCATTAGGTTTTATTAATCTCTCTATACTTAAGAGAAAAGTTCTCTAGCTGCCAGTAGTATGAGTTACCCGTGAAACACCCTTTGAGAAGAGAGTGTCACACGAAAAACAGAGAGAGGGAGAGCAGAGGAAAATCGGCCACGCTAGGGGATTCACCATCGTTGGTGTTTTGGCCATTCTGGAGAAATTAGTTCGAGGAGATTGTCTTCTTGTTCGTCTACGGATTTCTTTGTTGGGAATCAAGAAGGTGACCACCCACAGGATCAATCAAACGGCTTTCGAGAATAGACGGAAAGACGAGAAGGTTGTGGAGCGAATCTGGGTATTATTCTTGTCTAGATCAAGAGTTAATTTATGTTAGAACACGATCCGAAATATTTTGTAAAGAGAAAAATTTTAAACGACTGATTCCGCTACGTTTCTAGATTTTATAAAACTATAGTGTTCTTGAAAATGATTTTATGAAAATATTTTTCAGAATTTTATTCTAATGAATACCAGCAATCAGTTATTCAATTTGATAATATCCTTGGCTCGTTATTACTAGTCATTGCAGTCAAATCTTAAACAGAATATCTTCATTATGCACAAAACCAAAGTCATTGAGTTTAAATATACAAAATATCAACTTATACTCGTAATGAATAAAAGATTACATATGAGCTAAAAATAAATTTTTGTCAATGAGTTTAAAATCAAATCAATTGCAATCTTCTTTTCCTCCTATATTGTTTCGTCCAGAGTAAGATCTTCTTGCTTCTCTTAGTTAATAAAAGTACAGTGTTTAACCAATCAAATATGATTGGTTTTCTACATTTAACTACGCAAATAAGTATGTTTATATAGATATGTCGGTATATATAGTATTTGGCTCAGATATTTGAACGTATCATCAATATACAGTAAATTTATAGGATAATGTATTTAAGTATTTATCTAACTACCTAAGAAATAGTTCTCCCGTATTTATCATAAAAGAGGAAAATATTTTTGGCTATTAGATAAGTATATAAAATAGTATCAATATATATAAAAATTTGCTATATAGATTTATACTGGCCATAAAGTAGAAACAAAATCATGGGATTATAACATACTACCACCTATAAACTACCAAGTGAATTAGGGCAAAAAAGAATGGGAGCAAAGCAAAAAAGGAATGCAAGAAAAGGAAAAAAACAAAAGAATGATCAGGGTGCATCGAACATGACAAGAAAAAACCAAGCAAGGTAAGCAGAAGACCTAATCCAAATCTCTCATTTAAATACAAATCTAATCAAATTTTTCAGCTAAACAAAAAGAAAGAAACTTAGTTAGCTAAAGTTACATAACTTGAAAGAAGAAGGACGGAATGGGTGGACTTAGTCATAAATTACAAAAAAGATCTTAAGATTTAGATCGTGATAATACTTACAACCCAGACAAATTTGTATAGGAAATCCCCACCTAACAACCACTGTAAACTCTAATTCTAGAAGAAGAAGCATTATGCATAGCAAAATATGGGCAGTTAATGTCTAATTCCACATGATCCAAAAATAGAAAATATTATCATCATTGCTAAATATGTATTGAGACGTAAAACATAGTTAAAAAGTAGTAAAATAACAATAAATAAAAGGGGAAAAGAACCCGAAGAGGGGGGAAAGAGCTTTTTTTCAGGGAGAAAAAAAAAACAAAAGACCAAACCTAGATAATTCACAGAAGAACAGACACAACTAATAAAGAATAAGGATAAAATTAAAGGATCAGATCAAAGAACTCAAGAAAAAGTTGAAAACCAAATGGACTAAATAAGAAGATGTCAAAAAAAAAAGTAAAGTATTTTCCAGCATGTACTAAAAAATAAAGCAGTAAACAACCAGATAGAATGAATGTAGCAGAAAGAGTGTATTAATAACTAAAACAACAGAGCATAATTAAAATAACAAATATAAGCATTTAATAGAACATTGCAACAATATATGACACAGTGTAAAAGAGCAAACACGCAAATATTTACAGTACATGAACTAAATATCTAATACCAAAATAAAATACAGTTATTACTCATATAAACCAGGAAAAACACAATATAATAGAGTACGGTAGAGAGTAATAATACCTGAGGAATTTCACATAGAAGCTCTTTGGCCCAACTATAAGCAGTCAAATATTTTATAAGGGACAAAGGACAAGGTAAGAGCACAATAAATATGGTCAAGGAGGCTCGAGAACAAACTCAGTGGGTACCAAGTAAAAAAGACAGTTATATAAGGAAGGCAAGTAAGTAAGAGCACAATAAATAAAGTAAATAAAGTGAAGAGCAGACTTAAAGAGGCTAAGAATAAACTCAGTAGATTATACGTAAAGAAGAAGACAGAAATAAACAGAGTGTAAAAGGCACAGTAAGTAGGCTAAGTATTTATAGTCAGACTTCAATAAAAACAATATAAAGAGTATTCAATATAAGTTTAACAGATGACAACATATAAGAAGATGATATTAGATAAATAAATGCATTAAAGAAAAGAAAAACAAAAAAAAAAAAAAGGGAAACTTACTCAACAGAATACTCTATATTTAAAAAAATAAAAATCCTTGATTTTTCTTCTTTTTCTTAAATTGCTTCTTTTCTTTTTTATTTTAATTTTTTCTTCTTTTTCCTAGCCAGAATAGTACAAAAATATCACAACAGCATTCAATTAGTTTGCATAAACAAGACTAAATTCATAAATATAATTAGACATCTAGTCTAGTAGGAAAACAAATACCATGATTAGCATTTAAAAAAAATATAAAAAAGACTATAGATATCAAAGGAGAAGAATTATGAAAAATCAAAGACGAAAAAAAAAAAAAAAACAAAAAAACTTATGTTTTTTCCATACTTCGAATCTACTCTTTTTACTCTATTACATTGTATCGATTTTTTTCTCTCTTTTTTTTAAACAAAAATAATACCATCAAATTGTCAGATAATTATTAAATGAGTTGCCAGATCTTAAATCAAAAATTTAATACAAGTGCACAGATCATCAAAAGAGAAACCACAACCCATAATTAACACTGAAAAATCTCAAGTAGATGACAAATATGACATAAAAAAAAATACACATAACAAGAAAACCACTTCCTCAATTATTCTAGAAATTCAAAGAAACAATCTTAAAGTAATTACAGTTAGAGCAATTAATCGATCAAAAAATTAGCCTAAATTATCAGAAATCGAAGTCCAATTATGAAACAACAAAGCCCAAAAGACTAAGATCCATCAACCATCAATTAAATACTTATACAAATAGCCTTAAATCCATGCAACCTTAACAATAAACACATTCAACTGCAATCAAAAAATATAACCACCAAACATTCTATTGACAAACACAAACCCAAGAAACATAAAAAAAAAAAAAAAAAACACAATAAAAGAACACAAATATGGAAAGGTTAAATACCCGAAAAGGGAGCCATATTGTCACACCAAATCCAAATATGCACCAAACCAAAATCTCACTCGTAATGAACAAACCACAGACCCAAATCAACAGAGCATAGATCTAGCCAACGAAAAAACTAAAAAATTCGAAAAGAAAATATTAGAAGGGAGGAAAAAATCGAGTAGACGAACAATCGATCTCACCAAAAAATAATAGAAACAAAAGATAAATCCAGAAATAAAAAATGATAGAAAGAAGAGAAGAGAAAAAAAGAGAGAGTAAAAACCGAAAACCGAACCATCGAAAGAAAACTCTAAAATCGAAAAGGAAATCCAGTTAAAAAAAGCACAAACTCAATCGAATACAAAGAGAGAGACGGATCAACAAAAGAGAAAAGAAGAAACAAATCTCACAGAACATAGCCTTGGCGGAGGAAGACAGACGAAACAAAGAAATAAAAAGAAAAATGAAAAAAAGAGAGAGGAAGGGAAAGAGAGAGACGAAGAGACATTAAACCACAACTGGGACATGGAGAAATGCCAAAAAACCCCACGGCCAAAGCCTTCAGCCTGCACACCCCAAGGACAAAAACGTAAAAGGACGCAATTAAAAGCCAAAAAAAAAATGATTATCGTATTTTGGACAGTAAAAGTAGAGTGTATAAATAGTGCCAAACTCCTCCACTTTAGATATATATAATAACTTAAATTATCACTAATTTGTCGGCTTTTAAATTTTTTTTCCCTTTTTCTAAAGATTTATTTCCCCCTTTTTTTGGCCTTTTGTTTTTCTTTTTCTTTTTCCCTTTCAAGTCAATGATAAACCATAATTACACGTCGTCGTACGTAGTATGTACGTAGGCCCAAAGTGGGTTAGAACCCATCCGATCATTCCAGGTGGGGCCCACAACATGTGGATCTCCCCACGTGTGATTCCACCATTAAGGATTGGGCATGTGTGGATAGTGAACCATGAATTGTTCCATGTGGGGGTCCCACTAACACAGCGGTACTACCGTATGTTTAAAGAAAGTGTCGTTCTCTCATGCGCCCAATAACACTTGAAGTCGACACGTGCAACTACATAATGAACAAAACTGTCTAGGAACGCATTACGCGTCCAATCATTTTACGAGTTCTGTTCTCCAATGGTGAGTACGCACACAGAAAATACCAAACGATTAATTATTTAAATCGACCGTCCTATCTGTACGGTCAATACGGTGCTTTGAACCGCTTTGGACAGTAGCCGGTTACCGGTTAAGAAAAGTGGTGGGCTGCCCCACGCGCTTTCCATTTTTCAATCTACATCAATGTTAATTATGTTATTTCTATATGTATAAAGATAATAAAGAAATTAGTAAGTTAAAAATAAATTCTAAATTTTGAGGTGAACAATTTTTTTTATTTAAAGGCATCCAACTGAATTTAGTCAACACTTTGTACCTTCATTAATTTGGATTCATATTTCACCTAAAGTGTTGTGCACGAGACACAATCTTGATGTGGTAATATTTTAGCCATAAAATCACCATTTTTGTTTTATCAAAAAAAAAAAAAAAAACAAAAACCATTTTTGTTGGCGACAGAAAAAACTCCAAAGGTCAATTACATGGTCATAAACGTTTGATGTCAAAGTCTTATAATAATAAATGGTAAAACAACGTGGTGCCTCAAAAGTCAAATGTTTCTCTTCACAGCCAAAAACATGGCTTGCTTACTTTCGGCTACTTTGAAAACACTTACGTACAAAATCCATGACTTGATAGGTGGATTTTTGACTTAAAACATTGATTAAAATTAGTTATAAGAGAATTCTTGGTGATTTCATGACTTACCAAACTTCTGCTTTGTTTTTGGTTGACTTACCAAACTTAGCAACAAAAGAAAAAAATTGTAGTAATTAAGCAAAAATTTAAGTTAAATGACAGATTAAAAAAACAAATCTAACCATGACTTGCCATAGTAAGTAGCTAAGACTTAAGGGTCCGTTTGGTTGCAGTGATGGAATAGGAATAAGAATGGTAATAGTAATCAGAATGGAATGGAAAAAGAATGGGAGAATTATTATGCTGTTTGGTTAGAGTCTTGGAATCAATAACTGAATGAGCATTCTTATGTTTGTTTGATTTTGGAAAGGAATGGATTTAACTACATTTTGACAATAATACCCTTAAACTCAAATTGACTTTTAAGCAATTGAAATTAAATTTGTATTTAACATTAATTTTTTTTATTAGCTATTACATTTTCAATTAAAAACTACACATTAAATATTAAAATTACTAAAGATCATATTTAAATGATTCTTAAAAAATTATATATTTTTTTCGTAAAAGAATTAGCTATTATTACTAGTACACTAAAAAAAAAAAAGATCAATTTTATAGATGGTGATGTCTGTGATATGTTTGGTGCTTGTAGTTACATATGCATACAAATTTGGAGCTGTTATCTAGCTATACTCTTTAAGCTAAAGAGAACAACTGAACAACAAAGAGATGGACAAGTTAGAAAAGAGCTTTTCTTAAAATGAAAATGAAGACTTTTTATATGTGTGAAAAAATTGACTCAACACTGCTTTTACAAGGAAAAGATATATCTAGAGCTCGTTATGAAACAAAGTTGGTTTATCAACAATCTAAAAGAGAAACCTATGAAGCAATTTAAAGCACAATTCTAGTTTATATCATAGAGCTAGTTAGCTATAATCTTTTGGCGCACGCATTCATCTTCCACCCAGTTGAAGGCCAGTCCTATCTCCAGTAGAAGGCAATGCTCCAAGAACTCTTTGAATCGTTCTAACTTCTTGTCTTGAAAACAATCTGCCCTTCTCTTCAAAACTGAAATGCTACTTCACATTATTATTACGGAAGAGGATACACAAAAGTTTTTCAACTGAAAGAACTGCAACAATTTAAAGCGAAATTTGAAAACAAATTCCAGTGTTGTGTTTCTTATGGTGGTAGCTCATATAGGCGAATGAAATTGTCATTACAAGAAGAAAACAAGGTGTGCATATGTTCTGCATTTGTCTTCCAGGGAGTATTATCCCATTAAGTGCAATTAACACTCTTGCGTTAGGACAATAAAACACCATTAGGTTAATGTGAAAAAATGCATACTAATATACTACATACATGACCTTTAAAGCAACTACAGCTGAGAAACTTACCAAAAAAAATACCAGTGATTACTTCGGAAGTATACATATGACGCAACATAATCGTTAAGAGAAGAAAGAAAAAAAAAAAGAAGAAGAAGAAGAAGCTGATCTAACCAATAATACATAACAAACATGAATAAAAAAATGAGTTAGTTAAATAATACAAAAAGTTTATATTCCTAAATTATCAAAAGTACTAAAATCTCCTTTAACTACTCACAGTTTAGTGCATTGAAGAAAAAAAGAAAAAAAGGTAAGGAAAACAGCTGAAATTTTACGAAATTCATGACTAATTTCAGCTCCTACAATCAAGCATAAATGAATCCAGAAATCGAATATGATTTCTACTATCTTATTAGCATCCAAATAAAGTTGAAAGAAACAAAATTTCAGTAACTATGAATTAATTAAATTAGGAAAAGGGAGAAACCAAAAATTACCAGTATTGCCACAACCGACCATGAGAACTTGAGAGGAGATGAGGAAATATTACCGAAAGGGGCGTAGAGTAGAGTAACACTCGTACAGTCAAAAGAGCCACCTTCCTGGATGTAGCGGCGTCCGGTTGTCTTTCGCTGGGGATGATGGCTTGGCGGCAGCGATAGGGGTTGGATCTTGTGGAGACCACAGCGCCGTTGGCGATGAATTTGGGTTTTGGGATAAAGGGTAAAATGCAAGGGAGGGGCGGGGAGGGGAGGTGACTTTTGGTAAAGAGAAGAAGTCTCTAGTTCTTGCTATTAGTCGACTGAGGGTTGAGGTTTAGGTGTTACTGAGCTATCTGGGTGCCGCATATGAGAAGGATTCTGGTTTGGGTGTTGCTGGTCTATCTGGGTAAAACTCAAGTCGCGGATAAGAAGATTAATCAAGGCAACAAAAAAACTTGATAGAATGGAATAGCTATTCCACCCGATCTTGGGTGGAATAGTTATTCCATCGAATTGGTGGAATATCCTTTCCATAGGAAAGGCTTTTCCCATTTTAGTTTTCTAACCAAACAACAGAACGAAGCAATTTAGGAATTCTTTCTTTTCTATTCCTTTCCATTACCCCCAACCAAACGGACCCTAAGAGTTTAGGTTACATGATGGATTTGAAAAATAAATCAAACCCCATTCAACCTAAGGAATACTAACTTTTGACGCATCTTTGACACATTCATTTTGTGTGGTGGGTTGTACAGTGGGATCTACATGGGATCATGTATTTTTGTATGAAGCTAGCACTTATTTTTAAAAATAAGATGATATTAGAATTGTCAAGAAGACGAGGCCAACTCATTACATGGTGACACTACGATACGCTAACATGCCTGTTGCATATGGCATGATTCAGCTATATAGTCGTGTTGCACCAAAAAATTAAGCATATTGAGCTAAACACATCACAGAATAGCTCATAGCATGCTAGAACACAGTATGACACGTTAGTATATTAAATACAATATATTATTATGTTATGCACGTGAATTTTAAATACTATTTTTTTATTATTTCTTAGGCTTGAAAGTTCTCCTAATTTCCTTTTTTTATGTTTCTCCTCAATGCTTAAACTCTCTAAATGCAAAAGTTCGTGACAGTTTAAAAATCTTTAAGCATAAAAGTATCCTATTATGAAAAAAATTCCTCAGACTTATAATTATATATTTTTGTTTTTTCATCTTTGTGTTCAAAATTTTCATATATAGAGCTATTGCCTAAATAATTTTTAGTTATCTTAATTTTTATATTAAAAGAAAAATCTTACAACTATGTTAAATCTTAATTGTTAAATGGGCCAATTTTAGTTCCGACGTGTTAATAGACTATTCAAGACTAATTAATCGAGATATTGAAAAAGCATGACATAAATCACGAAGTTATAAAATGAATTATACCGTACGATATATTCATTTCATTATAAAAGTATGTCCGAACGATCGTGCCATAACGACACAACAAATCATTCACTGCTGTAGATAAGATAAAACAATTATACAGGTAATAATTTTGTTCTTTTTTTTGGTTTTTTTTTTTTTTTTTATAACAGAAGGTTTTTTTATGGTATTTGGCCATAATAGAGGGAGTAATTTTGAGATTATCCTTTTTCATAATTCTTGCTAGTTCTAAAGATTAAAAATGGATTAATGGCACAAATGTTCCCTAAGATATCCATCCTGTGGCAATTTGGTATTCAAAATTTCAATTATACCACTTAAGCTTCTGAATTTTTCGATTTGTGGCAACTTGGTCCATGAATTATTTAAATTACAATCTGCTATTAAATTTTTGACTAAAAACACACATGAGGAGCACGTGGCAACATATAAAAATTTCAGAATTTCAAGTAAAAAAAATGAATAATCACAGAAAAATTTCTCTCTAAATTTCTAGCTCTAAAAACCACTAAAAACACGAAAAATATATCTTTTCTTTTCTTTAAAATTTTCTGTTCAATTTATTTTCCTTTAAATAGGTTTCTTTACGTGTGTTTTTGTCCAAATTTTTGTCCAACTTTTAACCGTAGGTCGCAATTTAGATAGTTTAACTACAAATCCAAAACTTAAGAAACTTAATTGCCAAAAATTAAATTTGGAGGACCAAATTCCCACATATGGGATAGTTTAGCGACCATTTGTGCCGTAAACCCTCGAGAGGTGCAAAAGTAAAATGTGTAATCACAAGAAACAGCCTCCTTTGAACCCGATTCCAGTTGGTACGTGGAAGGTACGCGCCCTGGAAAAGGAAGTAGGGAAAGTCGAGGGAGCTTCAAGCTCGTCCAGGGCTGAAGAAAAGCTAAAGAAGCAAAAAAACCAGTTCAACGGTTTCACAACAACAACGACAAGAAGCAAACAACTGGGGTCTGTGTATTGTACCGTTCATTCGTTCCGTGCCCATCAAAACGACAGAACACATAAAGCAAAACGCAACCCAAAACACACCGTACCATTACCACTATCCCTTACCCCCCACCCCCGATATTTCCCTTCTCTCTCAAATTTTCACTCACATTTTCCATCCTCTTCTTCTCCCTTTTTCTGAAAACCCTAACCTTTGTTTTTTCTTAATTTTTTTTCTCTCTGCTTTATTCCCTGAGAAAATTTAATTATTTAAATTTCTTTTCGTGAATTATATATATATATATATATATATATATATATATATGTGTGTGTATTATTTTTTATTTTTAGGGTGTGAAAATTAAAAAAAAAAAAGAAAAAAAGAAAAATGGATTTACAGAGAGTTATACATATTGTTGTGGTGTTGATGGCGTTCGGTGTGGAGTTTGGTTCAGCTGGTGACATAGTTCACCATGATAATATTGCTCCCAAAAGGCCTGGCTGTGAGAACAACTTTGTTCTGGTAAGTAAGAGACCCCAATTTCTACTCTTCCTTTTTTCGATTTGGTTTTTAATTTTATTTTTTCTTTTAAGTGTGAATTTCTATTTTTGAGCTAAGAAAACTGGAGAAAAGGGAAAAAGAAGAATTTTCTATTTTTTTTTTTCTTTGGGTATAATTGATAAATGAATATTAGTTTTCTTGAGGCATACAACTGGGATTTTTTTTTTCCAAAAAAAAAAAATGCTATTATGGGTTTTGAGAACAACACTAATGGAATTTAAGTTATTATTATTTTTTCCTAATTTATTTTTTTTCAGTTTCTGTTTGATTCTTGGAGAATTGGGTAAGTAAGACAAAAGAGGAAGAATATATTTGTGTGTGTGTGTTTTCTTTTCTTTTTTTTTTTTTTTTTTGGATTTTGTAGTTTGCAGGTGTTGAAATTAAAAAATTTGGGTAGATTGAGTAGACTACTGGACCGGTTGTATTATGCCTCGTCCAATGAATCATTATATTTTTGGGTACTAAATAATGATAACCTGACGTAAAAATTATATAAAAATAAATTTGTGACTATTTTTTAAACTTTGAAGTCTTTTAAATTTATTCCAAATCAGAATCTCAACCTGGGGCCATTAATTTGGTTTTTTCTTGTTTTTATACAATTTGTTTCCCATTTGGTTGCCGAGAAAACTTTCAAGTGAATGTTATTACGTTTTTTAAAGTGAGAAACTTTGAAGAACAAAATTGCCAGTTGACTCAGTGAATTTCAGTTCTTCTGGCAATTTCTAGGCTTTTATTCCTTATAGTTAGATTTATGAAGTTTCATCATTTTTACCGGCCATGCTTTATCTTCATTCTCGTTATTTTCCAATGGATTTTAGAATTTGGGTTGTTATTCTTTTCTTTGCATCTTACTTGTAGTTGACTTTTTTTTTTTTTTTTGGGAATTGACTGAGACACCGTGCTTAGTGTGTGTCAATTCCAGAAAATAAAGGCTGAGAACATACTATAAGCTGTTTTTCACTGTTAAGGCCTGTTGAAGCTGGATACTACTACCTTTTTATTAGGTCCCATGTGTGTATTTTGCTAGAGCTAAAAAACTCAAATTTGGTTGTATGGAATTTTTCATTTTTATAATCATTTATTTAGTGTGGGAAATGTTGCTGGCTTGGACATTATATGGTATTTTACATTGATGGATTATGGTTTTCGGTGTTAGATGATTCGCCAGGATTAATCTTTTAACTATATTTATGTTTTTATTGTTTTTTGGGAAAGTAAAAATAAACCTATTGGACGAGCATTTCTCATGGAAATCAATATTGTCTGGTGCTTCACTGTGCACAGTATAAACTTCAAGGTCTTTGCTTATTAGAAGATCACTGGAAAAAAAGAAAGAAAAGTAGAGAAGGAGTATGAAAAGTAGAGGAGGAGTATGATCTTGCTTCTTCTGTGGTGGTTACCTACTTTAGATCAACTAACTAAAAGAGTAGAAAATTTGTAAACTTGATTTTTCTGAACTCAGTACTGGACATCTGATCTCTGACCCCAAGTCTTTTGAGGCAGACAATATGCTTTGTTCTTTTAAATTCCGTTCTCATGTGTTTGATTCAGTGGATATGGCATCAGCTATAAGTTTTGTTTAATTTGTAGGTAAAGGTCCCTACTTGGGTTAATGGCATAGAAGGGAGTGAGTATGTTGGTGTCGGTGCTCGATTTGGACCTACCTTGGAATCAAAGGAAAAGCGTGCCAACCATACTATAGTGGTTCTGGCAGATCCTCCTGATTATTGTAGTGCACCAAAGCAAAAGGTATTCTTAGCATAGACTTTATAATGTTGATGCAACGCAAAGTTTTGCTAACATGTGATGTATGCATCTTCCAAGTGGAATATGCAAGTTTGTTTATTCATTGTATGTTTCATAATTTGGAGACCTGGCCTTCTGGTAGCTCTCAGGGGAGATTGTCTTGGTGCACCGAGGAAATTGCAGTTTCACGACAAAGGCAAATATTGCTGAAAATGCTCATGCTTCAGCTCTTCTCATTATAAACTACCGAACAGGTATTTGCATGTAATGCTGTGTTTCATTGACCGTCACGACTGCTTAGTGCCAGCAAACACACTGCATACCTCAATCTTCACATATTTTTATGAATACTTAAAACGCTTACTGTAGAAATTTTTTATTTGTAAAGATGACTGTTCTAATTACGTGAGAATCTTTTGTACAAGTTGGAAGAGAGAACAAGAATTTCTAGTTGTAGGGTCTGGTTGAATCATAATTAAATGTCAAATGTATCATGACATAATATGTTTTTGTCCAAAAAAATTCTACTTTCTATTCTACAGAACTTTTCAAGATGGTGTGTGAAGAGAATGAAACTGACGTAAGCATAGGCATACCTACTGTAATGCTCCCTCAAGATGCTGGTACAATCTTGGAAACAAATCTTAAGAATAATTCCCAAGGTATGCTTTTCCTGTTCTACTTATAATCAACTTTGCCTCTCCATTGTGGTGGAATATTATATCCAAAATAATTTCCTTTAGTAGCAATGCCAAGTATTCTATCTATAAGTGGGTATTTGTTATATGCACTTTTTCCTGCAAAGCCTGATACCCTTTCTTCA
Organism: Trema orientale; assembly: GCA_002914845.1. Taxonomy (NCBI): domain Eukaryota; kingdom Viridiplantae; phylum Streptophyta; class Magnoliopsida; order Rosales; family Cannabaceae; genus Trema; species Trema orientale. Next base: position 652,127 of record JXTC01000069.1, read on the forward strand.
GTGTCTGTGCAGCTATACTCTCCACTGCGTCCGCTGGTTGACATCGCTGAAGTATTTCTGTGGCTTATGGCCGTTGGTACCATCTTATGTGCGTCTTATTGGTCTGCATGGACTGCTAGAGAAGCAGCACTTGAACAGGAGAAGCTATTAAAGGTTACATGTCCCACTCCAGGACTATATTTGTGTAAATTATGAGTGGACTTTTTTTTTTCCCCCCAATTGAGCTTATTTCCTTGTTTGATTAATTCACTGATTCCTACAAATTTTAAATGGATGTGCTTGCAGGATGCATCAGAGGAAACTCTACACACGGAAGACACAGGGTCTGCTGGTTATGTGGACATTAATACCACTGCAGCAGTTCTCTTTGTTGTGATTGCTTCTTGCTTCTTGGTTATGCTTTACAAACTTATGTCATTCTGGTTTGTGGAGGTTCTGGTGGTACTCTTTTGCATTGGTGGAGTAGAGGTGCGGCCACCTTCTGTGTTATGCACAGATAGACAAATGCGCACATAGATTTATATATGTATGTGCCTATGTATACGTATATATATAAGTATATGCTGCACTATATTTCCAATTACCTGCAGAATGTTTTCTATTAAGAAGAAAAAGGTTAAGGAAATAACCTAAAATGTTTTTTTTTTTTAATTTTTATTTTTATTTTATTTATTTTTTAATAGATTGCAACAAATCTCTGCCATTGCTGCTTTCTTGTTGACTTCCTACAAGTTGCATTATGATAGTTTCACCATTTCACAGAATGTGTTAAAGTGGACAATTCTTATGACCTTAATTATGCGGCATATCCCATTTTTGTCTGCACTTGCGAAATTATTTCTCCTTTATTATCACTTCTCCCTAGATATTTAATAAACTGTTTGCATAAATATGCTTAATTATCAAAGATTAAATCTCATAGTCATGAAGTACTAAAATCAGTTTGCATCATATTTTAAGCATCCTCTGAGATGAGTGCTGAACAATGCATACTATCTGTGTTTACAGGGCCTGCAAACCTGCTTGGTGGCTTTGTTATCATGGTATATGTTCTGTTCCTCATTTTTTCTGCCCTTTCATTATTGTTTTCTATGTTTGTGTTTGGACTTTGGAGGTTTTCTTTTCTCACATTTGTAATATACTGCTGTTGAAGGTCAAACCTTCTCTTTAAGGAAAGAGGAAAAAGGATTTCATTAACATATTATTTATTGTTATTTGATCTTAAGAACTAGATTTGTGCGGGTAATGTTCTTGGGAATTGTTTTTTAAAGAAAATAACTTTTTAGGCAATTTTCTATTTTGTGCTCTCTTGTGTTTGCATGCAACATTTGATGTGTCCTGTGGTGTGATCAAATCTGTAATTTTGGATTGTGAATTGTAGCCTACCTATTGGAACACATTGATTGTGACTTTCTGCTATTGTGATCATAGAATATGCAGATAGAACAAATTCTAGTTTTGAGACATCTTGGTTACAGTTTTCACTATTTTCTGAGCTGACTAAATAATTTAAAGTTGACTCTTTGGAAATTTGATTATAATATGATCGGTATCACAAGCATCAAATGTCACGCTTCGTTTACGCTTGGAGTACATTTTGTTTCGTTTGAGGTCGGACAGCATGAATTGAAGGCTAAGCTTTCTTCAAATGTAATAAATTTTAATTGTTCATAATACCTGCATTTATTACAAGTACTAAAAAAAGATTGCTGAGAGGTCTTCTAGTTTCCAGAATATGTGGTTTAACGTTCTTTTTGATATAATTCCTCCCCTTGTTTTACAAATACGATACTGATGATTAAGCAAATATAGTTTCAGATGTTTTAAACATGCTGGAGAATCTTATGTTAAAGTGCCATTCCTTGGAGCTGTTTCATATCTGACACTAGCTGTTTCTCCCTTCTGCATTGCGCTTGCTGTTGTTTGGGCAGTAAATCGCCGCTTCTCCTTTGCTTGGATAGGTCAAGATATCCTAGTAAGAAAAAAGAAGAAAAAGAAATATCTTCCATTTAACTTTATTCTATGTTCTTTTGGATTTTCATTTGGATACTAAATGTCCTACCTAATCAAGTGCAATTTCGGCGCTGCGTCTTCATTTGCTGGTTTTGTATTTCAGCTCTATTAAGAAATGATACCCAATGGTCCATTTAAGCATCATTTTTCTGTGGAATTATAAGTTAAATATGGTACATGTGTATAGTTTCTAGACCAACACCCCCTATTCTGAGTTGATAACGAAAGCTTGTAGTTGCTAGTTAGCCCAGATTATTCAATTTGTCCTTGAGCATATCACTGTTCCATTTTAACAAGTTAATTTTGGTTGTCGTATCCTTTTTATCTCATATCAGTCTGTTTAAGCTCTAGAAAACAAAGTATTGCAGTCACGTATGTGTTAAAGGTGTCTTATTTCGGACTGTGCAACACTTCTACTTTTATCATTCCAATCCCATACTCATAATGTAGCACCTTTTTTTATTTTTTTATTTTTTTTATTTAAATGTTAATCTTTCCAGGGGATTGCATTGATAATTACAGTTCTTCAGATCGTTCGCATACCGAATCTTAAGGTGAGAATTCATGCTCATTTATCCTTTTCTGGTTACTATTAGTTAAATCAAAATTATTTTGCTATTTGTGGGTCCAATTACTGGACTCGCTCCTTTCTGTTTTCTTGAGATGAGTCATGCGCATGCAGGAAAAAATGTATAACCTTTGTTGATATCTTTCTGGCCTTTTCCAGCCCATCTCAACATTGTCTTAAATCATTAATTAATTCTTTAAAAAAATGATACACCATATTTGTTTGCAATCTTCTGAGGTTCCTCCTTCCATCACTGTATTTGTACATTATGGTATTGTGTGGCCTAGCTGAGAAACTTTGTGTTCTACAGGCATGGGATGATATAATACAGGCTTTAGAATTTAACACATGTTTTGTCTAATTATAAATAATCAAATTCTTGTTCTTAGAGGAATGTGGTATTAATTTCACTATAACAACATTGTTTAATATTTCCACCCTTGGGGTTTGGGATAACCTGATAGCTGCTCGATTTTAAAAGTTTACATGGTGATGATGAAGAAACTATATATTCCTCCAAGCACTTTGGCAAAACCTAGAGCTTATTCCTTAATTCTGTTAGTTTTTAAAACATTTGCTCATATCTCAATCCCTCTTATCTTCTTTTTTCTTTTTCCTTTTTCAGGTAATTAAATTACAGTGAGATTCTTTCAACTATTTCAATCCCTCTTATCTTCTTTTTTCTTTTTCTTTTTTCAGATAATTAAATTACAGTGAGATTCTTTTATAAATGTCACCCAGAAATTTATAATGTTCGGATTGCTTTATCATCTCTTCAATACTGTAACAATTCTATTTCAGGTCAAACAGATAAGAAAATGATTCTTAAGGTTTAGATCATCTTTGTTCGTTATAAGCAAGTTTAAGTGGCTTTCTGTTAGTTGCTTGTAATATATGGATCTTTTGAATGGAAAAATGAATATGGGAGACCGACTGTCATCATATTTTGGATTTTGGTCTTATATAAAGGTTGCAATCTTCTTGATATGTTTACATGATCAAATTAGTTTTTTGTAAACTTAAAAATTAAGAGATGAAAGATAATTCCTTCGGTGTAGTTATTCAGAGATTATTTAATTGGCTACTGAAAAATTCCTTGCCTTGTTCGTTAATGCAAACAGGTTGGAACAGTTCTTCTCAGTTGTGCTTTCTTGTATGACATCTTCTGGGTATTTGTTTCAAAGTGGTGGTTCCATGAGAGTGTGATGATAGTGGTGAGTAAATTAGAAAATTTTCCTTTTACTTAATATAAGCCTCGAAATATTTGCCTTCATTAAACAACAAAAAATGAATATTAAAAAAAAATGAAGAAAAAAGAAAGAATCCAATAAATTTGGCTGACACTTTGTGCCAGAGAGACTATAATTTTAATATTCCTCTTCCATGCAGGTGGCTCGCGGTGATAGAAGTGGAGAGGATGGTATTCCAATGCTGCTGAAAATCCCACGGATGTTTGATCCTTGGGGTGGCTTCAGCATCATTGGGTTCGGTGATATTATCCTGCCAGGATTGGTAGTGGCATTTTCACTGAGGTGTGACTTAGAAACAATATACAATTCCTTCCATCCGATTGGAGTGACCCGATTTGGCATTGTTTAAGCTTCCCGAGTTAAAAAATGCCCATGTTCATTAATTGACTTCAGGCTCTGGTCTATTCTCACTTAACAAAAATTTTATCAGACAATGAAATCCATTCGACTCACAGCTAGCAATACTAAAATCTGCAATATATCAGATGATGATGGTTTTCCTATCTCACATAAAGTGTGCAACTTGTGTAGGTTTGATTGGTTGGCGAACAAGAAGCTGAAAGCTGGTTACTTCGTGTGGGCAATGACTGCATATGGTCTAGGTATGAAACGTTAATACATAATAAAGCCATCAAATAGTAGCAATCTTTCCATTGTGTCAATCATGTCACGGGCATTAGTAACCATACTTTCACCCATTGCTGATTATTTGAAATGTTGCATTGCAGGCCTCCTCATCACATATGTGGCTTTGAACTTGATGGATGGGCATGGTCAGCCCGCTTTGCTATACATAGTTCCATTTACACTAGGTAAAAGTTACTCCATAATTAGAAATTTTGAATACGTCTATACATACTTGTTCTGTCTTCCATGGACGCATAAACAGTACAATTGCAAACCATTTGAGTCAAATGGGTTTAAGTTTTGAATTCAACGCTCATTTGGGGATTTACTAGTTTCCTTGACATTAAATGAAAACAAAGAGGGGAACAGGGGGTTGGTTGTCAGAAACACATTGGTTGGTCATCGGTAAATTGGACGTTTTAATTGTTATAAGCAACCGTCCTATGTCATCTGGGGTGGTCACAACTCCCCCCGAAAATTAGGATCTATATTTAGCAGGCTTTTATTGCATAAAAAGCAAATGTAATAATTGCAACAAATTTTGGAGAGTTCGATATATTATTAGCAAAATTTAACAATGAGCTGCTTATGTTCTCTAATTAACAGTGAGCTAGTTACATTTTCTAATTTTCTTGCACTTCCCTAATCCGGTCCTAATATCCTGAATGCAGGGACCTTTTTGACATTGGGGAAGAGGAGAGGCGATCTCAAAATCCTGTGGACAAGAGGAGAACCGGAGAGGCCTTGCCCGCATGTCAGACTCGACCCGTGTGAAGAAAAGGACCAGGAATAATAAAAGCTTCACTGTAATTGTATGGCAGTGTAAGTTAATAACTTAATATACACAAGAAACTTGACTCTTTTAACATTTATTAGTTGTAGGAGAGCATGTAACAGCTTCAGCATCATTAGTTCGGCATTTATATAGATCAGCACATAAAAAAGAACAGTAAGTTCAGTGTTCTAGTTGTTGGACAAGGACTCTGCTATTTATTCAGTTGTGTGTAAACTGAACTACTCCCTATAGAATTCATAGGAAATTTACTCAAAGAAGAGCTCTGCTTTGCTTCTGATTTACTCCCGAGGAAGAATTAGTAGAACTCTTATGGTCTAATATTTCTCTAATCCTACACTGAATACTACTTACATGACTTGAACCTGTGTGATGTGACATCATGTAGTGAACAAGTCTCTGATACCAGTCGATAAATATCTCGACTAATATTGGAAGATTTCGTTGCCTACTTTAGACTTGTAACATTTTTGTTCTATTCGGCCTATAACCCAAAAAAGAACTTAAAATAACCCAAAAAAGAACTTTTTAAGATTGACCTTAAATGTCGAAACTATTTTTCCCTCTAATTTTGCAACTGAAACATCCAGCAAGTTACTTGTGAGCATGACTAATTAGTTTACGTTACTTTCTCGCTCAACCTGACAAAACCAGTGACAGAAAATAAGAGTGAAAAATCGAAGGGAAGAAGAAGAAAGTTCCATAGTTTTACAGGATTCTCATAAAAATTGATCAGTCTTTCAATTTTGCTGAGGGATTAATGTTCTGCTAGATCTTCAAATTTGGCAAACAAGCGGATTGGTTGATAATTGAGAAAGCAGGAGGAAATGCTAGGTTATTGATAGATTTTGCTCGTCAAACTATCAATCAGTGTATTCTCGATAACAGTTTTTTCCGAAAGAAATCATACATTATACAAGCATCCGAGTTGTAATGTTTTCCGTTCTTTTTACCTGTCATTTTTGTTTGAAAGGATTTCTACTTGCCAACGGCTATTAAGTATAGTCTTGTAGAGGTACATCATCAAACCAATAATACCTCATTAACAAAGTCATCATAGTCTAATTAACAACTTCAATTGAATGTGCTTTTAGAGAGAGAGAGGAGAGAGGGGCTCTCACCTGCTCCCTCTCTCTTTCCTCCATTGAAGGCATGCTCCACCTCTGATAGTCTCTTCCACTTCCTCTCTTTAACATATGTCCCTCCTATCTGGAAAGGGGAAGGGGATTTTTCCCCTTTCCGGTATGAGTTTCTTTCTTCAATCTTCCCTTGCTTTAGAGAGCCAGATCTAAAAGATTTTACTATGTGGCATATTCTGATGGACGCCTTCAATGATCATGTGGTGTTCACTAATGGGCATTATAAAAATTTTACTGTGACGTTTACTGATAGATGTCTTTTAGAGTTTGGTATGGCGTTTACTCATGGACACCTAGAAGAAAAACTGATGGCTCTAAGTTCCAATTTAGAACTTGCTGTCTCTCGAAGTGGTAAAATTTTTTTGTCTACTTTTAGCTGGACTTACTCACACACTTTATTGGGGTTGCTCTCACACTTGTTAATTGCAGGATTTAGATATTTGTTGTTATTTTTTTCGGGTAGGGTTCTCTTTTTGACTTTGTGCGTTATTTGAACTTGATATTGCCGTTTAATCTGCTTTTAAATTAAATCCTTTGAGGAATTTCGTTAAAAAAAAAAAACCCAAACAAACTCATTATTCAATTAATTAATAATTAGTTAATTAATGCTCAAAGTCCATACTTTCTTTTTTTCCCGAATCGCATAATAACAATTCCACCCTAACCAAAAATATATATATATATATATCGTAATGCATAAGAAAATAAATAAACATTCCACGACTGAAACATAACTTAAAAAATCAATTTAAAAATAGAACTTGAAATTATCCTTAGAAACTCACTCTCAGCCACATAATCTCCCAATAATTCTTTTTCTCGTCACAAATACAACACATATATTAAATTCATTATAGTCAAAATTCTCTAGGCCTGGCCAATGGCCACGAAATACATTCCAAATAATCTATATATTTATTTATTTTAATTGTGATCTTTCTCCCATTGTCTTACGAAAATTGGGAATCTCCCATTGTCTTGCGAAAATTGGGAAAGCCTTCATTCTGGATGATGCCACGTATACCGACAGTGATGCATGGACGGTGGCTGGCGAATGATTTTTGGACGGTTGATGTGAGATATGTGGTGGTTGAAATTTGAAAACTATTTATGAAAATAATAAAAATAAAAATAAAAGAAATTATTGATCGTTATGGTATTGGTATGGGTCCCATCCCATGGCCATGGTTTGCATGTGGGTAGGGGCCGCGCCAGACCCGTTGAGTCATCTGTGTTGTTATCATGGAATCATTGAGTTAGAAAATAGGCCCATGAGCTATACAAGCCTAAGAGATTGGGTTAGGTCACATGGGCCCACGCAGTTCCTTCTCCTTTTGCAATTTTTTTCTTTTTGTAATTTTTTCAAATTATTTTTAATTTGTGATAAAATTAAGAAGAAGGCTAGTAACACTCTATTTTATACTCTCCTAATTTCTCTTAATTTCACTATTTGACACGTGAATTTTACTATGATTTATTGTTTTATTAAAATATTAAACTGATAGTGGAATCTAGTCTCAAACAGTAAAATTAGAGAATATAAAAAAGAATAAGAAAAAAAATACATTTAGTATTTCTCAAAAATTAATAATAAAAAAAAAAGTGCATTTAGTATTTCTCAAAAATTAATAATCCTACTCATTTCCAGTTATCAATAAGCCGTTATGATTACACTAGACACATTTGTTATCTAATTATTAAAAGCTAAAACAAAACAAATAAAAAAACAAAAAGAAGAAGGCATCCGTTGTTATGTTGCATGTTACGCACATTGTTTTCTCTTTTTAGGGGATTTTCATGCTACACTTGTTTTCTCCAAAACCAAAACTTATTTGACAATTGCTTTCCTTTATGCCCATCACAATCCCAACGGTCTTAAAAACATAGAGAAATCGTAAGAATTACAAAAAAATAAAAATAACAAAACAGAAACAGTGTTTATTTTTAGCATTTTTTAATTTTTAAACGTAAAGAAATTTTTATGCTAACATTTTACAGACACCAATATAGCAAGATTATAAAATTGACGTTATAAATATTTGTTTTTGAAATGACATCTTATGCCATTTTTTTTTCGTTTTTCTGGCTTGGAATAAGTAATAATAATTAAGAAGTTCCGTAAGTTTGAAAAGAGTAGTGAAAAAGATATAAGGACAGACCAACATATTGACAAGTATGGTCTGCTAGTTTTGGCACTTTCCAGAAACATCTTTCTCAAGTCACTAACCCTCACTAGAGCCTTTTTCTTTTTCTTTTTCTTTTTCTTTTTATTTTTTTTAAATAAACTACTAAAACTTGTATGGTTTAATATACTATTTTTCTTTAAGAAAATCCAACTTTTAAGCAATTCTTATTGTAATCCAAACTATAATAAGCTCATTATGACTACTTTTGTTTTGTATTAAAACAAAAAAAAAACATTTAGTCATTTTATATATTCTAACCAATTAATTAATGATCTGTTTATTCTTTTCTCAATTAATTAATAATTCATATTGACAAAAACAGCTGACAAAACTGAGTGGTACTAATACTACTACTGTTACTGTCAATCTATATATATAAATGGCTTCTTCCCAAACCAGGCAGTGGCACCCAGTAAGCTGAACTAGCTCACTCTTTACGTTACGTCTCTCACTCACTCATTGGCCTCATTTTTAGCCTAACTTTCTAGAGAGAGAGAGAGAGAAAAGAAGGGGTTTTGTTTTTTAGTTCTTTTTTTTAGAGAGAGAAAGCTCGAGGTCGAGAGAAGAATCAATCAATGGAGGGTAAAGAAGAGGACGTGAAGCTTGGGGCGAACAAGTTCTCGGAGAGGCAACCCATCGGGACCTCCGCCCAGACGGACAAGGACTACAAGGAGCCGCCTCCCGCGCCGCTCTTCGAGCCCGGTGAGCTCAAGTCGTGGTCGTTCTGGAGAGCCGGGATCGCGGAGTTCGTGGCCACCTTCTTGTTCCTCTACATCACCGTCTTGACCGTCATGGGAGTCTCTAGAGCTCCAAACAAGTGTGCCTCGGTGGGGATCCAGGGCATCGCTTGGGCCTTTGGTGGAATGATCTTCGCCCTTGTCTACTCTACTGCTGGAATCTCCGGTACCTACTCAAACCACTCCCCTCATTTCATCTATATATTTGATCTAATATATGCCGTTTGATCTAACTGCTATTTTGCCCTCTTTTTTTTTTTGATGAAGGTTTAAATGGTTTGATATGTGTGGTCCTTTCGGGTTGATCTGTAGTTTAGTGGGTACTTTTTCTTTTCATTTTTTTTTTAATAATTATTATTTTTTAGTCTGTTTGGCATCTGGGAAAATAGAGGGAGGGAGGAAAAAAAATATTGGCAAGTTTTTATTTGGGTTTATTTTATGTTTGTCCTGAATTATGTTGTCAGTACGCTCTCAAATTATTAAAAGTTTCACTTTTGTCTCCAAAACTACTAAAATTGTATTTCTCACAGGCAAAAATTGACAGAAAATGGCCGGTGTCATAATTTTATAGTGGTTTAAAACCCAGATGAATATTTGGGACTGAAACCAGTATAACAACAAGTGAACTCAAGAAGATTTTTTGTTTATATACTTGAATAGGATCATTTTTTTTCTGGGTAATAAAAAAAAAAATGTTATAAGGTTAGAGGTTGGCATATGGCATGTAACCCTGAATGGTGGATCCGTGGATTAGCGGATCCCTCCCGAAGTGGATTGTCCGTAAACTTCCGACTACCGCGGCGGGCAAGATTTGAACCCAGGATCTCTCAGTTGAGGGGAGCTAGCCTTACCACCCTGCCTATTAGCATGGTGGTTGAACGATCATTTGAAACTTAGTTAATTTCCTAAAACATATTTGTTTGGTTGTCAAGTGTGAATTTGATCAACTTTATTATGAGCTTTACCCATTTGTTGCAATTCACGTATCTTTCATAATTCGAATTAATCTTATTTTGGTGATGGGTTTTGATCAGGTGGGCACATAAACCCAGCAGTGAGTTTTGGTCTTTTCCTAGCAAGGAAGCTCTCCTTGACCAGAACCTTATACTACATAGTGATGCAATGCCTTGGAGCAATCTGTGGGGCTGGAGTGGTGAAGGGGTTTGAGAAAACTCAATACAAGATTCACGGTGGCGGTGCCAACGTGGTGAACGCTGGCTACACCAAGGGAGATGGCCTTGGTGCTGAGATTGTGGGCACTTTTGTTCTTGTCTACACTGTTTTCTCGGCTACTGATGCCAAGAGAAGCGCTAGAGATTCCCATGTCCCTGTAAGTATAGGACTACATATCTTTATTTTTGTGTATATAGATAACGATAGTCTTTTTTTCATTTTTAACGTGTTTTCTTTATCGGTGTTTTGTTTTTTTTTTTTTTTTTTTCCATTATGTTGAATAGAAATAAGTCTTGGGCATGACTTCTTGGGAAAAATTTTACGTGTCCTTTTATGGTTCTCTTAAAAACATTAACAAAGGACAGTTAAATTAATTTCATAAAATATGAACATTTTATTTGGCTATTCTTGTCGAGGTTCTAAGATAGAAAAGAAAAAGACATCTGGGATAATGGAAAAGGTGGTGATCAATTTGGAAATTATATAGTGCAAACTATTGTCTTTCATTTATTAATTTATAAAAACAGAATTTGAAACACAAGTTCAGGGCCGTGATTTTTTTGTAGCTGAGATTACTTATGTGAAAATTCCATCACAGAAAGAGGTTATGATTCATGAATGAATCTGTTAACCTCTGTTAGTTCTCTATGCTTTCGACATTTCCGAAGTTGTTTTTCGTTATTCATATCAATACCATTTTGAGTTTTGACTTCAGTGTAGAGATAGTTATGAGAAAAAAAGAATCAAACCGTTTTAAATCGTTCTTGTGAGATTGATTTTTACATCCAAATTGTTGTTGGGCTTTTTCGGTTTCCTAGCCAAAGGCTAACCCCACCCCACTACACTAACTAACGAACCACTTCATTATCCAATCCTGCAAAGAGCTAAACTGTTTTCAGATTATTAGCTTCGAACCTCTTGCTTCACCTAATTTTTCTTCTTTAGTATCCCTTTTAGGCTGGTTATCAATTACTAAAATACATTTTGTTAATACTCATGATTTCAATGCTGCAGATCTTGGCTCCTCTTCCAATTGGGTTTGCAGTGTTTTTGGTGCACTTGGCTACCATCCCCATCACCGGAACTGGCATCAACCCCGCCAGGAGTCTGGGTGCCGCCATCATCTTCAACAATGACCATGCCTGGGATGATCACGTGAGTAAAACAAACGTTATTTTGATCGCTTTCATTCGTTTCTGGATTATATGAATGAGATCAAATCACAATGCCTCTATACTTACGTTTTCTATATCATTTTTGGCTTCAGTGGATCTTCTGGGTGGGACCATTCATTGGAGCTGCACTGGCTGCACTTTACCACCAGATAGTCATCAGAGCCATCCCGTTCAAGAGCAGGGCTTGAAAATCTCTGCTTCTCATCTAAATATCTTATCTATGTCATGTATAATGTCAACTTCTTTTATGTCTATTTATTTTTGAGACTCGAAATGAAATGCTGGACTATATATGTGTATAACAATAACATAATTATATATCTAGTTGCAGTTGGCTACTTTATTAATGTAAATTTGTCTTTCTCTTGATTCTTGTGTTTGCCATATACGTTTTATTGCTCATATCCTCACGTTCTTAACAGGGTGACCGACCCCCCACTTTTATTTATTTATTTTTTATTTTTTTTTGTCGGGTTCTATTCCCTCGTTCTTTCACGGTAGTGAAATTACTCTCTTAATCACTGTAACTCATGTTTTTGAAAGAAATACGCTAAACATTAGTGATATTCTTTAGCATAAAATGTTATACAATCGCTTGTGGATAGTTTCTAGTTATCTTTTAGGTTTTAGGAAATACAAATAAAGTATCTAAACCCGTTATGTGTTGCTTATTAAGCTGAGTTGTGAAGATGTAAGTGTGTCTTGCAAGTTATAGAAACTAATCTACTTCCAAACTTTTTTGAAGGTAATCATGAGACTTTATTTAAACAATAAATGAAAGCCGAATGCGCTAAAACATGGCTACTTTATTTCCGTTTCTTTAGGATAACTTAGCACCACTATTAGCACTACTCGGCAATGCCTTGACAAATAAGAGGAATATAAGGGTATTATAAGCAATAGGGTTTACATCATACAAACCACGGACAACCATCACATTCATCATCAAACTATGCCAACTCCGATAAAACCTCTCGCTTATTTTCACTAAAGCATATGCATTCTTCTTAAACAGGCCCTCTAATGGAGCTATCCAAGAAGCATAGTTAGGACGTCGTAGTCTCCGCCGCATGACCAAAACCTTGGAAATCATGAAACTCCCAAAACTTACTTTTGGATTTGGTTTCATGCCCTACTAAACTCTTAAATTTTGATTTGGATACTGTTCAATTCGAATATGGTCTATAATCCCATATACATTATTATTAAGTGTTTTTTATTATAAAAAAGGAACCTTGTACACGACACAGTGAAGTTATTAAAAGTTGTGTTGAGATAAGCCAATCTAAACAACTGAATCAAACTCGTTTAATAAATTGCACTGTGTACCCATTTAGTTAAATTGTTTATAACATACATGTCACTTAGATAATCAGATACAATCAATATTAGTAGTTTGTTTATTTGGTTTTGTTACGTGACTATGCATCAGAGATCTTTGTTTTACTTATTTATTTTTTGTTTTCTTAATAATAGTTGCATCAATTCCTGCAAGCTAATTGAAAAACAGATCCTGTCAAGTAATGTCATACCAAATTCAGTGACTCCGTGCAGAAAGTAAATGGTATAGTTTCAGGCACATAGCATCTCTATGGTACTTTTGATCAGTTTTCAACTTGAAAGTGATTTTGAAACTGAATTGCTTGGTCTTAAGATGACCTATGGCACAAACAGAACGTACTTTCTCCGTAATGAATGTATATGAGAGAGTCCATAGCCACAGAAAATGGGCTAATCAGACAAAATGCCATTGTTTAAAAAATATGAATCAAAATTAACAATATAGTTTTTTATACTCTCGTAAATACAATTTTCAGCGGCTAAATTTCCTATTTAGAATTTATTTAGATGTGAACAACTGATAAACAAAACAGATTTGTCGAAAAGAAAAAGTGATTTAAATTAGAGTGGAAAAAAAAAAAAGAATGTTGTGATAATTAATTGGGTCTAATAAGTGGTAGTACTAGTCTAAGATTTCACAAAAATCCCCTCATACGAGCATATTCCTTTACGGAGAGGAGCTTAGACATATGCATTTCTACATCTGTCACATTTCATTGATATCCTGTGTGCTCTTCATCCCATTCCCACCATGGGCCTCCGAAGCCTTAAATGATGGGCTTCTTAGAAAATTCCAACCCAAAAATTCCGGATGGGCCGGGAAAATCCCGCATTAATTTAGAAAATATCATTTTTTAAAAGTTATTTTAGCAAAATAACACTTATACTAAATATTTAGAAAAATAATACTTTTTTCCAAACTTAGAATTTTTCAATGGTACTTGAGGTACCGGTCAAGTAATTTGATTAGTTACTTCAAGTATCTCATCAATTAATAAAAATTAGTATTTTTATAAATACTTTTAAAAGTGATAGTTTTCTAATTAAAATTCGAGAATTTTCAATTTTTTTTTGAAAATTACCATAAAAAATCAGATTTCCTATTAAATGATCAATATAACTTTTATGGTCAAAACCGTTAAAGTATTTAATCCAATAAATTAGAGAAAACGACACCTAATACTACCTTTTTGGAAAAAAAAAAAAGACAAAAATGCGACCTAAAAACTACATATGACCTAAATTGGCATTTTTTTAAAAAAAAATTGGATAAGAAAGAGGCTATGACATAATTATAAATATAGCCATATTTTAAAATAACAGTTATAAACTTGAAAAGTAAGATAATAGACTTGAGAAACCTGTTGGCTTAGTGGTTGGGACTAGTATGCACCATATATTAGTAATAGAAAGAAAGAAACAATTTAGAAAGAAGAACTCTTTTAAACTAAAATTTGCAAAAAAGCTTAATTGTAAAACTAATGAAGCTCGTGGTCCATCTTAAGTGCCAGACATGGCAAAATTACTTAAAAAGCCTTTGTGTGAAATTTGAATAAAAAAATAAAAACGAAAAAGAAAGAGACAAACCTAAAAAATGTATTGACCCACCTCCTGTTACTTTTAGTTTTCCTATGTAGTCCAAGGTAGGCTGCTGCTCTTCCTTACTTAAAAAGTCTTTGTGTGAAATTTGAATAAAAAAGGATTAAAAACGAAAAAGAAAGAAACAGACCTAAAAAGTGTATTGACCCACCTCCTGTTACTCTTAGTCTTCCTATGTAGTCTAAGTTAGGCTGCTGCTCTTCCGTAACCCAGCACTAAAATGAACCTAAACCTGTAACCGATCACCCTTCAGCTGTGAAACCAAACCCACCACCCTCATTATGCAGTAAACTGAAACCCCCATTGTCTTTCCTAATTTTGTCGTCCACAGTAGCAGGTAACCATAATTTCGTCATTCACGGAAATCTCACTCTCCATCTTTCCTATTTCTTTCTTGTCTATCTCATTTGATCACGCATGGTGACCAGAAAACTTGTTAAAACACAGAAGAAAGGTAACAATACTGGTCAAAGAAGAAAGCCCTCCCATCGGGCAGTCGAACCACCGAAAATGACACTGAGCCGCTCTCTGTCTATGTCGAAAGAGCCGATTGATGAGGGTGCTAGTTCAGAAGTACCACAAGCATCATCTCGATCAAAGATGTCTGGCAAGGAATTGGAGGAGAATTCATCAGTGTCGATGCAGTGGGAAGCATGTCCAACCAAGGAGACAAACTCGAGACCAACAATAGAGGAATCATTGCTAATAAAGGAGACAACCTTAGTGCCAATACGAGAGTAATCATCTCCAACAGTGGCAACTAATGAGGTAGAAAAGGAGACAACTTCAATGCCAGTATCGAATAAGAGAAGACAAGCATCCTCTCCGGCAAAGGCTATGGCTCTCGGGGCACCGGTGAGTCTAATTTTTGAGTAAAAATTTATTAATTATTGTAATACTGATGGTTAGGTTATAGTTGGTTGATTATAATCCTTAATCAATTAAATTTGTGCTTTATTGTTGATTATGTGATTGTGGATATTAAGTGGACGTTGGAGTTACAAAGGAAACTATGCTGAAATTTTTTAAAAAAATTTCTTGACAGTAGAAGATGTCGAGTGTTGAGTATGATTGAGAGCGTTGGGTTGTTGAGCTCAATTATGCCCAACATAGATTTTGAGTATTGTTGAGCTTAAAATTCTAGAAGTTTTTGTCTATTCTCAACACTATGGTCGAGCATTGTCCTGTGTTGTTGAGATTTTAATCTTAAATTTTTTATTTCAAATTTACAGCTTTTGTCTTCAGATATTCCAAAATTAAGTCCAATTTTGCATGAGGACGACCATTTTCTGGGTCATGTTTCAGTTTTATACAAGATGAAAGTATTGAAGAATATAAAGGAGCATTTGTCTCCTGAAGATTTATAAGGATTCAAAGAGTCATATTTTGGTCACCTTTTAGAATTGCCAGACCTACTAGAAACAAGTGGACAATTGATGAACTTTTTGATTATGAAGCAAGCAAAGACTAAGAAAACTAAAAGACATGGTTTGATATATATGAGCAACCAACTAGGTTTTCTATGCATGAGTTTGCAATGATTAGTGGACTTAATTACAGAACATTCTCAAGTAGTCGTGAAGTTGATATGTTGAAATGTAAGAGGAGGTTGAAGGTTGATTATTTTGGTGATGAAAAAATTACCATAGATGATTTAAAGAGAATTTTTATTGAGATGAAGAACTCAAAAGGGAAGTTTAAGAAGAAGCTGAAGTACATTAATGCAAACCGTGACCATTTGAGAGTTGCTTTGATTTATTATATAGAGGGAGTCATTCTTTCGCAGGAGCAAAAAAAATAATATACGAGAAGAATACATCGGTCTTGTTGAGAACTTAGAGGTTTTTAACAAATATCCATGGGGTCGATTATCATGCGACATCACTTTACAAGATTTGAAGAATGATATAAAAAAAAAGCCTTACATTATAAAGAAAAGGTTGGAGAGAAGAAATCAAAGGCATCCTACACATTATATGGTTTCCCTTAAGTCTTACAAGTTAGAGTCTATATTAGTGTAAAGATAGAATATACTGATCTAGCTTTGCCATTCTAATCAATTACTTATTTATTATTGTAGGTGTGGGGTTATGAAACAATACCTTTCATTGGCAGGATCTTTGCAAAGCGATTGGATGGAAATACCACTCTGCATTTCCTTCGTTGAAAGCCAAAAAAAAAAAAAAAACCGAGAGTAGAATGCAATTGTTGATCAATGTGAAAGGAATAAGAAGAATGTAAGTAAATCCTAGTTAATTTTTTAATTCTGTAGCATAAAGAATAAGATCAACATTCATTTAAAAAATAAATAAATAAGAGTAAGCTCAAAAAGGGTGTCTTTTTACCCAACACCCTTATTTAGAGCTTCGAATAGGATGTTGGGTAACCAGACAACCATGTTGAGTACTCTTGTGTCATCTGGAAAATGGCTCAACAGAGACGTCGGATACTAGAAAGTCCTATTAAGTACTCTTGATAATGGTGTCGGGTGTTCAAGAACCCTATTGAGCTCTCCAAATAGGGTGTTAGGTAAGCAGATATTCTTATCAAGTAGAAGATGTAGAGTACATAAATTGTGTTTATTAATTATATGCTATAGTACAGATTATTATTGAAAGCATCCTACATCCATCAGAGTTCGAGGAGAGCCAAGATTATATGAAAGGGATGGCATCATTGAATGATGAAAGGGATGATTTTATCGACCCATTTAACTAAAAAGCAAAGGTTGCTGGTCCTCGTTTGACTGCAGATGGAAAGTCATGAGTAGATCATGAAGAAGAGGCTGGATGTAGGAATGATAATCCAGATTCTCCCAATGTAGAGAACACTCACATTCCAGATTCTCCATGTAGGGAGAATAATGATTATCGCAATGAGAAGAACAAGGGGCATTCAAAAGCATATTCCACTCCTAACCAACGGTCTGATGAGGTTATAATGAAATGTGTTGACACTCGTTTTCTAGAAATAGAACGTAAAATGGACATTGTTGTTGATGAGTTGTTTAAGAGACAAAACATTTTTGAGAAAAAGATGTTGTCTGAGTTGCAAAATCGAAAACTACGACATATGCATCTACAAGTCTAGGTACCTCCCATGATTTTGAGGAATGTCATGCATCTTCTGACATATGAAAGGCTCGGGCATCTTGTTGTTATACCTCCCAAACTTGCCACTTTGACGCATTAAATATAGAATCATCTACCTAAACGGCTCCAAAAATTGTTCTAATTTTGAATCCTTAAACATTTTTGTTTTACTGTCAAAAACTAATATTGTCCACTTATCTAAATGGACTGCCAAAAATATTCAATGTCTATTTTCTAAGTTGAATAGAATGTAGATGGTATGGATATTCTCCCAATCTTTGCCTCTAAGTGACTTCTCACCATTTATGTATTTGATAAACTCGACCATAAAAATATAGTTCTTGTAATCTCCAACATTGGAAAATGTTTCCCAATGTCCCTTAACCCACTGACCAAACTGATCATCAAGTATGACAACTTTTTGATTAAAGAGGTCAAAATACTTTTGTAACCTCTTTCTCAGTCCATATAATGCTCCATCTATGTGTTGTATTTGAAATATTAAAGATTAAAGTATAAGCATGTGAAACTCTATATGCAACAAATTAGACCACAAGACAATAAAATTTTATGGTACTCAATCAACATATTATACTTACCTCGCCTTCTAGCCATGTCCCTAGTTGTATCAATTTTTGGAAAAACTCTCATGATACGCTACACGTCCCACAGTCAGTAAGCATACTATACAAGCACATGGCTAAATTCAATCATAAAACGTTCAATGATAAATCATAAAATACTAAAAGAAAGTTTTAAGTACCTCGTGTCGTTTTTATTGAACCACATCCTAAAAGCCTCTTTTTTATGCTGGTCGATTGCACGAAATGGGTCAAACTTGCACCTGTCTCCTTTTCTAAACTTTTTTCTTGTAGTCAGGTCTGTATACGGTGTTAAAAGTACACAGACATGCTTTTTGGTTCAGACTGGCCTAGGATGAGGAGATACAACCTCGATGTCATTATCTTCTTCGCAATCAGCATCATTATTTTGAGTAGGTAGGATCAAATAGCTACTTGTATCTCCATAGTCACAATGATCAAATTTCATACTACTATCATCGATATTTGCCTCGAGTGGATCAGTTCTCCTTGTGGGATCCCGCATTATTATTGATATGATAAGCTCTAACATTTTATTTGTTTTTTTTTTAATGGATTCTTATTTGTTTTATTTGCATCCAGTGGGGATTGTGAGATTTATGCTATTAAGCATATCGAATTCCATATGACTAATGAGAGCCTTAACAATGTTAATAATGACAATATTGTATTCTTCAGGGAGAAAATGGCTTGTGAAATTTATAGCAATGTCTGGGACCCCTAAGAATTTGTTTGATATTATCTGGAATAATAACAATACTTTGTTTGATATTACAAGTGACTTTTATTTAGACAATATCAATATTGTGCTCGAATTTATTTTTATTTGATGGAATTTTACATAGCTGAAGGTATCAATATTCTCAACAATAGTGTTAATCAGGCCAGGAAAATAGTTGAGTAGGAAGACACTCATGTTGCATGTTCCTTACAGCTTATTAGGCAACCAAAACACTTCTGGAAATTGGCTCAACAAGATTGTCTGGTCACTCGATAACTATGTTGAAAACTCCAGAAATATTATTGAGTAGCCAGACAATTTTGTCGAGTAATCAAAACACTTTAGGAAATTGGCTCAACAAAATTGTCTGGTTACTCGACAACTATATTGAGTACTCTGGAACTATCTTGAGTAACCAGACAACTTTGTTGAGTAGTCTAGACAGCAGCATCCTAGTTACTTGACATATATGTTGAGTAGTCTAGACAGGTTATTGGGTATATAAACATCCATATTGAGTATTTCTTTATCAACATAAAATATGTCATTTATGACAAAAATAACAAGACATTAATAATTAAAAATAAAAATTTCCTTCTAATATCAACGTAAAAGATATTATTTATGTCATTAAAATAATAAGGTACTTACTTTTAAAAACGAGAGTTTAACATTACAATTGATAATTTTTATTTTCAATTAGTACCCATACTTGGTATCACAAAACATGATAATACTATATTATCAACATTAAGAATAAGCCACTATTTTTTTTTTCTGTTTGCTTGAAGGCCACTTAAAGAGAGTTTAACATTACAATTGATAATTTTAATTTCAACTAGAACCCGTGTTTGGTGCCCCAAAACATGATAATACCACATTGTCATGTTAAGAATAAACCACGTATATTTTTTAAATTATTTTTTTACGTGAAAGCCATTTAAGAAGAGTCAATATTCTATACAGAATGTATTTGTTAGTTTTATTTTTCAAATATGAGTTATAGTTGGTACGACCAAGCATTGTAATACCTATTTATCAACATAATACAAGTCATTTATATCAATTTTCTCAAAAGACTGAGAACGAGGCAGTTATTATTATAAATAAAAGTTTAAGATCGTAATGAAGAGTGGTATAATTCTATATAAAAATGTATTTATTAAAAAATCCCTCAGTTTTAGTGGATTGAATTGCACTCAATAACTATGTTGAGTACTCCAGAAATATAGTTGCGTAACCAGATAACTTTGTTGAGTAATCAAAACACTTTGAGAAATTGGCTCAACAAGATTGTATGGTCACTCGACAGCTATGTTGAGCACACTGAAAATATCGTTGAGTAACCAGATAACTTTGTTACATAGTCTAGATAGCATCCTGGTTACTTGACATACGTGTTGAGTAGTCTAGATAGGTTGTTGAGTATGCGAACATCCTTATTGAGTACCTCTTTATCAATATAAAAGATGTCATTTATGACAAAAATAACAAGACATTGATAATTAAAAATGGAAATTTCCTTCTAATATCAACATAAAAGTTTCCATTTATGTCATTAAAATAACAAGGTACTTACTTTTAAAAACAAGAGTTTAATATTACAATTGATAATTTTAATTTCAACTAGTACTCACTTGGTACCCCAAAACATGATAATACCACATTATTATGTTAAGAACAAAAGACTGAGAATGAGACAGTTATGATTATAAATAAAAGTTTAAGATCGTAATGAAGAGTGGTAAAATTCTCTATAAAAATATATTTTATTAAAAAATCCCCCATTTTTAGTTGATTGAATTGTACTCAACGAGGGTGCATAGTTATCGGACACATTTGTTGAGTAATTATATTAGGATGGTGGAATTGTCTCAACAAGGTTGTTAGATGCTAAGATAACAGGCATGACACACGTTTTGGGTACCCGACAAATAATGTTGTGTGGTCTAGACATGTAGTTGAGTAATCAGTCCATCGTGTCGAGAATGTTTTGCAATCTCAAGTTACTTGCTAGACATATTGTTGGGTTACTAGACACCATCAGTTGAGTGATCTAGACAGGATGTTGAGTAACCAGACACCTTTGTTGCGTAATCCTGTATATATTGGAAAATAATATGTGGGAATAACGAGATTTCACATTACATTTGAATTGTTGGATAATAATTTCATTGTAAATTACACTAAAATAATATAATAAAAATGACACAACAAAAATCAAATAAACTAACTATAATTACATGACAATGATTTTTCACATTACACTAGGATTTGATCTTGATGGGATACCATATTAGCACGAAGTTTTGTTGTGTCCAGGAATTCTATATTTTGAATATTTTCTCTTCTTTTTCGAAACTTCCACTGAAGAGTTCTTTTTCTTTTTCATATTATTGGTTGATGCAGTTGTGGAACTCTTGCTCTTCCTCTTTTTTCCTCCTTTGGAACGAAATCTCTTCATCTTTGATCTCTTGTTTTGATTGCGCTTCACAAGTGTATCAATGAATATGGCCTTAATATTCTCAGGTACATCTCAATCTATTTCTGGTGGTAAAGGATAAATAGATTTGCATATGCCAACCTCCAAATCTCTGTACGATAGACATTTGAGCATTGACTATACACATCTATTGCTCGATGCTTTGTAGCAGCAATGGCATGAGAATATAGAAGCTTATCAATGTCAAACTCTGTACATGTACAACTATGTTCTTCAAGATTAACAAATGCATACTTGAAATTCAAACTGATTAACAGGAAAAATAGTCATTCTGTATGCATCATTAAACTTGTCCTTTATAATCTCTTCTGCTTTGTCTGTAAGTGGTGTTCTACATGAATATGCTTTTGTTCGACGATCATAGAACCAAGTTTGTAGTGTGCTTCTTATTTCCTCAAGCAAAGGAATTACTGGTCATTGTCGAGCTACTTTGGAAACACGATTTAGTGACTCTGAATTATTGGTCGTCATTATATTGAATTGATTACCGGGAAAATGAGCCCTTGACTAATGCTTAAATTTTGCTTTGTGGAGATATGTAGCAAGCTTTAGATACTTCTGAGAAATCTCGGTAAATAGATTAGTGAATTCTGACAGTCTATAAGCACTTGCCGCATTTATAAACAAATCTTTTAAAGTAGAATTCCTAAATTTGTTCCTGATATTTTGTCCCATGTGCCACATACAAACTCTGTCGTGTGCATTCTAATATGTTTCTGCAATTGCTTTTTCAATGTTTTTATGTCGATCTGTAATGAATACTAAGTCACTGCTATCAGGTACTTGATCTCGTAACATATTCATATACCATTTCTATGATGCATCATTTTCTGAATCAACAATACCAAATGCAAGGGGATAGATTTGAAAATTTTCATCTTGTGCAGTTGCAATGAGCAAAGTACCTCCACATTCGTTTGTCAAAAATATTCCATCTAAATATATTACTTTTCTCATATAACAAAAACCTCTAATACAAACCTCCAAAGACATGAACATATATTTGAATCTTTTTTCTTGATCAAGCGCAAGTCTAGTATATGTACCTGGATTCAATTTCTGAAGCATGTAGAGGTAAGATGGGAGTTTCAGATAACTACTTTTCAGAGAAACCCTAATAAGGTTATATGCACACTTCCTAGCCTTCCAATAACTACACTTAACACTTAGATTTTTGGACAACTCATTAACTATTTGTTGCAGAGTTGGTCCTTCTTTCACATCTTTGTACCTTGACTTTAGATGATCTCCAATTACATAACTCGTAGCTTATCGATGGTGATTTTGTCGCAAGTCCAAAGAATAATTGTGATCACTTAAACGCTTTAGAATGGTAAATAAGTTACTACCAGATGATTTTGTTGCACGAACCCCCCCCTCCCTCCCCCCACTTACAATTTGGGTCAATACAAACTACTACTAATGTATTCTTATTTGATTTCTTTGTTTTGAATTCAAAGTTTCTTTGTAAAGTATGCATGTGTAGTTTCATCTTGAAATCCTTCTTATTAATAAAGTAGTCACCAACTTTAAACAATTCTTCGTAGCTTGTTGAAGAAATTGAGTTAGGTATGCTACTTACTTGATTTACTCTATTATGACTATGAATAGATAGTGCATCGGAAGTTCCCTCATAAGGTGGCCGTAGTGATCATACAGCCTGAATCTACGAACCATGATTATTTTCTGTGGTATGATCTGTTGAACAAGCATCAGGAACACTAGATATATAGGCACCATCATCATGAGTATAAACTCTATTGGATGAGACCATCAGATTTATCGTAGATGCATCACCACTAATAGGCTCGATAAGGACATTTGTGTCCTCATTATTGTTATTCTTATCCTTTTTATGATTGTCATTAATGTTATCAATATTATTAGCATCAAGGTCATTGTCATTAATATCCACATCATCCTTATCTTCATCATCATCATCATTATCACCACCTCCACTATCACTGCCATCATCCTCATTATCATCATCATCATCATCATCATGGTCACTAACATTATTAATGTCGTTGTTATCTTTTGTTCTATGTCTATCATTTTTACCATGATTATCCTCTCTATAATTTGAAAAATCGTCTAACTCGAGAATATTTATTTGTTTACCACATACATTCTCCTTCTTCTTTATTAGCGTCACACATAGCAGGACTCGGTACTTTTTTCCATCCCCTTACTCTGAAATGAAACTTGCAATGTCTTCATCATTTTTAACTGTGGTTGGCTCAACTTTGACTCTAGCAAATGGAATGTAATTCAATTCGATGTCAAATATGCTACAATCGACTTCAATGCTTCTATATATCTTCTCTATCAACTCTTGTATGATAATATTATCTTGAACCGATATTACTTTTGATCATTGGCTCTTTTCTATCCAATTCCACGAGTTTTCCTCCTCTTTTCACGTGCCATCATATGATATAATTATGTTTGTTGCTGACATATCAGAGCAAACAATTTTATTTTTAAGAAAAAAAAAAGAGAATACATCAGAATAAATATTTAACAAATGTTGATAAATAGGAAAATTAAGAAAAAATGATATACATGTCGAATTTCATCATATATAAATAGTTCAAATCATTGCTTCATAGAATATAATGAAGACAGGCAACAAGGGTGACAAAATTGGCTCGATACCAAATTGTTCCTACTAGACAAGACAGCATGTTGAGCCTGCTTAACAACATGTCGAGCCTACACGACACCATCTCGAGCCTGCTCGACAACCACTCCACCTTGCTTAATAGGTTATCCAACTATCTATCTTTCTTTTGTTGGATCTATCTATATGATTGATTCAATTGTACTCAACGTGTTTTCGACTTAGTATTGAACCGTAAATTTTCGAGCGCTAAAATTGGTGTCATTCACCTGACAAGGTATCACCCGCTCAACATGTCATTGGGTATCCAATAAATGTACGTTGCCGAGCCCTAAAAATTGTGTTGAGCACCTGACAAGGTATCGGCTACTCAACATATTGTTGATTACCTGACAAGGTGTTGGGTACTCAACAGCATATTGGGTAAATTCTAGGCAGATCGTATTCGTTCGTCCAAATTTCTTCAACTGTAGCTCTAAATGCAGATCTTTTTCTAAAGCTCTAAAATACCCGATAATTTTTCTTTATTATTCTGTTATTTTACTCTCAACTATAAAGAACCATAAATTTAAATATAATAAAACAAATCAAATTAAAATTATATGTAATTCTTACTTTAACTTGAGGAATTCGCTGTGTGTTGGCTGAGATATGGAAGATCGACAAAGCCGGGACGATCAACTTTCTTCGGGTATAACAATAGCCCATCGGAGGAGGCAAGAGGAAGAGATAATTAGTCAACGGGAGGAGGGAGGAAGGACGAAGGAGAAAGGGGAAAAAAGAGCATAATTGTGGTTTCAAAAAAGAAAGAGCATTATTTTGTATGTATTAAAAAGCATTCCCAACTTTCCAAAAAAAAAAACATTCCTAGAAAAAATATAAAAAATTACTTAAGGGCATTTTAGTCCTCACACTAACCTCAATAATGAGACTGCCTAATCAACTAATAATTAGAGATGTCAATGTGGGCAGGGCTCTGTGGGCCGGCCCACATTTCAAAGAAAAAGCACGGTACCGGCCCAGCCCAAGCCCACATTATGTAGGCTTGGGTCGGCCCATTATATATAGTAGAGACCGGACTGGGTCTTAGTCATAGGCCCACAAGCACGGCCCATATTTCTATCGGTCCACATTTAGTTCTTCTATATATAATTTTAAATATATTTCTTAATTAAAATTTTAAAAAATCTTAGTTAAATATTTTCATTTATATGCTTTTAGTATTATTTATTTACTAATTTTTGTTTATTTTCAATTTATTTAAATTTTAAAAGAATATGAATAGGTTTTAGGCCCACATTTGATATTTTAAAGCACAGAATAACAACGAAATTAGGCCCACATTGTGGCCTATATTTGGCTCGCATAGGCACAGCCCATTTAGGCCCACATAAAATGTGGGCTAGGCCTGTGGGCCGTACTGGGTCCCTTAATGAGAATATGAGCTGGGCTGGCCCATATTTTAGGTGGGCTAGGCCTAGGCATGGTACAAAGCCCATATGGGCTTATTAAATGTGGGCCGGGCGACACATATTTTAGGCAGGCCGAACCTAGGCACAGTACAAAGCCCATATGGGCTTATAAAATGTGGGCCGAGCGACATCTCTACTAATAATTAACCAAATGAGGCCTTTGTACAAATATGCACATCTAATTAGACCACTTTGCCAACCACCTTGAGAAAGAAAATAGTCAAAGTATTTGTGATAATTCTTGTGAGAAACTTGTTTGTAGATTGGCTAAGGAATAGCTTCAAATGTGCTTAGTAGGAATATAGTGAACTGATAGATAAGTGTAATTCACAACCAGTTTATAATTATAAATTATTTGAAAATCAATTAGTCTAAGTGAAAAATAATCAACTAGTAGATACGTGTGATTCTCAACTAATTTCTAATTATATACTAGTTGATAAATCCCTTCAAAAAAAAGATAAAAAAAACTAGTAGATAAATAATCAATTAGTCTATGTAGGAAATAGTTAACTAGTAGATAAATGTAATTCTCAACCAGTTTAAAATTATAAACTAGTTGATAATCAATTGACAAGGAAAGTAGTCAACTTATGTCATGGGAAGGGACATATTTGGAAATTCACTATCACAACGGATATAATTGTTTAAAAAAAAACTGCTTTAAATAAAAAAATAAATCTATAAAGTGCTATTGTTAGTAATTTCCCATATGAACTTGGCATTGATGAAGTTATCTACGGTAGGACGCCGAAGCCCAACTAGTAGTTGTTACCTAATTAATAGTATAGGAAGTTGATGAAGTCCGTAGTATTACTCAAACACAACTTACAAAAAGGCTATTACCTGGTTCAATTTACTCGAACACAACTTACAAAAAGGGTGTTACCTAGTTCTCAATTGGGTACACATTAATAACCGTTAATTGAGGGGCTAAAATACATAAATCATTTTGGTCAAATTAATGGAGAAAATTAATACACAACTCTAGATCGATGTTGTTTATACGAAATTGATATTAAAAAATGCGAAATTCACACGTAAATATAAAAGGGGACTCACCTTCTAATAATGCGTAGCATTGCTATGTAATTTGTATGGCACTTAGAAACAATTAAATTTCATCCTCATGTTACTACTAAATTTTGGTCAACTAATTAACCCACAAGACTAATCCAAAACCTTCTTTTTTTTCCCCCCACTCTAAGTAAGCTGAGAATGATAAGAAGAAAAATAGAATGTGGGATGTGAGCTGTATTCTCACAAATATTTCATTGGCATTGCTCAAAGATGATCTCTGCTCTTGCTCTTGCTCTCGCTCTCGTATAATATAGTCCTCAATTTTGGGTTTGTTTTTTCTTTTTTTTTTTTGTTCAAGATCAATTTTGGGTTTGTTTTTTCTTTTTTTTTTTGTTCAAGATCAATTTTGGGTTTGTTGTGGGCCTACGATCTTCACCAGATTGAGATCTGATGCAGTGATGCTAGCTTTAGAAGTCTAGCTAGTTAATGTTTATCTCTAAGCAATAAGAGAAAAATAAAAAAGCAAAAGTCTATTCTGACCATAGAAGCATGACAATATGATACATTATATATATATATATATATATATATATATATATATATATATATATATATATATATATATATTTATACATAGTACTTTTTTTTTGGATAAAATTTATACTCCGTACTTTTAGGTTTCAGGGTGCTTGTGCGTCCCATGTCTGTCCAAAACTAAACTGAAAATATAGGATTCAACTATAGTATACCACTCAAATAATGAGACACCAGTGCATAAAACAAAAATATTAAATGCCTCAAGGACTAGAATGTTATACATAGATAAAAAAAACAAATTTTGTGAACTTAGAAGCATTTTTCGAGAAGAGTGAGCACTAATATTTTTTACTTTGGAGCACCGGTGCCCAAATTTGCACTTATGGGACTATATATGGACCCTGATAATATATATATATATATATATACTCTTACGGGTAGATGACGAGTTTATATGGTAGCCAAATACTAATAGAGTGACAGGGGTAATATTAGAATTAAGGTAATATCAGAATTAAAACTATTAGGTTTAGCCTTTTCAAAAAAAAAAAAAAAAAAAGACACGCTTTTTTTGTTAAATAAGACCTTCTATTTATGCATTAAAATAAAATATTCTATATACATATTTCTATTAAATATCAAATTAAAGTTTAAAATTATTAAAAAAATGTCTTTTATATAATGCTGAACATACAAAGGAATATTGTCGGTCGATCAAATGAAATCACCAAGTAAGCAAGTACAGGTAGAATTTTTTAGTTACAAACATAATTTCTCATTGTTAGAGTGGTGATGTGTTGAGAGTCTTTTACTAGTACGGGACGTTCACGTGGACAAAGAGCGTTACACGAGTCTGATGCTAAGATGGTCGTGATGATTATACAACGAAATTAAGCGGCTAATAAATTAATGAGAGAAAGAAGTACACGTTATTCACAGTCCTAATAATTACATATGAAACAAATTTAAGCTGCAAATAAATTAATGTGAGAAGCACAGGTCGTTGTGTACTGGTATAGGGTTGGTGAGAGGTACTAGCTGCATCCACCTAACCTAAAAACTTTGCATGTGGTAGCTTTTATTTCCTTGATTTAATGTGTCCAAAATCACATGAAATCTAATATTGCTTTATGAAAAATGTTACGGGCACTAGTGGTGTTCAGTATCACAATAATGTGTCAATTTGTCACTGACTAATCATAATTATGCCTATCTCTCATTCACCCTCAAGGAAAAAAAAAAGTCAATATATACGTAACATACTGTAGTCGATCCACATCTATCTTTAATGCAAGTTTATTATAAGAGTAATCAAATTAACCAATATTCTATTAATTATATGGAAACTAGAAAAACTCATTATCTTATGTGGAATTGAACCGAAGTTCGTATGAAATAGAAAGTACGACGTAGGGGTAGGAAGCCGTAAGTGTTGCAAAATAAGAATTCAAAAAACCTTGAGTGTTGTTGTGAATTAAAATTCTGAGTGCCAAAATGTATTATGCCTATAGTTCGAGGAAACAAGCACTCAATTGATCTATATATTTTACATATATGTATGTAATGTAATATTTACCTAGATAATTCTCGTGTTTTAGGATGGGAAACAAGAGGCCCATATCTCTTCTCATATATTTGGTTTGCAACGATAATAATTCAAGTTGATAATGGTTATTACGTCAATCAACAGTAGTGAAATCAAGTACATCCAATAAGTACAAAGATGTAGTGATCATCAATAAGTAATGCTATAAGCGCATATATAGTGCTTTAGAATGTACCAACTTGTAAATTTAGAGATAAACGACATGTTTATTGGTGTATAATGCTAAAAGAGCATCAGAGACGTCATTTATTTTTCCATAATCATCAATACTTCAATATAGTGGCCAAGGTGGCCTCGCGATAATTGTTATGATAATGTAAGAATGACTTGATTTGATATAGAGAAAATACTATACGAACTCACTGATAAAAGCAGGTCTCATACCTCTAAAATTGCAAGTAAAAAAAAAAATGCTAAAATTACGCATGTTCTGACAAAGGTATGAGCCGCTATGTAAATCTAAGGTGTTGCTGCCCTTAATTTAGAATTTTCCTCATAAAAGTGCTTCAAAGTACCGACCCACCAACTTTAACACTAAGCAGAAACATAATTGCATGAACGTACGTACCATATCTAACTAGGATAATGGTTAGGGGTGTCAATTCGTGTCGATGGGTCGGGTTCGTGTCGGGTTGAAGTCTAATATATACATAAATTATGTCAACCCGAACCCGACTCGTGACCCGTCGTGTCAGAAAACCATCAACACTAACCCGACCCATACCTAAAACGGGTTGACCCGAACCCGACCCGCACAACCCGCTTTGGTGAATAACATCATACNCAAACACTTACATTGTATAAATTAAATATATCTATAATAATAGTCATAAACAAATTAATAAAAAATATTTTTATAATTTAATTATATATATATATATTTGTTGGCGGGTCAAACGGGTCAAGTTCGTGTCAAGCGGGTTGACCCAAACCCAACCCGTTTTTTATTCGTGTCAGGTTGGTCGACCCGAACCCGACCCGCACCCCTTTTTCTTCAACCCTAACCCGCAAAAAATCGTGTCGTGTCCGTGTCGTGTCGTCGTGTCGTAACCCGAATTGCCACCCCTAATAATGGTTATTAAAAGTAAGACGTACTTTATAACCATATAGACTAGCTAAACCTCTTTATCGCAGCTCCAAATTTAAGTAACACCAGCAAACGTGCCTCTACAAAATAAAGGAAAAAAAAATGTATATACTGTATATTATTCCTGTCGAGCCCATATATTTGTCAATAGGGATAACTGCAAAAAAATATCCTGAAGTTTGGGTGTTCTGCAATTTGAATCTTGAAATTTAGACTCTGCAAAATAATACCCTGAAATTAAGAATTTTTGAAAATTAATACATTGGGTTGACTTTTTGAATAATTTTAACTGATAAAATATAATAATATCCTCAAAATTAAGATGAATAATATGGATTAATCTAGTTTTAATGGAGGATATTATTATTTTTTCATTCCTAAAATTGGTCAAAAAATCTGTTCAGGGTATTAATTTTCAGAAATTTTTAATCTCATGGTATTATTTTGCAGAGTCAAAACTTTAAAATTTAAATTGCAGAACAACCAAATTTCAGGTTTTTTTTGTCAATATATACATATATTTGGAAACGCATAAACATATTTATATATTTATAATGTGGGTGTTTAAAGTGTTAGGGTTTATGCCCTAAAAATATGTATATTTTGGATATTTACTAAATTAATAAAATGACATTTTTCTATTTGAATTTGAACATAATTGGTATGTCTTTAAATATCAGAAAATTCCTAGTTTATTTATGTGACCATAAATTTAGTATATAAGTGTTATATATATGAGGATTAAATTTATGGATAATAAACTAAATATAGTTCGTAATAATTAATTAAAGTATGGGATCTTTAATTAAATATTATTAGTACGGTCCATTAACATTGAGAATGTAATAATCTTATCCGGACTATTGATGTGTTGACATCACAATGAAGGTACTTTATATAATTCGATTATATAGGACTGGATCAGACATGATTTGAATCTCACATAAATTCTGTTAATTGTTGAGAGTTCAAATAATGTCACTAGATGATCATATATAGATCAATCTTAATCCTGAGTAGTTATAGACTCATATTTATAACATTATGTTCTTTGACATAATTGTTAAAGGTTTGTTTTTTAAACAGATCGAAATACTTGTATCTTGGGAGCATGATAAAATGAGTAGCTGGGAATGTAACTTATAGATATAGAATTCATTCATTCCATTAGGAAGCTAGAAAGATGATTCCCTTGTATATTGATTCAGGACTTGAATAGTTTGAGTACTCAATTTATAATAGATTTATAAATTAATTGTTCATTGGAGAATCAATGGTACACAAGGATAAAGATGTAATTGGAGAGGTAAACGGTATATGACCCAGCTCTAATTATGAATTATCTATGGAGGATTGAACTACATGTAATGATTAAATCGATGGACTGCTCGTTGTTTTCTGAGTAAATTAATTCTGTAATTTCAAGAGTGCAATTCCAGATTTTTAGTGGAGTAATACTGAAATTAATAAATTAGACAAATTAATTAAAGAGTTTAATTAATTGTCATAATTTATTGGAGCTTGAATTACAGGTCTATAGGTCCCCAATTCCACCTCTTACAAACACTGTACTGGATATTACATTATTTCTATTACTGCACACTTTGTCTAGATAAATAGTTTATCTATATGTAATTAATAATTATTATTAATTAATTAATTAATTTTGAATTAATTAATTTAAATTTATGGAGGGATAAGTTTCCCAGTTTGTTTAAATTTTGAATTTAAAAATATCTAATTATCAGATAATTAGATAAATAGAAATTGGGAAACTGACTGAAAGTAAAACACTCTTCTTTTAAAAGAGTTATCTGCTAGTTTATATATATATATTAATTAATTAGATTATATATATATATTAAAGTTTACGTTTATAAAAGAAAAAAAAGTAAACCAACGTTTTCTTTAAAAACGTTATATATATATATAAATTAATTAATATGATTAATTAATTTATTTATTAAATAGTTTAATATATATATATAAGAAACCCTAGTAGAATATACTACGCATTATTTTCTACAGAGCCTCCATAAACTAGAGAGAAAAAGAAGAGAGTCTTCCTATTCTCTGTAGAACAAAATTCTTGCAATCTCATATGTTGAGAAAATTGCAAGTACGTGAAGTGTGAGTTTTAAGAAATTGTACGCAACGCCCACACGTTCATCCAGTTATGCTTGAGGCTTAGATTGGAAGATCGTAGTTTAGAAGACAGAAAAGCTAGGATCCACTGATAGGCTACAAGAGATATTAGATCTATTTTCTTTGTATATTCCTGTTTAATATGAATTAATACTATGCACTCATATAGTCAACTGTTTTGAGAAAATTTTTGAATGTTTTTGGGCCAATCTTTCGCTGCGAAAATCGTTTTCAAAATCCAACATAAAGTACATGAAGCTAGACAGCTCAACCAAGACTGTTTGCACATAATTCATGGCATGAGCGTAGGTCCATCTATGCCGTGTTTTTGTTACAACTACACTATTAATTGCCTCCCAAGTTCCAGCAGTAGTACTAGAACTAGAGTCTATTTTGGCAAAAATCAAAAGGGGATTTTGTAGAATTTAATCGATATTATATACAAATATACGTATATATATACATATCATTTTAAAATCATTCTATGTGTCTTTTATTGTTTTATTGATAAATAGTTCCTTTTTTTTTTTTTTTTGCGTTGTTAATTAAGATTGAGACTTCATAAATCAAGGGAAGACAAAAAGCTACAGAAATCTTACAATTAAAGTATTTTTTTTTTTTTGGTTAATTGAGGCAGCTAGAGCTTTGTTGGAGTTTCCTCGTTCAACAAATTGCCAATATCTACAATTCAATTTTCCTTAATAAAGAAACTGTTGAAATATTCTGTATATCAATCAGAATTTATTACAAAATATTGTAATTGTACATTTGTAATTAATTAGAAAATATTTGTAATAAATTAGGAGATTATAATTAGTCCTATAAATTGTAATCTATTTTTCAGAATCAATATAAGAAAAAAAACCATTTCTTCATGGTATCAGAGCAGGATACGATTCATTCAAAATACTCAAACCAAATATCAGATACCCAGCCAATACTCTCCAGATACCCAGCCAATACTATCCAAAATACCACAAACACACCAAAATCAAATCCTAATCCAAAAAAAAAAAAAAAAAAAAAAAAAAAAGGTAACTTTCACAAATCAACTGCCTTCGTCTCTCGGCGATCTCGAGTCTAAAGCCGACAGACCCCTTGCCCCGATTCGTTACTGGACAAGTCCGGTAATCAGCTTTCTCGGCTTTCTCGGATTAAAACCACCAACAAGCCCGCCACTGCTTCCGTTTCTAGCGCCGACGCTGGCATCAGGTTCTTGAACATCTTCAAGTGGTGAAACGACCGCGTCTTAAGCTTTTGGATCAAGCGCCTTGGTGACCACCAGAGAAAGGAGGCTTCGTGGGCTTGTTCTCGGTCCATGAAAAACCATCAGGCTTATAGGCTTGATCGAAGTATCCGCACCACCTTAGTCACGACCACCGCGTCCCAGTCCCAGCCGTGCTACGTCCTGCTCCCAGCTGTTCTTTTCAATCTCTCCACCACACACACCATCACACGCCCAAACCAGAAGTCCCATGCCCAGACCCAGCCGTGAGGGTATAATCCCAATCTCCTTATTTTTAACAAAACCTAAAATCTAAATATTATAGTTAGTTCTTTTGAGTTGGGCTAGTTCAGATATTGAGGTTATATTTCTTTTTTGGGCTTGTATTTTTAGGCTGGACTAGTCTTTGTTCAAGTTAAGAATATTATTGGGCCTCAAGCCCATGTCCTAGTTGTTGGATTGTAGCTTCCAATCTTGCAGCATGCTTCCACGAAATGGTTGGAGAAATGGGCCTCAAGCTCAGGTCCTAGTTGTTGGACTTGAAAAAAAAAAAAAAAAAAGGTGTGATATATATATACATTTAAAAAAAAAAATAGAGTGGTAACAATTCAATTCATGGTTATCACTCACAAACATATCTTAGTACAGAATGGTGGGACCATATTTGTGATCCATGGACTGAGCATTTCAAGGAAGCCTCCGTTTTTGTATCTGCTGCAGACAATGATGATAAGGTACTTCACACTTCCACAACTGTTTCTAATAATACATGGATAATTGATTATGGTGCTACCGACCATATGACATTTGATTCAAAAAATTGTTCTTCTATTAGACTCTCTTCACAGAAATTCGTGTCAACTACTAACGGTACCTTAACCCCGGTCGTTGGGGAAGGATCTTTATCCCTAAGTCCTTCTTTGAATCTAGACTCTGTATTAGTTGTTCCCTCACTTGATTATAACCTTTTGTCTGTCTCCCAAATAACCACAACCTTATCTTGTGTTGTAATTTTTTGGCCTGAGTTTTGTGTATTCAAGGATATCACCACAAGGCAAACGATTAGTACCGGTATTCGGAGAGGCAAGCTATATTATTTGGACTTAATGCCAGCATCTTTGACTAAACTGCATCAAGTTTTGACAGTGAATAGTACTGAGGTAGAGAAAAGGAGATCCGAAATTTAGTTATATCATCGTCGACTTGGACATGCTTCATTTGGGTACTTAAAAAGGTTATTTCCTAACTTATTTGCCAAATTGGATACTTCTAGT
>JXTC01000069.1:689274-704411 GCA_002914845.1 Trema orientale
GAGATTGATCGATTTTTTATCAAAGAGAAATTGGAGAAAAGAAGTCTAGAATTACCGGAAATTCGATCAGAAGAACAATTGGCAGATATTCTCACTAAAGCAGTCTCAAATCGCACACTTTCAAAATTTGTGGACAAGTTGGGCATAATAGATATCTACGCACCAACTTGAGGGGGAGTGTTGAAATATTCTGTATATCAATCAGAATTTATTACAAAATATTGTAATTGTACATTTGTAATTAATTAGGAAATATTTGTAATAAATTAGGAGATTATAATTAGTCCTATAAATTGTAATCTATTTTTCAGAATCAATATAAGAAAAAAAACTATTTCTTCAGAAACAGCTTTTGTCAATTGCATGGAATTATTCATAGTACATTTCAGATTTCTAGAAATTAAGAGTAAAAACTTATTCATTTGAAAGCATGCATCGCTCATAAAATAGCTACTTGTACTTCTCAATGTTGTCATAGAAGACTAAAATTTGTGAAGGAGAGTTATTACTAGAAAAGAATGCCACACTTTCCACATATATATAAAATTAAGTAAAATATCGATCATTTTGCGAATTTGGTTAGGGGTGAACAAAATAATCCGGAAAACTGACTCGCTCATCGGCCGAACGATGATCGTAATCTCATTAAGTTAGCCCTAGAGGATGTGAAATTTATTGGCAAATTATAAGCAGAGAATGCAAATATTAGCACTGTGTTATTTTTAATTATAATATTTTCCAGGCAACCAAACAAATCCGGCCAACAATAAAATTCTTGCATGCAGTTAGGGCAAACCAACGATCCTAACAATATTCTTCTACCATCAAGTTTTAGGTTTTTGAACGAAATAAATAATAATAATAAATTGTCAAAGAATTAGCTGCTTAGTTTAAGGTTTATTGACTTGAGCAAGAAAGTATGGCCACCAATAAAAGCAGATTAAGCATTGAAGCCTTTCAAGGTTTCCAACTACTCCAACTAACTCTTAAGAAAATTTTAAATATTTTGCTGTAAAGAAATTGATCTATGTTCCAACTTCCAACACTCAACCTCCTCTTAATTTATACTTTTAATTAACATTTTTTTACAAAATAATAATAATAAAAAAAGAATAACTTTTACTAGGATTATTCATTTTGTAAAAAATAAAATCGTTTTGTTGCAATTTTGACTCGATTGTCTATTAAACTGAAAGGTATATACTAAGCTACATATACATTCTGGCTTAATTATTCACTCTTATTGTAAAATTCCTTATACTTATTATATAGGCAGATATATATTTTTTCTCGAGAGATCTAGGGCTCAGTTATATATCAATACTTACCTTAATTCTAAATTTCATAGTTACTCCATGCTTCATATATAATGTGGCATAATATGTATGCTACATATATGTATGATTTTTCTTAATCATTTATTAATGCGTAGTTCTCTTATTATGTATAATAAAACCATAGGTAAAAGTCTGAAATAGAAATTTTTAGATAGGTCGTAATGGTTTTACAAATAGAGTCCTTATGCAATAGTACTAAAAAATGTTCAAATTAAATTGTAAAGTGAAATCATTTTCAACGGTAGTTATAAAATTTTATGAGCAGAGAAGTTTTTTCTTGGAACAGTACGATCATCAATGACCCATATTAATTAGTCACGCACGTATCCACATTCGTCCTAAATTATCAATTAAGCAAATAAGATTAGAATAAATTAAAAAAGAACATTATTTAAAGAAAAATTCCCTCTCAAAAAAAAAAAAAAAATCATGATTCTTATTAATAGAAAAATCGTACACAAAACATATGCCTCTCATAGTTCTAAGGAAGTTATCCATTTCTAACAAATAAACCGGCCTCTCAATCTCACTTTCCTGGTAATTTAATATTCCTAAGTACCATTTCCAGAAAGTTTAAAAAATAATAATAGGTCTTTATTATTCATTATCCTTAGGTGGACAAATTAGTCATTTGATCAAAATACCCGCCAAAAATAGTAAATTAATCCGCCCCAAAAGAAATTATAAAGAGCCTCAGACCCATTTTCGTAAAACAACATCCTCAACCGCCTCATTTAAACCCCCTAACGTTCCCTCCTCTCAGGACTCCTCCTCACCGAGTCACTCTCTCCCTCTGTCTCTCTAACTCGAGCCTACTCTCCTCTCTTCTCATTCCCATTTTTATTTATTTATTTTTTTTAATATTAAAATTCCGGAAGAGATTAAAACGCTGCGTTTCGAGCTGAACCGATCGGTACGACAATGTCGTCGGCGGCGAAAAAGGCCGGGAGAAACTTCCCGCCGATAACGAAGTGCGGCGAGAAGACGACGACGTCGTACGGATCGATAGCGGCCGATCTTGACGGAACGCTTCTCATCTCAAGAAGCTCCTTCCCTTACTTCATGCTGGTGGCCGTCGAAGCCGGTAGCCTCCTCCGCGGCTTCATCCTCCTCCTCTCTCTCCCCCTCGTCATCATCTCCTACCTCTTCGTCTCCGAAGCCTTGGGAATCCAGATCCTCATCTTCATCTCCTTCTCCGGCCTCAAGATCCGTGACATTGAGCTCGTCTCACGTGCCGTCTTGCCCAGGTTTAGTACCAAAGCTGAACACTTAAAAATAACTTGTTTGATAATATTTATGTTTTATATTTTTTTAAAAAATAAAAATAAAATGAGTTATAAATATTTTTAGAAAATTATTTTTTTAATAAAAATTATAGAAAACATAAATGTTATCAAATAAATCTTAAGAGAAGATTTCGTTTAATATTTGATTAGTTTGGATACAGTGATTAATTTGTAGTGGATTGATTATAGGTTTTACGCGGCTGATGTGAGATCGGAGAGCTTCGAGGTGTTCGATAAGTGCGAGAGGAAGGTGGTGGTGACGGCGAACCCGACGCTGATGGTGGAGCCGTTTGTGAAGGATTTTCTTGGGGGGACTAAAGTTTTGGGAACGGAGATCGAGGTGAATCCGAAGACGAAGAAGGCCACCGGATTCGTGAAGAGTCCCGGCGTTTTGGTCGGGAAATGGAAGAGGCTTGCCCTGCTCAAGGAATTCGGAGATGAGACGCCGGATATCGGGATCGGAGATCGCGAGTCCGATCACGATTTCATGTCTATGTGCAAGGTTTTTATCTCTCTCTCACTTACTCATTTTATTCTTAAATATTATTTAATTAAGCATGAATAATTGCTTCATTTTATTTCTTGACATAAATAAATATAATATGACTATATATGTATAAGCACTTGGTCAAGTTTGTAACAAATTTAGCAAATAACTAATCTATTTATAGCTTTGATGGGAAGTAATAATTAGTTATTATTGGTGCGAAAATCGTAATGTTACAGGTTTTTTCTGGTTCAAGTACTTTTAATTTGTGTTTCATGGACATATTTTTCTTGGTCGAGTCTTTATTTGTAATTGAGGGGAAAAAAAAAAAAGGGACAAAAAAGTAAAGAAGAAGAAGAGAGGATCGTTTGACTAAATTTTTGAAGTAAAAATTGTCTGGTTACATTTGTGCCATTAAGTAGAGATGGGACCCATTGCATTAACCATTCCCCAACTGCATTCCAGCTATAAAGATTAGGTGGTCCATGGTAAAGGATTTATTTCATGTGGCATTTAAGATTTCAATTAATGGATGTCCTATACTCCATTATATTTCAAAGGAAAATTAATAGTAATAAATGTATGAAAATCACATTAGGCATTTACTGTCGCGATAAGCTAGGTTTAAGATGTTTTGCATTATTATTCCTAGTTATACACTCTATTGTTGACCTTAGTTG
Organism: Trema orientale; assembly: GCA_002914845.1. Taxonomy (NCBI): domain Eukaryota; kingdom Viridiplantae; phylum Streptophyta; class Magnoliopsida; order Rosales; family Cannabaceae; genus Trema; species Trema orientale. Next base: position 693,065 of record JXTC01000069.1, read on the forward strand.
AAAATTTTAAAAAACAAGGAACTATCAAGAACGTGATTCATGAAAAGGTTATAGGTAGTTTTATCGAAGCACTTAAACGAAAGTAGGATAGTCAAGAAAGAGACAAAGGGAAACTTGTTGGTTATGATGAACGAATATGATTCGATGATTGTGTTCATAATCATAGCTCAACTTTGTGCAATATACTTTCTCCGTTGGAGGATGTAAAAGATCTACTCTTAAGCGTCACGAGTACAATTGCATTTTCTTAATTGTCTTTGCTATAATTGACCATAGAAGTTAAAAACGTGAGTGTATTTTTTGGGTGTGAAATTAAGAATGTTTAATATGACATTTCAACTGTTTAAACTGATTTTCTACTTAACAGCAAGCAAACAATCTAGGTGAAATAATAATGGGGTTTGAAGATGTCTTAAATACGGAGTGTCCCATCAAAGGAATATTAAGTGATGTACTTTCTTTTGTTGAATATACAGTTATATATCACATGGGACTTGTACGATTTCCTTGAACTTAATCGAGATTCATTAGAACCGATATCTACCTATTTACCATCTTCTCTTTTTAACACTTCATTTATTCACAAAAAAAAAAAAAGAAAAGAAAAAAGGAAAACTAAATTGTATCATAGCTTAATCATGATTAATTGGCTATGTTTGGTAGGGAGGAAAGAAAATATAAGGGAAGGAAAAATTAGGAAGTAAAGAAAATGTATAAGATAAAAAGAAAAATATATTTCTTTCATTGTTATTTGATATGTAAGAAGAAAATAAAATTAGTATATTTTAAAACGACTGTTTTGTTTTTTTTATTAAAATTTTAAAAATAGTGTACAAGATTAATTTGATAAATTTATTTTAAAACATTAGTAAAAAAAAAACTTTTCTCCCCCTTTTTCCTTCATTTTTTGGAGGAAAATATTTGAGTGGGTCTCATCACTTTTTTTCCTCTTCTGTTCTCTCTCTTTTCTCTTCCCTTTCTTCTTCTACCAAACAATTCAAATTTTTATTTCCTTCTATTTTTCCATCAAAATTTTCCTTTCCTCTCCTTTTTCCTTCCTATCAAACATAGCCTAAGTGAGTTTTTAGTAAGTTGCTTCTGATGAAAAAAAAAAGAAGAAGAAGAAAACTATCGTCCATCATATTATAGGACTAAAAAGGAAATTTAAAAAAAAAAAGTAAAACATCCGGATCTTATGAGGTTAGATAACACTAATGTTACAATATGTGAAATTTTGATAAAAATTTGACCGTTTTGAACCCTTTTTTCATTTGTCAAACAAGTACATGGTTGATTAATGATATGAATACTAACTTTTATACCAAGACGGCAGGTAATTTTATTTAAATATCACATATAATTTTAATAATAGCTTATAAAAAGTAAAAACACATGTTTTTGTAGTTGTTTATTCAGTGGGTGTACGGGATTAGTGTCACATATTTTGTTTTTACATCTTTTATACATTTTTTTTATGGCAAGATTACGAAATTCTACAATGATTGCATGCATGCATGCTGTATACTATTATTATATCCAAAAAAAACAAAATCATTTTAAAGAAAATAATAATCACGTGCTATGATGTGCAGGAAGGGTACATGGTGCACCCGAGCAAATCAGCCCGACCTGTCCAACTGGACCGGCTAAAGAGCCGGATAATCTTCCACGACGGCCGGCTGGTCCAACGCCCGGACCCACTCAACGCCATCATCACCTACCTCTGGCTCCCCTTCGGCTTCATCCTCTGTATCCTGCGCGTGTACATCAACCTCCCACTCCCAGAGCGCGTGGTCCCCTACACCTACGCCATGCTCGGCATCAAGCTCAAAATCCGCGGCAACCGTCCTCCGCCACCGTCCCCGGGCAACCCCGGAAACCTCTACGTCTGCAACCACCGCACCGCCCTCGACCCCATCATCTGCGCCATCGCCCTCGGCCGCAAGGTCTCCACCGTCACCTACAGCGTCAGCCGCCTCTCCCGCTTCCTCTCCCCCATCCCCGCCGTGGCCCTGACGCGCGACCGCGAGGCCGACGCGCGCAAGATCGCGTCGCTCCTCCAGAAGGGCGACCTCGTGGTCTGCCCTGAGGGCACCACGTGTCGCGAGCCCTTCCTGCTGCGATTCAGTGCTTTGTTCGCAGAGATGAGCGATAGGATCGTCCCCGTGGCAGTCAACTCTAGGCAGAACATGTTCCACGGGACCACGGTGAGAGGTGTCAAGTTCTGGGACCCATACTTCTTCTTCATGAACCCGAGGCCCACTTACGAGGTCACCTTTCTTGAAAGGTTGCCCGAGGAGATGACGTGTAAGGCTGGGGGGAAGTCGTCCATTGAGGTGGCCAATCACGTGCAGAAGGTGTTGGGGGATACGCTGGGGTTCGAGTGCACTGGATTGACCAGGAAGGATAAGTACATGTTGCTTGGGGGCAATGATGGCAAAGTGGAGTCTATGTATAATAAGAAGTGATTTGGGGGGTAGTTTTGTCTTTGTGGAATTAAGTCAGGGGATTGGTGGTGGCATCCTAATAGTTCTTTTTTATGTTTTGTTATTTTTCCAAGTTTACTAATTATGAAGGGTTTTCATTTCAAAAAAATTATGAAGGGTTTAAAAAAAAAAAAAGGAATAGTGATTGCATTCTATTTGTCACTTACTCGCCTTCTATTATTTCTTGGGTGATGGTTATGTAAGAATGAAAGTTTGAAGTTTTCTTCTTTTGATCTCTATATTTCTTATTGTAAAAGGGAGGTTTTGTAGTTTTATTATAGTGCGCATAGGCTTACTACTAATCTGTGATGGATTAATGGAAATAAGTGGTTTGTTTCTTTTTCAATTCATGTGTTTATTTATATATTTCAGAATACAAGTTTTACGGAATTTTTAACATAGTTGGTTAACGTAATTGGTGAAATTAAGAAGTTGGATGATTAACTTAATTTTTAATTTATTCCATTAGTCTCTAAATTAATTGTTTCCTTTTATACTTTTTTCATTATAATTAGTAAACATGTAAATTCTGATATCGTATAATATCGATAATAAAAACATGTGTTATTAATAAATATGTAATTATGATGTCATATAACATTTGAGAATCAAAAACATGTACTATTAATAGTAAAAAAAAGCACAGAATATATAAGTGTGTCTCTCCTTAAAAACTGAGATCTAGTAGAATATGTGCCTGTTGTTAAATGATTATTAAACCCTAAATTACACAAGATGACGCGTCCAATTCCTAAATTAATTTTTATGTTCCTAAATTACTATTGCTCTATTCCTTAAACATCTTGCATATAAAGTATTAGGGTTAATGTTAAATACTCAAATGTGTCTTAATTAAGAATACAAGCTTTATGGAATCCCGAACATAATTAGTGAAATTAAGAAGGATAACTTAATTTTTTATTATTCTATTACGCTCTAAATTATTTCCTTTTATAATTTTTTCATTACGATTAGTAATCATGTAAAATTTCAGATTTACTTAGTACTCTTAAATATATAACTATGATATCATATAATATTCGATAATAAAGATATGTATTATTAACTATGATGTTATATATAACCTTTGAGAATAAAAAACATATATTATTAATAGTCAGAAAAGCACACAATATAAGTGTATGTCTCGCCTTAAAAATTGAGAATTAATAGGATATGTGCCTGTTGTTAAATGATTATTAAGCCCTAAACTACACTAGATGACGCGTCCAATTCCAAAATTAATTTTTATGTTCCTAAGTTACCATTGCTCTCTTCCCTTAAACATCTTGTATATTAAGTATTGGGGTTAGTTTAGCATTTTGCATGTTAAATAATAGAATGTGATTTAATTAAGTTACATTTTGCATTCTTAATTTCGGAAAATGAAAAATGTATTCAATGTGATTTCACTTATAAATAATTATCAAATACTCATTTGTGTAGATTGAGTCAATAGTGAGAAGAGAAAAATAACATGGTTGCAAACTTAGCTTAATTCATAACCAAGTCCTACATCAAATAACTAAAAATACAAAAAGATTGATAGAAAAATGACCTTAACTAAAATAACCTTTTAAACAAAAATAAATAAATAATTTTACGTTGACTGTGTTGCAGTGATGAAAATATATATTATTTTAATATTTCAAAAGCATATAACACTCATGTTTCCTATAAAACATTCAATCTTTAGATTTTTTTTTCCTCTGAAAAAAAAAAAAAAAGACTTGTACATTATGCAAACGACATTCGCAAAGGACTCCCTTGTCGTTGCTCGTTAGATTGATGTACGACATGCATATATTACAAATACGAGCCCTACTAACCAAAATGAAAGAGAAAAAAGAAAAAAAAAAAAACAAAACAAAACATAAATGACATCCTCGTCCACGTTTAAGGACATTCCACGTCGGTTTAAAATATGCGGTCAGAGAATTATTAATAGAAAACAGATAATAATAAAATAAAAAAAGACTTCTCTAAAAATACAAGTAAAAAATAAAAAAATAAAAAGATGATGCACTTTTTATCGCTTTTCTGGTCGTTTTCGACCAGTTGGACGTTCGAATGGAACTTGTGCGATAACCAAAGAAGCGTGCTTGCTGGGTTCTTATTTACCAAAATACCCTCACCCAAGTCCACAAGTTACCATACACACCTCATCAAACCAACAGTGATTCTCCCTACCCCTGAGGGGCATTCCAATAATATCGTCCTTTCTCATCTTAGAGCCTCTCAGGTACAGTCTGCAGAGTATGATATGCCACGTGGCGTCATCACGATCCCTTGGGTTTTAACGCCACTCAGATTTTCTTCCCGCTTTTTCAAAAAATAAAAAATAAAAAAATCTGAGACCAAAAAACTTGAACGGAGAAACGGCTTTGGTTATCCTCTCTGCTACTCTGACTGACACAGCTCTAGAGAGAGAGAGAAGAAAGCTCAAAACGGCGACTTATTCGAGGAATATTTACAATCATTTTATTTATATAATAAGCTTATAAGCTATATGGTAGTAATGGATAGTGAACTAGCATAGGAAGCTTTTTCGGTTGGAGCTGTTTCAGTTCATTGAGCTCGTCTTTCTTTTCTTTGGGTGCCCAAACTTTTGAAAATGGCTATCGGCGGTTTAATTTCGAACCGGAATCTCGGTTCGTTTATCGGCTCAGGTTCCAATTCAAATTTTTGTTTAATTTTTCTTTTATATTATATTTTTTTTTTTTGGGTGTAATTTGGATAGATTATGTTGGTACATTTGTGAATTCTTAGAAGATTTGATAATTCTATTGTTTTTTTTTTTTATAATTATTAATTGTAAATTTTTAATTTGTTTTGTGTGTGAGTTTTGTAAAATTTCTGCTAATGCTGAATTTTTCGTGGGAGAGGGTTTAGGTATAGAAATTTCCATTGCATGCAGCTCCTTAGCTTTATATATATATATGTGTGTGTGTGTGTGTGTGTGTGAATTTAATTCCAGATGTAGATGGAAAGATTACAGATGAATTGAATAACTTTCTCAAAGAGGATAGATTTCATTGTTGCATGTATCGTATTTATTAGAGTAACGCTTTCACTTAAAAGGAAATTTCAGAAACTGAAATGGGTTTAATTGCTTGGGGAATCTTACAGGAGGATTAATGGGCAACTTTTTTAATTTATTTTTATAGCCCTTTTTAGTTCATGATTAACACTTGCTTTTTTTTTTTTTTTTTGGTTGCCCAAAATTGTATCCTCTGCTACAATATGTTTTCAAGTTTTACATAGAGTGAATGCAGGGTTTGCTTTTTTTGTAAGATGCAAAATTATAGCAAAAAGATATGTCTCTGTAGCTCAAGCAGATGTATTGTGATTTTTTGCCCATAGTTGCAGCTTGTTTTATATGTTTTGAGCTGATTTAGATGGCAGCAGGGTTTGCATTTTTCTCAGGAACGGAATTTTTGCCTTGAAAAATATCTGTGTAACTCGTGGGAATCGATTCATTGTTGATTCCCCCCCTTCTCTTGGTGTAGTTGAGCAAATCGTCCAAAAAGGCTGATATTTTTTCATGATGGTTAACTCTGTAATGGTTCCTAACTTCTTCGTGTTTTTTATGTTAACGGCAGGCAAAGTCTGTACAAACAAACAGGCTGTTTCACATCACAGAGGAGAGCGTTTGGGACTAGTTATTATTCGATTGGATAAAGGGAGTATAGGTTGTCATAATTTATGTACTCCAAGGAATAATGGTTATAGATCTAGATACCCATATGGACCGGTTCTTCATGCTATTGGCTATTCTGAAGAGAACCTGCGGAAGTCAATGGGAACATTCAATGAAAGGGATCACCCTCCATCAGTGTCCCTGAAATCTACTAAAAGGTGTTGCAGCCACATTGCTAAGCACAGAATTAGAGTAAATTGTGACTGCAGTCTTTCAACAAATCCCTCTTGCAGCACTTGGAGTCGATTCAGAGTACTAAATAAGCTTGACAAAAGAAATGGCTTTGCGAATGTGAAAATCAACAGGACACGTGCTTATTATAAGTCCGAGGAGTATGACATAACTGAAGCAAAGGTGGACTCGTTGGCATCAGTGGAGGCGTCAGGTGAAGCTGTTTTAGTAGAAGGCAATCTACAGGAATCGTCCCCTTGGTGGCAGCAGTTTCCTAAGCGCTGGGTGATTGTACTTCTCTGTTTTGCAGCATTCCTATTGTGCAATATGGACCGTGTGAGTACTTTCTTCTTTGCCATCTCGACAGTCTGTCTTTCTCCGTCACACATTCTAGTATTGTGCCATTACTTCAACAATAGTTTGCAGTACTTAGTTGTATGTGCCCTGGATTGTTTTCATCAATTGATGTGATATACTTTCTCAATCTAGTAATCTATACTTGATATCATACTCAACCTAACAATTGTAGTATGTCAATACCTTTGCTAGCTTAATACATAATTTTAGAATGCTAACTACTTTAATATTTGTCGTAGGTAAACATGAGCATTGCAATACTTCCCATGTCTAAGGAATTTAACTGGAACAGTGCGACAGTTGGCCTGATTCAATCCTCTTTTTTCTGGGGCTATCTACTTACCCAGGTTATAACACGATATGCCCATCTTATGTAGCATTCACATCTTGGTTGTCAATCTCCTTATTCGTGCGCTCCATTCAGATGGTCAAGCTTCTGACTATGGTTGTAAAACATCTGATTTTATGTGTTTGACTTTTATACTTCCACAAGTTTTGGTGTTTAAGCTATATAGTATATATACACATACTCTTAATTTCATCAAAGTTGAGTTGAAAATTCTTTTTGCATTCTGTTCACCATAACTGTAACCATGTTATAACTTTTCTGGCACGTAGATTCTTGGAGGCATATGGGCAGATAAAATTGGTGGGAAGTTAGTCTTAGGTTTTGGAGTTGTCTGGTGGTCAATAGCAACAGTTTTGACGCCTATTGCTGCAAGAATTGGGCTTCCTTTTTTGCTCGTAATGCGTGCTTTTATGGGGATTGGCGAGGTAGGACTTTTTCACTGATTCTTCTTGGATATCTTATAATTGACTAGTCTGTAACACATATTCTATCACTGTTGTCATTAATTCATAGCCATCTTTTTTTTCTTAACAGGGTGTTGCCATGCCTGCTATGAATAACATACTTTCTAAGTGGATTCCAGTGTCAGAGAGAAGCAGATCTTTAGCGCTTGTGTACAGTGGCATGTATCTTGGTTCGGTCACCGGGTTGGCTGTTTCCCCTGTTCTAATCCACAAATTTGGATGGCCATCAGTGTTTTACTCGTTTGGCTCCCTTGGAAGTATCTGGTTTGCATTATGGCTAAGAAAAGTATGTTTTTGTTTTCTTTGTTCTTTTATGTTTTTGTTTTCTTTGTTCTTTTGCATTGGTAGACTTTGATTAATTATCATACTTGGAGAAAGTAGTACTTATTAAGACAACTTAATGTATATTTAATGCCCTTAACTTTGAAAGTATGTTTTCCCTGTTTTAGGCTGTCCAATATTTAGTAGGAGTAGGCCTTTTATTTGCAAATGAGTTCAAGATAGTACTCGTCTCCAGTTCATTAAAATCACCTATTAATGTGATTATGCATTGTTTATTAACCAACCAAATTATTATTTTTTTTAGCTGCTGTCTATGCTGCTATCTTGCTGGGTGATCATTTGACTTTGATAGTGGGCATGGTTTATATAGAGGATATAATTTGGATATAAGATGTGCTTTAGATGTCTCCATAGAAGTGAAAAATTTAAATTCTCTGTGTTTTCTTGGTATTGGTTTCTTCCCAGGCACATAGCTCACCGAAAGAAGATCCGGAACTTAGTGCAGCAGAGAAAAAGCTTATTCTGGGGGGTAGCGCATCCAAGGAACCTGTTTCAGTTATTCCGTGGAAGTTAATTTTGTCAAAAGCACCTGTTTGGGCTCTTATAATCTCCCACTTTTGCCATAATTGGGGAACCTTTATTCTTTTGACGTGGATGCCTACGTACTACAATCAGGTAATTCAGAATCCTATGTTCATGCACTTGAGCTAGTGCAGGAAATTTGTCATGATATTGAAATGATATCTTCAGGCAGACACATTTAGGGGCGAAAGTACTAGAGGGTTCTGAAAATTAGTATGCTAATGATATCCTTCATATGTAGAAAAATCTCCACAGAATTTCGTGTTTGCTGACATGTATTTTCTTTTATCAGTGGAACTAAACTTATAAATTGATATTTCTGTCTTTGGTTTATACTTATTTTCTGCTCTCTAATGAAGCATGGTGATCAGGAGAATCTAAATGCTTGCCCATAACAGTATTTTAATGCAAGAAATACACAGTACTATCACCATACCATTCATTTTCAGAAATAAAGGGTAGCTAATTATATTGAACATGCATACTGTTGTTGAATAGTTTATACTCAAATAAAATAAGGTATGTTCTGTTATACAAATTTCTGTAGACTGATGTTCGTATATCGTCTTCAATCTTACCTTTTCTCGGCCTGATGCAAGATTGTGCCTCTGATTCATTAGAATTTAAAATGATCGGTAAATGATACCTGATCAATGAGGTCATATTCATTTCAGGTCTTAGTTAGTTGTGCTATCAAAGCTGCATTTTGACATTGTTTTGATGGTAACTAATCAATAATTTCTCCATTCATGGTGGAATAAGCTTCTCTGCATCTACCTTTAATTATTGTTTAAACAAATATACTGATCTTGAAAGTTTAGTAAGTACTTGATACAAAAATACTCTTTTGTTGTATAGCAAAGTTGATATAAACTGATAGTTCTGACAAATCACATTTCTACTATTCTAACTTGCTTGACGAATGAACTAAGTTGATTTACCCTTTATAATGTCGGTTGCTTTCTTCAGGTTTTGAAGTTTAACCTCACGGAATCTGGACTTCTCTGTGTCCTGCCGTGGTTGACCATGGCTGTGTTTGCAAACATAGGAGGCTGGATTGCAGATACACTTGTGAGCAAAGGTCTTTCCATAACAGCAGTTCGCAAGGCAAGGATTTGTACTGTTATGAATTTCAAATATTAACCATGCACCATCAAGTAGTAACAAAACCAATAATTAATTTAATATAACCAGAGGAAGAAATCGGCAAAAACTACATCTTAAAACAAGTAAAGACCATATTCTAGGTTATCTTTATTGGCTAGATGAAGTCTTAGGAGTAGTGGAATATCCGTGACCCAATACCAGATGCACAGGCATGCGTTTTTCCCTGTAGAAAAATTGTTTTCTTGTTTACGTTGTTTTTCAAAGTGAATTAAGCAATAATTGGTGCAACTCTTTTATCAATTTTTACAAGGTAATTTGAGCTGTATCGGAATGATTATTAATTCTATTTAACAGTTTTGTGAAACTAATTCTGTTTCAAATCCTTTTGATGTTGTAGATCATGCAATCTATAGGTTTTCTGGGTCCAGCATTCTTTCTCACTCAGCTCAGCCACGTCAGAACTCCTGCTATGGCAGTACTATGCATGGCGTGCAGTCAGGTAGAGACAATCTTAATAGTTAATATTAGTTTGCGTCCTCAGCTTAAATTGGTTTTCTACTCAAGACTTATGTTGTTTGCTATGCTAAGATTCATTTTCATGTGTTGTAAATTTTTTTAAGATTCCTTTTCATATGTTATAAATTTTTTTACCATAAGCTAAGTTCAGCTTTAAATTTACAAGAGAATTCTTGTCCTTTATGGTCATACCTCTTCCTAGGTTTTCAAAACTAAGAAAGAGAAAATGCTGGTAGTTTTAATGACTTCTCATTTTGATAGAAGTTGACTGGGTAATGACGTAAAGGAACAAAAAAAAGTTACTGTGACAAACTTCTCTTGATTTCAGAGTGGTTCTAAAACTCTAATCATAATATGGATATCAAAAGATATCATAAATGAGATCACATTATGCTGAAAACCTTGAATCTTACTGAACTGCATTTTAATTTTTTTGTCTTTTGACAGGGATCTGATGCTTTCTCACAATCTGGTCTTTACTCCAATCACCAAGACATTGGACCACGCTATGCTGTAAGTTATTATTATGTTCGACAATTCATCATATGCCAGCTGTAACACCCTATGGATAGAATGTATACTTTTCAGTTTGTACTTGAAATTATTACTCTACTTGTTTCTTATAACACGGCATAAGAATTTCAAAAAGGGGGAAATTCGAAAAATTATGTACAAGCTATTCACTAACATTGTACCAATTCGAAATTTAGTGTCTGTTTTGAATTCAAGCTCACAAACATCAATTACAGGGAGTATTGCTAGGACTGTCAAATACAGCTGGAGTACTCGCCGGTGTCTTCGGTACAGCTGCAACAGGGTTCATACTCCAACGAGGTATAAGTTTGTGTTAAATGTATTTCTGCTCATCTTTTAGACAGGCTAATGTCTCACTCGAATAAATTGCTCGTGGCATTTGCTTTTTCTTTCAGACTTTTTTTTTTGTTAACTCGACTTTGTTTCCCGCAGGTTCTTGGGATGATGTATTTAAGGTAGCCGTTGTATTGTACATCATAGGTACACTGGTCTGGAACTTGTTTTCAACTGGAGAGAAAGTGCTTGACTAGACAATCGATCGATCGCGAGAAGTGACTGAAGGAAGCAGTACTCTACAGTAAAGTACAGAGAAGAAGACGTTATAGAAATGGAAAGAACATCAGAAAACCACCAAAAAAAAGAGAGAAATGAAAGCAAAGGGAAATTCTGCTGAGAAAACTAGGCTGATTTTGTAACAACTTGTGAAGCGTTAATAAGTTGAACCAGACAAGTTTTTGGGTTGGTTGGGGCAACTAGTTTCTAAAGGGCCTAATGTTTTTACATGGTTTCAACTTTCAAT
>JXTC01000069.1:705301-818687 GCA_002914845.1 Trema orientale
GTGTAGAGTGTCAGTTGGTTGATAGTTGATATTTCTTTCGTACTAAAATATGATATGTTAGACTGTATCAGAATTACCCATATTTAGTGATAACTTATAATAATAAGAGAAAATGTCATAATGACCTTGTATTTCTTTTTTTTTTTACAAAATCCTTATGTTTTTAGAAATATAGAGAACCCGAACCCCTTGAATTTCATATTTTATTATAAATGGCCTCATAATTTGACTTCTTTTGAAATCCGACCTAGCACAAATTAATCAGAAAAAATAATAAGAAATGACAAACACTCTTAATAAATGGTAGATTTACATTTGTACTTTGTATGTGAATATATAGATAACTTGGAAAATAATATGTCATGAATTAGGTCATTTAAAAATTCGGAGTATTTTATTAAAAAAAAATCGGAATATTGTTTGAAAACTTGTACAAACAAATTTTAAGTTATTTTAAGTTTAAATAAATCATTCACTAAGGATAATTTTGTAGTTTGCACCAATTTTTCTAATTTTGATGACAGGAGAATATCGGATTTAAAGAATAGTCAAATTAAAAGGCTTTTGAAATTAAAAAAAAAAAAAAGAAAAAACAAATTTAATGGAATTTTTTATATTTTTAAAACACAAAGAATTTCCATTATAAAAAAAACAAAGAATTTCGTAAAATATATATATATATATATAAAGTCAATTTACGACATTTTTTCTAATAGTGGTAATGTAATTATTTATTGGTTCAATCTAATCTCGGAGATATAAAATTCATACAGAAACTAATAATAAATATGATTATTATAACACCATTTAAAATGTTTAATACATGACTCGAGAAAGAAGAGTCCTTGTTCTTTTTCCACAAAGCTCAAACTATTAATATGTAAACGTGTAGTTGACTTCTGTTTAGATTGACTCAGTAGCTATTGACTAATGTCTTCACTTGATTTTTCCTTCAGTCACTTGGAGTTGATAGAAGCAAATCTGATTAGTGTACTGTCTATCAGTCTTCCCATTTAAAACCATAAAATACTAATAATCCAAAGTACATAGTATACCATTCAAGAAATATCAATTCCATTAATCATGTGAAAACAATATTTGTACTTAATTATGCCTTCTCACTTGCACACTATCAAACTAAATAAATACTAATAACAATACTCTTCATCAATAACAAGAAAAACAACAAAATGAATAAAATTACTGTTTGTAGAAAATTCATGTTGTCTGAACAAGCAATAACATTTATTAAAAAAAAGAATGGTAATTAAAATTTTTTAAGCTTTTTTTCCCCTACATGGAAAATGCTTATATATATGAAAGATAAAAAGAACCCCTCTTTCTCTGTCTAACCTTTTCTCTGTCTTTCATATGGGAACAATGAAGCTCTGACACGTGTACAGCCCGTACAAGAAGAAGCTCGAAGACGTAAGAAACCATCTTTTTTTCTTCTGCGTGTGGCTGAACCTCACCGTGGCCCCCAAACACCTTCCCGCATTGAAGAGAAGCCACATGGTACTGTTCCTCCACATCACAGAGGCTATTAATGGGTCCCACCAACTTCTATTCACAAACCTCCTAACCCGAACATCCAAACATGCCCTTAATTAAGCAACCCCAACCACCATCTCTCCGCCACTACCTCCTCCTCCATTGTCACCGACTCCGTTACAGTTTCCGTTACATGTAACGGCGCCACAAAACGACATCCCACTCGTCGTCGTTTTCGTCGTCTCCTCCCTCTCTCTCCTCAGACTCGCCACGATCCCCCCCAAATCCCTAGGCTGCAAGTTGACCCTAAGCCCGTACTTCATGAAAAGCGTCAACGACATCTTCTGCTCCACCCGGTGGCCGGCCACCACGCTCAGCCGGTGCCGGAGAAGGACCGCCGCCGCGATCGACTTCATCTGGAGGTAAGCCAGGTCCTTCCCCAGGCAGATCCTCGGCCCTGCGTTGAACGCCACGTACTTGTACGAGTCCTTCACCGCCACGAACTTCCCGTCCGGCGAGAGCCACCGCTCCGGCCGGAACTCCAGGCAGTCGTCGCCCCAGCTCGACCTCATCCTCCCGGTGGAGTAGATCGAGTACGTCACAGACGATCCCGCCGGGACGAAGGTCCCGTCCGGCAGGACGTCGTCGTTGACGACGTGCTTCGAGTCCTCCGGCACCGACGGGTACAGCCGGAGGGTCTCCGAGAGCGCCGCCTTGAGGTAGACCAGCCGATCGGCCTCCTCGAAGACCAGCGGCTCGTCCGTCCACGTGGCGATGTCCTCGTCGCCACGTGTCTCGATCAGGACGGCGCAGATCTCGCGGAGGACCTTCTCCTCGACCGAGGGGTTTTGGGTAATTAGCCAGAAGAACCAGCTGAGCGCGACCGATGACGTGTCGCGTCCAGCTAGGATGAAGTTGAGCGCCACGTGTTGGAGGAACTTGTCCGAGTAGCACTCTTTCTTCTTCATGAACCGGGATAACAAGTCGTCGTGAGGGTTCCCGTCCTTTAGCTGCTGACTCAGCAACTCGAGCTTACGTGCGTTGATCACAGTGGATAAATACTCCTCTATGTGCTCCAAGCTTCGGCTCAAGCTGACCTCCATCCCGAGCCGGAGCCATTTCTTCAGCTTCCAAAGCACCTCCGGCAAAATGAACCGCTGGAGCGAGGCTTCCGTGGCTCGGTCGAAAGCCGTAGCGAAGCCGTTCTCGGGGAGACCCGGCGAGCAAGTCTGGGGGTCCTTCCCAAAAGCCAAGCCGCATATGTTGTCGAACGTGAGCCGAAGAAGAAGATCCTGGAGATCGACCGGCTCGGCGTTGGCCTCGGCCGCCTTGAGAATCGGGCAGAATCTGAGCTTAATGGCTCGGCTGACCCAGCGAGCCATGGCTTGGCGAAGAGTCCTGGTGGTGAATTCCAGTGCGGCGGTCTTCCTCTGGAACAGCCACGTGTCACCGTCCGAGTTGAAGATCCCTTGACCGAGAAGGTCGTGGAAAACGGCCTGCCACGTCGGGCCCTTGGGGTAGTTGTCGAATCGGGTCTTGAGTATGTGCTCCAGGTTCTTTGGGTCGCACGTGACAGTCACGAGGCCTTGCTTCTTGGCGAGGAACGGGATGGCGCAGATGCAGGTCTGGTACGTGCCGCCACAGGCGCGTAGGTTGTCGCAGATCCAGTCGTGCATGCGGTCGCAGTTCTCGATCAGACCAGGAAGACTGCCCAGTAAGGGCCAGACATATGGACCCTTCAGTGACCGTGAGATGAACGTGAACCAAAGTAGGTATAACGTAATCGCCGTTAAAAGTAGCAATGCCGTAGAAATCTCCATCAATATACAACACACCAACTCTTTTTTTTCTTTTTCTTCTTTTTACCGCGAAAATGTAGTTTTCCCGGGAAACCCTTTTCCTAGAAAATGCCTGGTTGTGTTTCCAACTTGAGATCAGAAAGCTGAAAAAACGAGAAACTCACTATACAAAACGTAATGGGGGTGTGTGTGTATAAATGAAATGAAACGTTAAGAAAGAATACAGTAAAAAGAAGAAAAGGGTTTTGATCAAAAATGGAGGATCACATAATCTAAAAAGAAAAAAAACAGAGAGGAGGGAGAAAGAGGAGTATGTATAAGAGAGAAAAAAGGAAGAAGTAGAGATATATAGTTACAACAAGAGTAGTCGTTGTTTTTAGTAGAAGAAGAAGAAAGTAGTAACAGTAGTAGTACAAAAAGGAGTATAATAGAGATAGGTTTTATAGGTGAAATGGTATTGAAGAGCAATTATCATAGCCAGACTGGTTTTTGACAATGCAGTACTAATCTCTTTCTCTCTCACTCTGACATGCACTAAAAACTCTTCAGAACACCCCCATTAATGCCCTCAAACAGGTCGTTGAAATTTCATTTCATTTTATTTACTTATTTTTTTTTAAAAAAAAAAGGGTCTTTTATAGGTCGGAAAAGGGTTTATAGCCATACCCTTTTTCTTTCATTTCATATAAATGTAAGAGGGGAATAAACAAAAAGAAAGAAAAGAAATTAAAATCACCAGTTAAAACCTCCTAGAATTCTCTCTCTCTCTCTCTGTTGCATGCATGCATTAAACACGCGCTCCCACGCTCTTGCCGCACCTAAATTTGCAGGAAGTGGAAGAGGAAGAGGAGGCCTTTAATTCAAGCATTTAATGCAAAAAGAATTAATGAAATTAGTTGAGGAACTAAGACTGGGAATTGATCCAAAAAAAAAAAAAAAGAGATAAAAAATGGGGTCACACACAGTCTGTTCTTGAGCATGGGTTTGTTTACTATCCCTCTTTATGTAGTTGATATTGTATATATGTATATATACATATTATAATACGTACCTTTGTCTTTAATGAAAATAGGGCTGGTCATGTGGGTTTTTGGTTAGGGTTCGGTGAGCGACCCACCAACACTTTAATTTCCAAGCCTTAGTTTTGCTTTTGCGTGACTCACTTTTTTTTCTGTAATTATACTTTTCTTCGTTCTCATAGTCATTTCTAAAGTCTCAACCTTAACCTTTCCATATATCTATGTCCATATATGAGTTATGAATTTGCAGAGATATAATCAGTAAAAATAAATAAATATAAACAAAATAATTGTGGGATTCTTCACAGGTTTGACCCTTCTACTTTTAATGCAATTCTATGATAAAAAAATGTGTGCCCTCTGTAAAGATTGGGACAAAATTGAGAAAGTCAACTGCCGAGTAACCACACCTGAAGGCAGACTTTGATGATCATCTTCAATTCTTTCCTCTTTTTCTCGCAGAATGGGACAATGCATTGCATGTTTATATATTCGATATATATATATATATATATGGATCATAGATATGTGTAATATTAATACATATTCAGAGAATGTTAATATATTTTTGATGATGACCTGATATCTTGATGTGCTTAGCTAAGCAATATTATCTGCATTCGTGTATTAAGATCTCAACATGTGCTCGTTGACAAGCTCAACTTAGTTGCACAAAATTCATGACATATATAACTTCAAGATCAAGGGCTTGAATAAGTCCCGATACGTCTATATATTAAGTTTTGTACTTCGATTTTGAAGATGCATGACTAGTACAGGTACTTCCCTCGGTGATCTAACTAGTTTCGAAGATTATAAGAGAGGATCTTAAAATGTATTTTACTATCGATGAATGTTTTTAAACCATAAAATTTACATTACCGATCTCTAGTGATTCTGATTTATCTTATATTAATTCAAAATTATGAACCACCTGTAATAGGGTATATCATTGTCTTCTCTCCTTTTAGTTGTAGATAATTATTTACATATTAATGAGCTAGGAATGAGATTGAAAAAAAAAGACTTCGGTTTGATTGCTGTCCTGATTATTTGAAGTTTACTCAGTGAAGTGGATCTCGTAGTAAGGTCCCAGTTATAACATATCCCACTTGATCTCTCGAAATTTTGCAACGTTAATAGTCCTAAGGTTCCGTACATAATTTCAACTCAGCGTAGGTATCTGTAATAAGATTTATTTATTTATGATCGAATGAAAGTAACAGAATGGTATAATAAAAACAAATGAATCGCTAATTGAAAGTGAATCTATCCCTTATTATATTATGTTATGTACTTCGCTAGATAACTAGACAATAAATTAAGTGTGAGATGGGAGAGGTCATTAGATCATTCCTAATGATTACGAGAAATTTGGCCCCTTTTTACCACATGTTTAAACACAATTGATCGAAACAGACATATATAATATACGATTATTAAATATATAAGAAAATGTGGAGAAAAGTTTTAGATTGTGAGATATAATGATTCTCTGTTTTTTGTAATTTTTTTTTAACTAATGGTTTTTTTTTAAGGGATTTATTAAAGGTTTCTTTTACGTATAGTTATATTAACCTCTTATTTATTTCCGTCCATCAAGCATATAGCTAACCTTGGTGAAATACTATTACTCATTGGACTTACAGCTGGTAAATTAATGTAAACGTTATGCAAAAATATTTAGACTAAAGAAAACTTACAAGATTCATAATTGGTGACACAATTGATTCCGTCCAAGTTAATAACAGATAAAACACGTGCATGTTAATTCTCACTTTTTTTTTTTTTTTTTTTTGGAATTGAATTCTCACTCTATTTTGTTCTAAAGGATCAATGTTAACCAAAATAAGAAATGGTATGATATCTCTCTTTGAAAATTTACCAGATAAATAGTTACCATTAACTGCTATATTTCTCTTTCCTTCTTTTGTTTTCTTTCTTCTGATTAATAGTTGTTGTTAACGTAATTTCCACTCCAATTATATCACGTAATAACGTATATGACCCGTACACTAAGTACCAATCAGATACAATTACATAGTTGAACAAACATTATTTATGATGAACAACACATCGATATTGCTCAACAATTTTTTCAAATCGTGGAAAATTTGGTTCAAAACTAATAAGTGGAGAAAAAAAAAACAAAAAAAGAAAAGAAGAGCTTCATGGAAATTTTTTATTTAAATGTGATCGTATAAGCACAAGTCAAACAAAGTTAAAATATTAGTGTATGGTTGGATGGCATCATTTAATCGCCTCCTTTTTAGTTCATTCCCTATATATTCTTTCCTACAATAGGTATTGCAGCCTTGCAGTCCAGTTGTTTTTTGTCCATTTCAATAGACACATTTTAAATCCCTTCCCCCGAAAAAAAAAAAAGAAAAAAGAAAAAAAAAAACATTTTAATTTACTTTTTTGAGAGAAAAATAAAATCCGTTTAGAATTTACATAATAAAGCTAAAATATTGTAGTCATCTTCTCAGAACTACAAGACGTGTTTTGATCAACATCTGAAAATTTTTTATTGCAGCAGCTTATCACAATAGTAGAAGTTAAATTGGAATATGCCTTGGGATATTAATATACTTAAAAAAAAAAAAGGATATTTTGGGTGGTTAGCAGACATAGGTGGAGGCTGCGTGGTTGGGGTTGTTGGAAAGTTATTGTGACCCATATGATCAATTAATCAATTTTCTTTTTAATTTTTTATCTACTTTGTTTTGACCAAATTAAAATGATTAAAGTTTCATAGTTTTAGAAAATTGAAGCAAAACTTGATGAATTTCAAAGGGATTATCAAGATCAACTACTTTGCTCTATCCCTGAATTGGGATTGAAACCCATATTCTTCGCCTTTTTATGACAAGGGAAAAAAAAATGATATAATTCACCTCAAAAAAAGAAAAGAAAAAAAAAGATATAATTGTCATTACTCATTAACCCAGAGATTGAAATAAATTTTGGTCACCTACTGGCTACAAATAATTTATAAAAAAAATAAAACAAAATAAAATAAAATAATTTAGGCCGTAACAGTATTCATCATAGGCCGTAACTTTATTATTTCTGTAATTTATTTATATAAACGATTGGGGTAATTGAGATAGTCATTGTAGTTATTTGTACAGCTTCCATGGACCTACAACTTCAATTATTTATTCTGTTATATATCTCTTTTCCCTGTTATTCAATAGGCATCATTATGAACTTGCCTTACACTTGTCTAATTCAAAGTTAATCATTGTACAAGTTATATCGCATTAGCATGTTAGTCATAAATTCTTTTTACTCTTTACCATGGTTTTTAGCAGTAGCAGAAGTTAGCAGGATGTAACATATACATATTTGTATATCATATTATAGCAACCAGAAGTAGCAAATTCCACCTAAAACTATACTAATGACATAGATTGGGTGGTAACTTAACCTAGAAGGTATGTTCGGATTGGGTGGAAAACCTTTCTACGTAAACAAAAATGAAAAACCAACCAACTTGTCTATATGTCGAAAAGTATGTTTGCCAATGTTTATAAGCACTACTTTTTGTGAGTAGTTGAGAAATTAAAATTAAACCTCAGAAGTCACCATCTTCCATAATATTCTTAATTTGGGGAGCTATATATCATTATGGCATGATTTATGTTCCGTGTACAAATATGAAATATTACTTTCATGACTAAGGCAAGAAAGAACAAAAACAAAAACAAAACAGAGAAACCATCATTTCCTACTCAAACATCCTAAGAGTGATATCAAAATAATAGACTTGATCAATTTCATATTGCTTATTTCAACAATGCTGTAGCATATTGCATCAAGTTCAAATCAAATGGCCCTTTTCCCAGGACCAAAAAAATGAACTGCAAATGACACAAATTGAGCTAAACAACAATTAAGAGGTGTAAGGAAAAAACTGATTAAACAAGAACAAGAAGAATAAAGAAGAGAATGTGGACTGCAATGATACATCGAGTAGCAATAAAGGAACTCTGAGTCAAAAATACAGAGAAAAGTTAGTTCAAATAGAAGTTGTATGAGAAGTAAGTCTTGTGCTCAATTCATCAAGAAACAGCCAAGTTGTGGGATGATCTGGTTAATCCCAATGGATACTTACTTGGCACCAAGAACGTTAATTACAATCCATTAATCCATTAAGAAATAATTACATGTGGAACTCAATGCTACAAGAAAAAGCTAGCACAGAATTTCATCCCCAGTAGTTTTCTGTTGCTCAACAGTAATGCTGAATTCAATGGTACAAGAACAGCTAGTCACAGAGGAGAGGTGTTTTACACTTTCATCATAATATTTTCCTTTGTTAGACCTTTGAGAATGATTTGGAAAATAACTTACAAGTACCTTACCACACCAAAGATTATCTTCTATATAAATACTTTGACAGAGGGAACTTTAGGCTCCTTGCTACCTGTGAACTCTCGAACAAAAATCATGTATAAACAAGACATATAAAAACAATACAAAATGTGGAACCTCTAAAAGAATGTTACAAATTAGAATTTCAGAATTAGAAGCAAAAAAATGTTACCTTTAAGGCCATATCTTCGCATATTGTAGATCGATATCGAGTTGAGCCCTCTAATGGACAGCTTATTCCTTTGACGATCAAATTAGCATTGCATAGACTGGATAGTTGCAAAAGGACATCAGACATGAGGCTATTATCCCCAACTTGAACTCTTAGACCATCATTTCCTTGTTCTTCCTCTTCAAGTGAACCTTCTGCTACAGATGTAATACACTGAAATATGGCTAATAGTCTCTCCAATGGAAAGGTTCCAGGTCCTTTCATGAGTAACTCCTGTTCTGCAGCTTCCTTCTGTTCCAATGTTTTTTCTGATGGTCTAAGCATACACAATAACAATTTGCAAGACAAAGTCAGTGATTGCAAATTATAAAGCATACACAATAAAGCAATATCAC
This sequence comes from Trema orientale, assembly GCA_002914845.1. Lineage (NCBI taxonomy): Eukaryota > Viridiplantae > Streptophyta > Magnoliopsida > Rosales > Cannabaceae > Trema > Trema orientale. The sequence goes on from JXTC01000069.1 coordinate 714,558, forward strand.
AGCCAATAACATGGAATTTAACTCAAGGTTCCATATGACAGTCTAAAGCACAGATTAGGAAAATAACACAGAGACAGAGAATATCATGTAAAATAGACTTTATAATGATGCAATTCTTCCAAGGAATGAAGATCTGGTTATCCATGTCCTACTTCCATGGAAAGTTAACTATGCTAAATAACTATAGAATACAGACATATATTAATGAATCAAAACTCAGATTAGCAACTGCACTTACTTCCTCTTTCTTTTCCGACTATCAGAACCCCCAGTAGAATCAAACAGCGATGCATCGAGGGTAGCTGGATTTCTTGAAGCAAGGAATGCTGAAATAAGTAGATACTTGGCAGAAGTAGACATATGCAGATCTAACTGATCAGTAATTTCGAGACCTGATTTCTTACTGCTGCTTTTCCGCTTTGCCTCCTTGGTGGCTCCAATATCAGTGGAAGGCTGAGATGAAACCTTAAATATCTCGTTCATAGAAGGAGCAATATGAGGTTGAAGATTACTAAACAACCTTCTTTTCATTTCTTCATTGGGAACAACTCCCAGATCACTTAAAGGCTCACAATATTTCTTATATAATTGTGAAAAGGCAGTAGACAATTCATCTACCCGTCTTGTAATTCTAAAGAAAGGCTTCAGTACAACACTGCCAGAAAAGAACACATTCATCAATAAATGCACAAAAACTAAAACATAGACAGAAGGGAGAAAAAAAATAATTTCCTTACTCGAGAAATGAGGAATAGAGCTTCTTATTTTCTTGGTTCTTCATGAAGATCTGACGAAGATCATCTTCTGTATAATCAGGAAAACATATAGGGGTAGGCTCTGCGTAACCCATACTTGAGTAATATGTATCCGGTGAAGTATTGCTAATAAAGATCAAACCAACTTCAGGCATTTTGAGAATATCATAGAGATTAAACAAAAATGGAAGCATAGTAGAGCTCTTATCCCACTCCCTAACACGTTCCAGATTGTCAAATATCAAGTAGATCATATTTCCACTAGCACGTCTATCAAATTTCTTGGAGCCTGATTTTCCTGAGTTCCCCTGGAGATTACTAGTAATGCTAATCAAGGCTTCACGAAGAAAATTAACAAAATCAGATGGCCTTTCACAGCGCTTCGCACTCAAATAACTATTGGCCATACTCTTTCTATGAAGCAACAATTGATTCAAAGTAGATTCAAACAAGATTCTTGGACTGTAACACGTAAGGCAGCTTGAATAAACAAAAGGGCGATTAAGATGCCGAAATATCTGGAGGGTGATGCTTGTTTTGCCAGTAGAACTATCTCCATAGATAAAAAGAGGAACCATGGGACAATTCACAGGACCCAAAACGCGCATAAGCTCGATAATCTGAATACGTCTACCCGAAAAACTAGATACCACATCATCAAGGCTAATGGGTTTTTCTTCTTCACCATAGAAAAGGTCATTTACAGTTGGAGGGAGTGGTTCATTTGATTTAGTTTCAGCTTCATTTTTTGAAATGGTAGCTGAAGAGTGCCTGGTTGATCTTCTTGCAATTTGTGGGCTTTCCTCTTTGCCCATTTCTATAAAAAATAAAATTAAATTAAAATTATCTTTTCTTTTTTTTAAAAAAAAAAGGTCATATAACTGAGAACAAACCTCATGGTAATGACATACACAGAATACATGGGGGGAAAAATGAATATTAAGCGAAATTGAAAAGGGACCCTAATAATCAAAAAGGAAAATAAGAGGGAAATTGATGAGATAATTCAACCAAAAGAAAAAAAAAAAAAAAAAAAGAAAAACCCATATAACAATTTCGTCTTCTGATCTGATTATAAATATAATCATCCCTGAAAAATGTCTCCCTAAAAATTCAGAAGCAAGAAGCAAATGTCGGGCATTTTTAATCAAATTATTCCTAGATGGATTTAAACTATGGCAGCCCATTAACCAAAACCCAGTTGTTTTCGCTCTCAAAGCATCGAAAAAATGAAAACAACTAAAGAAACGACATACAATAATCGAAGGAAAAATTTGGCAAAACTACTTTTTTTTTTCTCGGCAACCAAACAAGTTTTAATTGAAAAGAAATTAAGGATGATGAGATGGAGGGTTAGGGTTTTACTTGATCGGAGATGGCACTGCTATCTTCGCCGAGCAGTGGACGACGGTCGTAGGCGGGTACTAGGGCTCTCTGCCTCTCTATCTCCAGCAAAACATAATCAAGAAAAATAAAAAGTAAAAAAAAAAAAAAAAGAAAGACGAAAAAAGAAAATGCGGGATAATCATTTCCCGCCAAAATCCCGACTACTGAGGAGATGCATACGACTTACGAGAAATTAGAGTTGTCGTTTGTAGACAGTTGTCGATTTTGAAGTTTGTACGACAATATTTATTAAAAATGACAATACTGTCTTGTCTTTTACTTTTTTCTTCTTCTTTTTTTTTTTTTCTAGAAACAACTCACCGTCTTTTTTTCGTTTGCATATGCTATACAACGGGGAGATGTCATCATGCAAGCAAAAAATATAGATGTCGTTGTCCGAGCATATTGTCGTTTTCAGTAAAAGTTGTCGTTTTGCATTGGTATCGTTTTATGATGTTTTTGTCGCTTTCCCTTGTGACGTCAGTTTCTCGTGGATGTTATTTGTCGCTTTTCAGGTGTTCTGGTTTAGCTTTTTAATTTGTTGTCGTTTTGTTTCCTAGTCGATGTTTTCATCTATTTTAGTGTCGTTTTTAACTCCTTTTTTGGGCTTCCAGTCGATGTTAATTTTTTAGGTGCCGCATCCTAACTCCATTCTCTCTGTTAATCGGCTGGGTCAGTTTGAAAGGATAGAAAAATTGTTTGGTCCTGAAAAATTCCTTAAATCCCATGGTTGCTAGACTTTAAAATATCCTAAATTTGGTCACTGAACTTTTATTTTTTTTGGTCCTTTTTGGTCTTTAAACCTTTAAATATTAAATCTTGCATCATTTTTTCTCTTTTTTTAAAGGGCTTCTATCACTTTTACGTATTAAAAACTAAAATAATTACAGAAATACGGAACTCACACTTTTTTTCAAATTTTCAAACGGTTTTTATCAGATTAATATCATTTTTTTAAAATATTTAGAAAAATACCATTTTAAAAATAGTTACTGGTTACCGGTTTCTGAAAACTGCTTATCGGACTAGTTATATACTAGTTGTAAATACTTTTAGTTATTAGTTATCAGTTTCCAGATACTGGTTACGGTTACTAGTTACTATTTAAAAAATGATATTTTTCTAAATATTTTTAAAAAAATAGTATTTTCCTAATAAAAATCGTACTACATCTTCTGACAACCGTATTTTTCAAATTTTTTTACAAAAACACCGTATAATGTGCAATTTCCCCTTTTTTAAACAACTAATAATCGGGGGTGGAGCTACATTGAGCCCAGGGGACAATTGCCCAGCCTGAATTTTATTTTTCTTGTAAATAGCATGTAAATTTTTTCAAAAATTAGCCTTTATCTCATTTAAATTTAGTCTTTGCCTTCCTTTAAACTTATAAAATTTTAAGTATATCCCTCAAGTTTTAAGTTATAGGTACTCTTACAATTTGAAACATGTTTGATTTTTACCCCGTTTGATTAAATTTCTAGGTTCGCCATGCTTATAATAAACTTATATAAAAACATAAATTTAGTAATGATTTAGGATTGTGTCAAATACAATATTTGAAACTATAGACTCTAAGATGAGACAAAAAAATAATTCAGACATTTTAGAAGTCAAGGATCAAACAGGGATTAAAAATAGCTTAAATACGATTAGTGAAAATTAGGCCTTATACAGCATTTTTAGAAAGAAAAAAATTTGAAAAATACGATAGACTGTGCTTTTTGTAGATCCGATACGATTTTTAATTATAAAAATACTATTATTTAGAAAATATTTAAAAATATATCATTTTTAATATAGTACCTAATAACTAGTAACCAATTTTCAGAAACTGTTAACTAGTAACCAAATGTTTATTATAACTAGTATATAACTTGAAACTGGTAACCGGTAATCAATTTTCAAAAACTGGTAACTAGTAGTAACCATTTTAAAAATAATATTTTTTTAATAAAAACCATAAAAAAAATAAAAAAAAAATTTCTCTGTATTTTTTGTAATTCTTTTGAGTTTTTATATGTAAAATTATTAGAAACTCATAGGATTAATTAATCAATCCTGAACAAAACGAAGGAAACTACATTGAGTGCGCCTTTTTAGCACCTAATATCAATAGATGCCCCTTTTTTGCAAAGTTAATGTTTATGCTCCTTTTTTAAGTAGATTTTATTTTGTTTCGCCTTTGCCCCTCTCTCGTCTCTATTGCCCAAAATTAGATCACCTGGTTCACCCTCAAGCAACTCAATGAAGTTCATGAAGCAGAGTCAAGTTCCCAAGCGTAAATGTTCAGAAGCTCTATACAACCTTTAAGCTCTAGCAGTATTGGTTTGGAATATTTCTTAACATTCCAAGATTCAAGTTAGGAAGAAAACCCATAAGTCAGTTTGGGCAAAACTCTACCAAACCAAATCAAATCAGTATAGAGGACCTTGAAGATTTTAGTTCCCATTAGCTAAAGGTCTATTTGTTGCCCTTTTTGTATTTATGCACGAGGAGTAGGAAAAAGCCCATGTAAATTATTTCTTGCACTTTTTTTTTTCTTTTTTGAATGTAATTACTGAAGCATATAAATTTTGAACGGCCCATCAAAATAATACTGTTTAAAAGAAATAAAAGAACTCTCATCCTACTGTTATTTGTATAAAAAAAATTAATGATTTTCATGGAAGAAAATAAAAATTAGATCGTCAGGAAAAAAAAAAAAACGAAAAAAGAAAAAATGTTACTTGTATGAAAAAATAAATTGATTGGTTGCTTCTTATTTTATTTTTTTTTATATAATACACTGATAACAAACGTAACTAAGTTACCACTATTATAGATTTTTTTTCCTTTTTTTTTTAAAATAACGTAAATTGAGTAAGTAATTTATCTATGGATGATTTATTTTGTTTTCTCTTTATATTTATATATATATATATATATATATGTATATATACATATATAAAGCAAGTACATAATTGATTTACCACACTATTGATTTGTTTTCTTTTTTTAAAAAGATTATGTAAATCATGCAAATAACTGATATATCACCGGGTTACCAATTATTTCAAGTAATTTAAGTAAATAATTGATTTACTACTTATTTACTATGAATGTCGATTTTATTTCAAAAATTACTTTACAATTAAGTAAATAATTGATATACTATTTATTTATTATTTTTTCCAATTAAATAATTTATTTACCACTATTTTTTATTGCTTTCATTCCTTTAAGAAAAAAGATAAGTAATTTAATTTTCTTTAGTAAATAGCTATTTTTTATTTTTTATGACTATATATAACGATAAGTCAATGTTAAGTGAGTGATATATTACTGCACATCAGTAATAAATTAGTAATATACTATCGTATATGATGCTATATCAATGGTAAATCATTTACAGAATATTGTGACTATGTAGTAAATACGTGGCATTCCACTTTATAATATTGATAAATAAGTGATATTCTACTATTTACTAGGGGCATAGTAGTGAATATACCAAGAGTATATTAGTAAATACGTTATACAGTGGTAAATAGAGAATTTACCAATAGCATATTAATAAATATATTATTGTAAATTATATATATATGTATGTATTTTTGAGATCGTGGTAAATAAATTATCTATCACCTCATAATAATAGTAATAAATAAGTAATTTACCACGGATATAATAGTAAATATGCCATCCTAAATAAGTGATATGTTTTTTAGTCTTTAGATTATAGTAAATAAATGATATACTATTTTATAATAGTGGTAAATAAGTAATTTGCTAGGATATAAAGGTAAATATGATACCTTACATAAGTGAGATTTTTTAAGTCATGGTAAATAAATGAGATACTACCTCATATTAGTGGTAAATAAATAATTTATCAAGAATATAATAATAAATATACTACCGTCTATAAGTGATAAATTTTTTTAAGTTATGGTAAATAAATGATATATTACCTCATTATAGTGGTAAATAAGTAATTTACCAGTAGTATAATGGTAAATATGCTATCATATATAATTAATTAAAGTTTTTAAGTAATAGTAAATAAATTATATACCACCTCTTAATAGTGGTAAATAAGTAATTAGCAGGGGTATAATGGTAAATATGCTATCGTCTACAAGAGATAAAATTTTTTAAGTCATGGTAAATAAATTATATACCACATTTTAATAGTAGTAAATAAGTAATTTATGAGGAGTATAATGGTAAATATGTTACCGTCCATAAGAGATAATTTTTTAAGATATAGTAAATAAATTATATATTATCTCTTAAGAGTGGTAAATAAATAATTTATTAAGAGTATAATAGTAAATATGCTACTGTTTATAAGAGATAAAAATTTTTAAGTCATGGTAAATAAATTATATATTACTCTTACTAGTGGTAAATAAGTAATTTATCAGAAATATAATGGTAAGCACAAATCATTACTATTAAAAAAAGAATATATTTGTTCATAAAATCAAAAGGGGATATATTTAGTAAATCATATCTTCAAAAAAATAGAGTATTGTTCAATCCCGAACAAAACGTGAAGCATAACGGCTGGGCCTTAGACGGGGTTTCGGGTTTGGTCATTCTGTGGGCATAATTCAAAGGGAAATTGACGCCAGTAGTTCAGATTTAGTACAAATTTATTTTTTTAGAGTCATTTTTCATAATGACATTTTTAGTTTGAAATAATGACTTTTTTAATTACTTTTAGAGAGAGAAATATTTGTCATTCTGAAACAACCCTTTTGACAAATTTTTTTTTTTCTCGAGGAGACACCATATGTCATTTAATGCCATTTAGGTAGAAAGTCTAACATAGTTTCCCACTTTCCCTCCTTTTCTTTCTTTTTTTATTTTTATTTTTTTTGGGTTGGTCCCATTTTTGCCTTACTTTCTCCTACTTTTTCCCCATTTTCCCAAGTGTACAAAGCTACTGTCATCACTCACTTTTCTTTCTTTTTTTTTTTTTTTTTTTTTGTAAGGTGCTTTTCTTTTCTTTCCAAACCAATACATTTTCTATTCCTCCAAACACTCTACTAACAAACGTACAAAGCTCCTGGCATCATTTAATTTTATTACTAGCAGTCATAATTTTGTGACTGATAGTCACAATTTGTTTTATATCATTACAAATATTGTGAGTTCTTGAAGACATGAACAGTATCACAATTTTGTAACTAATGGTCTATATGTCACAAAAAATATATGGTACATTATGATTAGAAATAGTCAGAATTTGTATGACTGTCACAATATTCTGATACATTTTTCCGGGTATATTTTTTATTGTAACATTGTGATTAAAAGTAGTCATAATTTGTTTGAGATATTTTATATTTTAGTGTGACTATTGGTCAAACAATTTGTGACAGATAGTAACAAATGATAGAGAACTTGTTCATCTTGGATTGTGTGAGTAAGTCACACAATTAGTCACAAATCATTCATTTCCAATAATTTTCACATAAAAATCTATAACTTACAAATTAGTAGTCACAATGTGTTAATTTTAAGTCATATAGTCTCTGAAAGTAACCAAGATCTGTGACCTAGAGTCACAAAGGTTGTAACAATCACACATTTGTGACTATTTGTAGTCACAATGGCTCAATGGTTTATAACAAAATCTAATAATGCCGTAAGCTCACACAAAATCTATTTTTTTTACATGAAAACCATGCCATCAAGATTAGTAGTCATAATATGTATGACTGTAGGTCACATAATCCACGATAGTCAATAGTTTCTCACAGTTCTAAAAAATACAAAATCAAATTTGTGACTGTAATTCACAAAATTTGTGACAACTACATATTTTTTATTACAAGACACACATATTAACTTCCAAAACATAATTGCAAAAAACGAAACATAAATAAAGAAGCTTGAAGGGCCCTTTGAGCAAAAAAAAAAAAAGAGATTGATCAGAGGATGACTTCAGTATTTTCAATGGAGATAGAGAACGAAAGCCAATTAGTCGCTGAAGCCGTTTATTATTATTAATATCCACTTCTTCTTCTTCTTCGTCTTCGATCGTCACTAATCTTTTTTTTTTCCTTCCTTTAAATCCAAATAAACAATAAATGCATCACTTATTTCACATCTGATTTCTTTTTTTTTTTTTAATGGAAACAAACAAAAAGAATGAAAAAAAAAAGAAAAACTAAAACTACCTTTACCTTCAACCGTTACTAGTACTAAAACTTATTTCCTCTCATTCAAAATCCAGAACACAATTTTTTATCTATTTGGAAGCCATTCTTTTTAGAGATTGAAGCTAGCTAAGAGCTTATATGAGAAGATTTTTAAAATGCGGTGGGGGATTTGGTTAGAAAAACTTGAAATGTTCAATGTTGAGAGAAAGTGGAGGAAGAACGTGCTAAGAATGAGGTAAGAGGTGGGTTTATATAGTGAGAAGAAGAAGAAGAAGAAGAATCGGTGGTTTTTTTCTTTATTTTAAATATGTCCTTTTTGAATTAAAAAAATTGCAAAAAGAAGAAAAATGAGGTCAAAAGCTCTGACAAGAATTATTTACACCAGTCCAATCAAAAGGATATTTTGGACTTTTCATTGTATAAAGAGTAGTAAAAATGTCATTACAAAAAATGACACTAAAAAAGTAAGTTTGTGCCAAAACTGAACTACCCGCGTAAATTTCCCTAATTCAAATTCGGCCCATATGATTAATGGGCCAGGCCGGTGTCTGGTTATTGAATAGGTTGCGGGTATACGTGGCGGGTTTTCATTCGGTGGAATGTGACCATGAAAAATGAAAATCCCGTTTATTGTTGATCAGTGGTGGCGGGTAACGAATATATTATCTGAAAATATATAATATATAGGCGCAGAGAGAGAGAGAGAGAGAGAGAGAGAGAGGGAGAGGGAAAGGGAATTGGAATGGGGGATCTGTACGCTTTGGACTTCGATGGAGTTCTCTGTGATAGCTGCGGAGAGAGCTCTGTTTCTGCTGTCAAGGTCCTACTGCCTTCTCTCTTTCTTTCTTTCCCATTTGTTTGTTTCTCGAGAAAATGTGAGCCAAAAAATTTACATTTTGACCATATAATTCATCTAATATTATTAAAATTATGCATATATACTTTTTTTTTTTTAATTTTACTTTCATTTTATTTATTTAGTTCTTCCTTTGAGGCGTAAGTTGACTAAGTCAAATGGTTAAGTCAAGCGGCAACTCATAGAGTTGTGATGTTATAAATTAGGGGAAAAGAATTCAAACAATTACCAAGTAAATGCTTATTTTTATTTTTATTTTTTGGGTTTTAGATCGTGGGTTGCATATACTGAGAATTTCATTGAATTTGTTGTATGTGATGGGTTTATTGTAGGCTGCTAAAGTAAGGTGGCCGAGTCTGTTCGACAATGTGGATTCGACTTTGGAGGATTGGATTGTTCAGCAGATGTTTACAGTAAGCTTTTTTTATAATTTTCAAACAATTTCGCTAGTGGGTTATAGTTTGCTTTATTAGCTAATTAGCTTAATCACTATATACTGATTGACTGAATTGGAAATGTGGAAGTCACTCCAAAAATATAAAATAAAAAAGGTTGATTTGGGTTGTATTTCCTGCCTCTATGGAAGAATGGGATCAAAATATTTCTGGGTTCTTCTTTTTTCTTTTTTTTTTTTTTTTTTGGAGGTGGGTGGGGGGATTAAGGAGAGTACTGTAACTTATAATCAAGTTGAGGAAAACGAAATGCTGAGATGTTTGTTTTCGTATTTGATTAATGATAATGATGTGGTAGGTGCGACCTGTGGTGGAAACTGGATATGAAAATCTTTTACTCGTGAGGTTATTGCTGGAAACGAGAATACCTTCTATCAGAAAATCCTCAGTGAGTATATGTTCAGCTCCGGTGGCTTTCTTTTCTTCTCTGGGTTAAGTTGAGGGCATTAGTCAGTAGATTTCATGATCATGGTTCCATGTGCAAGGTTTCAGAAGGGCTTACGGTTGAGGGGATATTGGACAACTGGTCAAAGTTGAAGCCTATCATTATGGAAGAATGGGATGAGAAAAGGGAGGCTCTGATAGAACTTTTTGGAAAGGTGAGAGACGAATGGATGGAGAAGGACTTGGTTACTTGGATTGGTGCAAATAGGTAATCCGTTTAAGCTTTTTCAAATGATACCATCTCATTTCCCCCCTTAATGAACATATTCACAATCTAAAGCAAAAGAGAATGTTATGCCGTCTGTTGATTTCAAGTCGCTCATGTCAATTGTTTAGATAATTTGTGGATAAAATCCAGGAACAAGTTTTAGAACTGGGAGCTCCATGCATTTTTAGTCTAAAATAGTATTCTACTCAAATTATTAACTGCAAGCAGTTTCATTTAAGATTGTCTGCTAATAGTCATCGCTTGAATAACAATGAACTCTGTAGTTGTAACTAAATTGCATTCCTTTTCAGTTTTTCAGATAGGAGACTCTTTGATCTCGATTTTTTACCTGCTTTTAAGCTGCCTACATATTTTCTACTCTTAATGAAATTATACTGATGTCTATCCTTAGAAAATAGTCTCATGTTGTCTCTCTGGGTTAATGGACCAAAATTTCATTCTTTATTGTTATTTGTTTGGACCGGATCGCATAAACCCTTGAATTCCTTCTCATGGCCCTCTGTATAGAACAAGCTAAAATCTGCTGGCTACATTTGGTACTAGCTAGTGTCATTATTTTAATTTGGATGGGCTGATATTGCTTGAAGTCCGCTTAAAGTTTTCCGAAAGGCTAAATATATTACTGATCAAGTAATTCGTCGATTGCAGATTCTATCCAGGTGTTCCCGATGCCCTAAAATTTGCTAGCTCAAGGATATATATTGTCACCACAAAACAGGTGTGGCCCCCATAGATAGTCATACTTATCCCTTAGAGCATCTTTCTTACGTGGTAAAATGAACAAAGAAAGAAAATTTGAAGGTAGTTAGAGCATCGTAAAGAGTTCGATTTCTCACTTTGAAAAGTTGAGAATAAAATGCTTCTCCTTATAACATTTTGGGCCTGTGTCATTCGCGAAGCACCTGAGCTCTTCTACTCTTTTGCCTGTTCCAGAGCCGCTTTGCTGATGCTTTATTGAGAGAACTTGCAGGAGTAACAATACCTCCGGAAAGGATATATGGCCTGGGTACTGGGTCAGTATCAATTCAGTAGTAGAAAACTGATTAATTTCTTTTTCTTCTTGCTTGTATTTGTTCCTGTGGCTTCTATGGCGCGATATGAGATTGCTCTCCCTAACTTTAAATGTGGCTTTCAGTCCTAAGGTAGAAGTGCTGAGGCAACTTCAGAGGAAACCAGAACACCAGGGACTTAAACTACAGTAAGACTCTTTGCTGCTTGTTACAAAAATATGTTGCACAACGCATTCTATTATAATGAACTCTACTTCGTTGAGCTCTGCTTCTAGTACTCCTGTTCTATCGCGTCTTTTTTTCTGCTGTTACTTTCTATTCGATTGACCATCAGAATGTCTGTATAAAAACTTTGAAAATGAGTGCTCATTGTTTGACCAGCTTTGTGGAAGATCGACTGGCAACCCTAAAGAATGTCATTAAAGAACCTGAATTGGATGGTTGGAACTTGTATCTGGGTTAGTCTCTCTTTCCCTTCTTTCCCCGTCTATTGGCATGTTTTTTCTTCAACTTCATGTCTACCTTGGTTTCTGTGGTGTGCTTCTTTGGCTATGTTGAGTGCTAAGCTGAATTCGTTAAATCAGGAAAATGGGGCTATAACACTCGGAATGAGAGAGATGAAGCAGCTAGCATTCGCAGGATTCACCTCCTCGAGCTGTCTGACTTCAGTAAGAAGTTGAAATAGCTTTGCTTAATCAGACGCTTGTTCTGTATTCAGTTCTTGATTTATTGTACAACCGTTGGTACAAAATAATGGTTCTAATTTTCACTTATGGTGGAGTTTTACGGTACTCAACGGAAGTCTCCACCCTTTTCCCTCTTAAAAACACTAAAATTGTTGCTAATGAAAAAAAACCAAGTACTCCAAAGTTGTTTATGGAAACACACATGCAAAGGTTTGTGGATTTTGCTCTTGATAATCCCAAGTACTTAAAAAGCGATCCTCCGATCAGTCTTTTAACTGCAAAAAAGCAGAACAGATGATACAAATTCATTGTTTTAAGAATTGGTTGGAACGTGTTCTTATCATTAACACGTTTTCGATTCGCACCACTTACTACTGCGGCGAATGCTTTATTTCAGTTTTCAATTTCGAATTCACTGGGGATGGAAAAGTATTAGTTTTGCAGTGATGAGTGTTTTGAGCTCTTTGTTCGTTAAGTCTGAAGAACTCGAGTAAAGTAGTGGTTTTACAAGTCAAATGAACTTGGAATTACACTATGCAAGTAAGATAGTAGCAAATCAACGTAACAATCAATCAATCCTCAATAGTAGCAGAGTTGTATACCAGGTGAAAACATCAGTCAGCCTATAACTCATCTTTCGAAATCCCATCACTCTGCGTGGTGGGACCAGTCTTCTTCTTCTTCTTCTGGAGCTCCTCAACAACCTCCTCCAATGGAGGATCTCCGGGCCTCCGAAAAACTTGATCCCCAATCTTCACCTCGTACGCCTCCGGTTGGTCGAACACGAACTCTTTCAGCTAGAAAACACACAAAAACCAGACACAATTTCACCACAGATTCACAGTCATAAGCCACAGAAAACTATACCTATATACACATTACAGAAAGAGAGAACCTCTGAAACGTCTTGCCCTCTTTCCATGGTGAACATGATTGTGCTGAGATCAACACCCATGAACTTAGCCTCAACCGCTCCAGTTTTCAAAACCTTCGTCCATTGCATAGCGGTCTCAGACACCATTTCCTGATAAAATTTGGGAGTCAAAATCCCCCACAAATCAGATCAACCAAATTCAAAAGATTTGCAGCTCAAGAAAAATTGGGTACCCGAGTTCGTTTAACGCCTAATCGGAGCTTGACGAAGCCGAAGACGGGTCCGGACTGGCGCTTGGCGATCTCGGCCTGGATCTGAGACATGTCCATTTTGTTGAGATCGCTGGGGTTGGGGTCGTCGTCATGAGAAGAAGGTGCCGACTTCTTGCCCCATTCTTTCCAGGACTCGTCTTCCTCGTCGTCGACGACGTCGTCCAGGTCATCCGTGATGTGGATCTTTCCCTCGGCGAATATGAGGGACGAAGTCAGGAGCAGGAGCAGGAAGAGGAGAGGGAAGAGAGAAGAGAAAGGAGTAGTCATATGGTTTGGGTGCAAAAGAAGATAGAGAGAAAAAAAAATGTGAAAATAGTGCTAAAGAAGTGGAAGTGAGGAAAAATGCAAAAGGTTATATGTATATATAGGTTTTGATGGTTGCCCACTTACTTTTAATGAATTTCTTATATTTAATTTTGGAGCCAACTAATTTTTGTGATGTGACAACTGTATATGGATAGTGTTTATATCGGTACCATAATCAAAGTCAATCGCTTGAGTAATAGCTAATAACGAGGCCAAGTGGGTTTCTTTCTTTTTTTTTGGGGGGGCGGGGGGGGCTAAAGATTCAAGGTGTTGAATTGTTACAATGAGTGACCCAATTTGTATTAACGTGTCTATTATTTATAGTTATATCACGTTAGGATAATGTTTTAATTCTTTTTAGTAAAATATTAAGCTAAATTAAGGATGGCAAAAGGATCTGAATAGCTCCCCCACTAACTACCATGCAAGAGTGCAAGGAAAAAACGCTTCTTGTCCACAACTAGTTTTCCCGTTTAGGACTTCTGAGTAGGGGTGTTACGGGTATTTTTCACATCCCATGAATCATTTAAATATTATGATTAGTGACCACTAAAAAAAATGACTATAGGTCATAACAAGATGTCTAGCTATGAAAAAAGTGGTTTTAAAAATGTGAATTACTTGAGAGATCTTAAGAGATCTTACCTTATTGTGCTTCAAGTGCTTATGTTCTCCTAGTGGTTGCAAGTTGCAACTTGCAATGGGTTATTTCGCTTGTAAACCTAGAGCCAGTCCATTTTAATGGGCCTAGAATATCAAATATAAAGACAGAGTCCAAGTTTTTTGGGGCTTATAGACATATGACCAAATTTTGGGCCTAATTTACGTAAATATCCCTTTGTTAGATGTTATAACAAAATGTCCAGTATATATATATATTTATATATCAAGTATAAAATTTTATATATCAAGTATAAAAAATTATATACTCAGTACAAACTGAAATTGATAGATAAACATATCTACCAAGTGTCAAAATATATATACCTGGATTTTTAGTTATAAAATTTAAAAAAATGGACTTCTACTTAATCAAATTTAAAATATTAGTCATCCACTTAAATTTTTCAGGTTTTTTTATTTTTTTTTCTTGTAAATCTAGGGGCCTTTTAGCCAAATAACCCAATTTTGGATCATGGTATGCAAAATAGTCGTTTTTCAAACACTTTTACAAAATAGCCGAATTTTAAATTTTATTTAAAAGATGACCTTTTTCCATATTTAGTATATCAAAATATATTGATTTATTGTTTAAAAAATTGATTTATTAAAAAAAAAAACACTCTACCACAAAATTTCCCTAATTCATTTACGGCGGAGCCAGTCAATGGTCAGCTTTCATTGTCAGCTTTCATTCCGACTAAACTTTTTATCAAAATTATATTATTTATTTTTATTTTGACCCTTAAAATTTTATAATTACAGATATTGTACCGCTTAAAATTCCAAAGTTATACATATGTCCCCCTAAGGGGCCTAAACACTTTGTTCCGGGGGTGCTTTTTATGATTTAATTAGAGAAAAATTAATTAAGCATAAAAAATATTTAATTAAGGATAAGTAGGATAATGATAGAAATGGAGAAAAGGATGTAGAAAATTGTAGCAATACAATTCCACGTGTTAAAAAATTATTGTATCTTTGACGGCTTAACCTGTAAGTAAACAAGTATGGGTGGTTTCAATGATCATCACCACGTGTTAGATAGCCAGTATTTCCGACACACGTGGTATCCTCCATATAGTCAGAAACAAACAAAAAGATGGTTAGTTTTTATGACACAGGTGATTCCAGTGTTTCCGACACATATGGTATCGTCCATATAGTCAGAAACAAACAAAAAGATGGTTAGTTTTTTTGACACAGGTGATTCCAGTCATTCAGTCAAAAATATAAATAAACGATATTGAAAATAAATAATTAGAAAGTTAGATATTTGATACAGGTGATTCCAGTCATATTGTCAAAGATAAAAGAAAATAAAAGTGCTGAATTTAACGTGACCAGTTGCAAACAAGGATTATATATGCTACAACTCAGCTTGCTAAACAACTCAGAATCACGAGTCTGCGAGTATTTAAAGTACAGAATTTAATTGTTAACACAATGTATATATAGTGAGCACTTGTAAATATTTAGAAGAATAGAAAATAATAGGGTTAGTAGCTCAATATTCCCAAAATTTGTATAATAATAATAATAATAATAGCAGTATTATACATATGTATAATTATATGTGTATATATGTAACTACTAGTATTAAACATATAGACACCATATATACATATACATATATATACGTGTATGTGTGTGCATGAGTTTATTTGATAATATAACTAGAATAAAGCAATGATATGGCCTTAATTTGCTATGATGTTCACGGGTAGTAACCAAGAGTAATTAATGGTGAAATTGATGGAGATGAAGTAATAGAGGGAGAGAGAGAGTTTCAAATGATAGGTTAAAAGAAAGAACAAAATTGACGTGACATAGGAAAAAGGTTGATGGATAGAAAAAAATGGCAGCAATCCGTAAAAAGAAAGAAACATTATCTATTTATATTGATTGGTGTTAGAACCCAGAAAATGGAGAAGGAGAAGGCAATTAATTGGTTTCAGATGGAAAAATGAATTGATGAGATAAAAAAAGAGAACAAGTGGAGTTTTGGTTTCAGGAAAGGACGAAAAGAAGCTTTCTATATTCAATTGATAGCTAAACATTGAAGGCAGTATCCTCCTCTCGTTATTACAATAACAGCCTATATACATAGGCATATACCAATCGGTGGAAGAGATAAAAATGGGCTCTCAGATTTACAAGAAATTGACATACGACCCATAATGTGTCATCTCCTAAAATAAGAAGATGGGAGATTTTAACACCTATACATGATGGTAGATTGACAAATGGCCATGTGGTATTGCGACATATAGTGTTATGATTGATGTGTCACATATTCTTTGATGATATAGCATAAATTTATTAACTTTCTAATAAGAAATTGATACTTGTCTTGGGATATCACGGTCCTCTTTTGTCCAATACGATTTTGACACATCACATTTTCTTAATTGACCTCATATTGTATAATTATCATATTGTTTGTGACTTAATATTTTTAGTTAGTGACTAATTATAAAAAATTGTCACACCCCAAAACACACTTAAACTTAGGACATAACATAGACCCAAGATAATGCTTATGTTGCTCCAATTCAAAGATCGATACTTACAAAAATTAAGAAAGTGAGTTTTAACTACTAATAAAATTCACTTATTATACCTAGTTAATTATTTATAGGAGTCATTTTCTTTGCTATGATTTTATCTCTTTTTCTTTTCAAAAAAATGTGTTCTATTTGTTAGTTAAAGATAAACCACCAAATAAATTCTTAAGGAGAAATTTAGCTCTAAAAAAAAAATCTAAAGGAGAATTGTAGTTGTTGGAAGTGTAGTTACAAAGCATAAAATTTTTTGTGGAGTTTGATTCATATATCTTAAAATTTGGCTATTTAACCCTAAATACATTTTTTTTCTCACAAAATAAAGCTCATATAATATGAAAAAGGGCCTTTAATCTTTTTTTTTTTTTTGTGTATTTAAGAGTATTTTTGTTTGGAAATATTAAAGAGAAGTGTGTATTTTGATACTAATATAGATCTTTTATACTTCTATTTTGTATGCCCCTGAACTAACTCCGTCCCTGGTTACGAGACATGTTGTTACGCTGAAATTCTTTAGGCATATTGATATATACAATGAACATAGTTTATTTTACAGTCTAATTAGAGAGAATGCAGCAACATTAGTGAACAAAATATATTCGATCAGTTCTAATTGTCTTTGGACCATTAAAATTTCGTCATGGATACTCTTTTTCTTTTTTTATTTATTTACTTATTTATATGATTTGACATTTAGTTTTTTTTTTTTTTTTTTAAAAAGAGTTACCAGTAAGTTCTCACAATCATAAAGATAATACGTATAAATCGCAACCATACTATCCAAAAGCTGACTCTATATACCTAATATTGATATAGGAAATCTTGTGGCAGGTTATGAACATATGAAACGTATGATTATCAATAATGGGTGTTTTAAAACTGCTTGAATTTTATTATATTCCGTTAATTGTATTCACATACTTATTGAATATTATTTAAGTCTGATACAAAATAATGAATGAAAAAAGAAAAAAAGCTGAAATGCGTAATTATTTATTAATGAACTTTTTGCACTAGAGTAGTACCACCGAAGGAAATTACTAATGGTACAACTGGTAACTAATTTAAACATGAAAAGAAGATGTGGTCACATGATAATCACATTTATGTCCTAAGCTAAGTTTTAATTACTTTGGATCCTCCCCACCATTTCATCAGGAAAAAATAATAATTATATATTTAAAACATCTCACTCATGACTTTGTTCAATTCCGTATATTTAGGCCGACCAGCAGGTTCTTATTTATTAAGATTATTAATTTATTAGTAAATTATTGTTATTAATTTGGGCCTTCATTCGGATTGTCGAATGCTCGTGTCCCTATACTGTGAATCAAATTTTGTTGTTGCAAGTACGACCACAAACACCATTAGCGAGTAATTAGATAGTATTTGGATAATATAGTCCAACAAGTCCAAGGTTAAATGTTTAAATATACATACATATGTACATATATAATGCTCCAAAGATCCTCTTGACTAGTCTTTGTTAAATATCATCCTTTCTATCATACTATCTAGATGAACTTTAATTTTTAATTTTTTTGAATAAACGTTCTAGATGAATTTTGCTATAGAGTATAATATATTTTCACTGTTTAATATAGGAAATTTCTCTTCGGTAAACTAATAATATTTACCAAGTAATTCATGTATATATATATATATATGGATGCAAATGTACATAAAATTTTATAAATTTTACTTTTTTTATATAAAAAAAATAATTATCATATATGTATCGGTACTTCAACTAAATTTTGTAATTTGTTTTTTTTTTTCTTTTTCAATGCCTTGCTAAGTTTTGAAAATTACTATTTCTATATTTATCAATTCTAAAACAATGTTGTTGTCTGCATATGTTGTTTAAACAATAAATTTTATAGTTTATATTATGGTGTTTGGGTTGTGGGAATAATATCAGTCTGTTTGGACCCATTTAAATGAGGGCAATTAGGGCAAATTAAAAAGCATTCGTTATTACCAAGAAATAAGAATACAAAGTTATTCCTTAAAAAATAGAAAATTCACGGGGAGATTGAGCAAATTTTTCATATAGTAATATGGACATATACACCAGGAACATTCAGAAATGGGATCGGACAACTTCGTCATCATTTATGTACTGTCCTCTTTCGTTTTGGCAGAAAGATGCCATATTTTTCTCTCTTTATGTAATGAAGAGATTTTGTAATTAACTTCTTTTTTCTTTTCTTTTTTTTGAGAAATTGTAATCAACTTCTTTGTCATTGAAGGAATTTGAAGTGTTAGCCTAAAAAAATGCCACGTGACAATGTAATAAGCACCTTAACGTTTGACCAAGGTCAAATATTACGAATGTGACTAGTCAACTTTTCGTATTATTAAAATAAGTTAAACAAGTAAGGACCTATTTATTCCTTTGTCGTGATGCATAAAATTTTGGAGAAAGAAGACACAATAATGATTCCTATAAACTTCGCCTAACAACATAATCAATCTTTCCATATCGCATAATTGATTTTTTTTTTTAAATTTTTCTTTCTTTTACTTTGTTTTGCGATCTCAAATCGGATCCGGATCCTCAGTCAAGCTTCTCTGTCGAGTTTCTGTCCACCCACCACTATAAAATTGACATGTCATTAAAATGTATATAATTCGGGTATTCTATTAATTCTTCAGTCGGAAAAAATTCTGTTTGATCTATTAGTACTTTAAAAATATTAAAACAATAATATTTACAAAACCTAAAAAAAAAAAAAAAAGAAGAGTAAATCTTCGCTACCATCTCTCTTCTCTAGCTCCGAAACCAGAGTGAGTGCAGAGAAGCTATCACCGCAGCATGTCTAGATCGTGCCAATGCAAGTCCCCCCCACACTATCTATGCCTTTTTTCCCCCTTCTTTCCAAATTTCTAGTCTCCAAAAAGGATCAAGTTCATTTAGGAGCCAAAGAAGAAGCAATCGACGAATATTGGTTGTTTGTTCTCCTCCATTACTAGTGGCATCAGTAATTAATGATATAGAGAAATATTAGCGATCAATCTTATTTTGTGGCTCTACTGGAAAGGATCAATAAAGATTCGTTTTTTATAAGCATTACTGTTAACAATTTAATACTCTCTAAAGTACTATTGCATCAATACTAGTATTTTATAGTATATATTTATATATTTATGTTATAATTTTTTACGGATTTATGAATCAGTGTGCCTAAGAACATGAAGAGATAGACAAAATGACTAAAAACCAAGAGTTCATCTGAGCGAGAAAAAGAAGAAGAAGCAGGAGTCCAAAACCAAGAGGCAAGAGGAAGAAGAAGTGGCATGCAAGTATAAGTTCACCTGACTTGACTTTTTGTTTTTTGTTTTTGTTTTTTTCTTTTCAAATATTAAATGTATTAAATATAATCATACATTCACACGGTAGCTCCTTGCCATTTTAGAAAAGATAGAAGAGCACGTGACCTGAAATAATTTTAATGATGTGTTACTATTTTATTTGTTGGACAGAGAAATAGGTAGGAATTTAAGGACAGAGAAACATACTTAAAATGTGTGATAAGCAAGCAATGAGATCTAATATTGAAACTAGTAGGTAATTATCAATTCTTATATAATTATCCAAAATTGTAATAATTATGAGTAATGCTAGAGACTCCAATATTTTATACCAAAAACTTATATTACATGAGGTGACATTTATATCAACTATTTCTTTTTTAAATGTGGGATCACACTATTTGAAGTTATCAAACTCAAATAAGACACACATCCGATGTAGTTTTTTCAATATTAAATAAATATGATCCAGTTCGATTATCGAATATAAATACCGTAGACTAAGCTTAAGATTGATTAACCAGCTTAACTATGTTTAAATCTTCTATTTTCTTAACATGCTGAGAAGAAAAATCATATAGAAAATGTTAAACTTTTGGATTATTTTATTTTATTTTTTGAATTAAATCTCTAAAATACTCGGATAACAATTTGTTATCAATTTTTAAATGGAAGGAAAAAAAAAAAGAAAAAAAAGGGACAAGAATTCAAATCAAAATGGTGATACTTAAAAATCATGAAAAGAGAAAACAAGAAATTGAGTCTCTTCTTGATTGATATTGTGCCAAAATGAGTCTCTCTAATGTTAGGAGATTGACTTTGCAGAAGCGACAACATACAGCTAAAATACGAGTTGAGAAAATTTGGGTAAAATGAAAAAAATAAGGCACACAAAAGATTTAACGTGATTCACCCAATTTAGGCTAGTCTACGGACAAGGCTGTGAAGAATTCTACTATAAAAAGGAGATTACAACTTTTCTCTCTAAACATAATGAGAGAACAAATGAACCTCTCTATCTTGAAATAGGTGAAAATACTTTCTCTAAATAATTTAGGAGAAAACAAGTGGGATACTAAGATGAATTCCTAGGCTTGAATTCTCTCTTAGAAATGAAGAGGATTTAGAATGGGATACAAAACAAGTGATGAAGCCCCCATATAAATAGAACTTGAAAGGTGGTGAGAACACCACCTTTTACTATTGCTATTACGGCTATCCTTTTCACTATTGCTATTATGGCTGCCTTTTTTACTATTGCTATTACGGCTGCCCTTTTCACTATTGCTATTGCGGTTGGTTGATGAGCATTTTTTTTTCTTCCTATAATGTGAACAACAACTGCAACAATGTGGTTGGTGGTGCCACAATTGTTGATTTGTTCAACTCTTAAGCCCCAAAGAAAAAAGGGATATTATCACGTTAATACCATGTATTTTGATACTTTATTCGAATTATACATTGTATTTTAGTTATTATCAACGTTGAGTTTTAGATTTAAAATTTATTATAAATTTAAACCCTGACACGAATTAGAGTAGTTAATTTACCAAGTTATCATTTAAAAAATTGAAAATAAACCATATAAAATGGATTCAAGAATAAGTTTACTAAATCATCTTAGTAAATTAAGTGTTCTAAAGTAGTGTCAGAGTATAAATTTGTAACAAATATTAAATTTAAGGGTCAATATTGATAATAACCAAAACAGAAGATATAAACTGAATAGAATGTCAAAATACATAGTATAAAAATGATATTATCCCAATAAAAAAGAAAACACGCTAGCGAACACTTTCATGATCGTAAAAATCAGCCATTGGCCCATCACCAGTTTTATTTATTGTTATCATCCCAAAAGAATTTGTCAGAGTAGAAATTTGCACTGCTACTTTAATTTCCAACCAATTCCAAAGCAGTCAATTTGGCATAAATAACCACTATTGAGATAGTTTCCGATTTTGCAGAAGCATCGCCGCTTAATAAAGTTATAGCCTCTTTGTGGCCTTTAGAACTAACTGAGTTGCCCTAAAAATAAGATTAAAATTAAAAAAATAATGTAAGAAAGATGATTTTTCAGGGATGTAATTATATAATTTTCATATAAAACTAAGACACGTCAAATGAAAATGGAGTCATAAAATATCATGCATGGCCTCATAACTATCAGTACAAGTATATGTTCCATAATCCTATGCAAACCTGAGCCTCTATAACCTCAAATAAGATAAATATCTTCTTTCCATCCAATCCGACACTGAGTTATCACTGGTGGCCCTTAACACATGTTAAATTATTTAAAAATAACTCAAGAATAATTCCGAGAAAAAGAAATAGACAAGAGGATGTAGTAACGAAAATTAACAAATAAAAAGTGCAAAAGGTACTCTTGATAATAGGGAAGTCTTAGATTGGGAACAAGCTTATGGTCAATTAACTATGTGGTTGCCTCATTGTATAGTCAAACGCACAAAAACTGGACACAAATGAAAAAATAAACTTGCTAATAATGTATGCATTGGCATATGTTAAATAACAATTTCTGAAGCAAAAAAGAATAAAATAACAATCAGTTTTTGTTATAGATATAGACATCTCAAGGAATATCATAACATGTGAACGAGATTTATGATCTTATACACACGACATCCCTCTTTTTTAGATGTACACCACTACCAGTTCATATAATAAGGCCACAATAACAAAAATGAAGACATGTTATAGATTTTTCTTGTTTTTTTGTTGTATTTTTCTCATCCCCAATTTGTACTATAAAATAGGACGATGTATGAGTTTAATTTAATAACCACACTATATATGATGCTACTTCTCTACTGAAATCCCCTGAAACTCGCAGGAAATTACCACCTAAACCCAATAGTTGAAAATGAAAACTTCAGAAAGTATATTTTGGTTTGATAATTATCAAACCTATCAATCAAAAATAATTTTCAATGTACTATACTATTTGTTTATACTATAATATTCTCAATTTTTCAGCCCAATTGAATCAAGAAGATTCTCATAATTTGATCCTAACTTGCAACCTAAATTATCAGGAAAAAAATTCAAATAAGTAGAAGGCTGAGATTGCAAAAAAGGAAAACAAATTCTAAGACATAAATTAATTTAATTTTTTTAATTTATATTGTGAGCTCTGTAAAGGCTATAAAAGAAGTAAAAGCTGCACCAAAAAGAATTTCCCACAAATCTTCTGACAAAAATATTTTAGTACTATCCTTCGCAATCAATTTGATGGTCTAAAAATCTTATATACCGATAAAAGAAAGTCTATGCACTTCAAACTATAAACCAAACTTGAATCCCACACAACTATTTAATTATCGAGACAATCTCACTACCAAAAACTTCTCACCACTATTTATAGGAATTAACTCGTATCCTACCTACTTCCCATAATTTCACCCTTATACTTCTCTGGAACAAGACATCTCTAGAACTTCAAGTTTTAAGTGCTGAAGAATATTAATAACCAGCTTCAATGAAATGATGAATAAGCTAATAACTGCTTTACTTCATTGGAAGCCAAGCACCGACTTTATAGGGGCATTATCGAGCTTTGTACTTGAATGACTATAAAACAAAAGAAATAGCAACTCCTTAATAGAAAACAAATGAAAATTTTCTTTAGCAGATTCTTAGCTAAGCAAAAGAGTTTCCCCCGGGAAAAAAAAAAAAAAAAAAAANAAGCAAAAGAGTTTCCCCCGCCAAAAAAAAAAAAAAAAGGCCTCCCATACTATGTTGACATACTCACAGTATATGGAAAAACAAAATACATCAAAGCCAGGGCACAAGTAAATGAGGAAGAAAGTAAGCAAATCCAATTCAGTTGTGAAAAAAAAATAAAGAAAATAGAAAAAAATCAAATCTATAGCGAGATAAAAATAACTCCATAGAAAAAATAAAATTAAGGAAAAAAAATTAGAAAGAAAAAGAAAAAAAAGGATGAATTGCTTACATGTAATTAGGACCGACAATTTTCTATACGACACGAAATAAATGAGTTTAGATGACCCATTTAACTTTCGGCTCGACACGTATAACATGTATAATAAACGGGTGGGTTTCAGGTCAACCCCCTTAACCCAAAAATGACCCGTATAACCCGTTTAATTAAATAGGTCGTTTTCGTGTCATGTCAACACGACACTAGTACGACACATTTATTGATATTTTAATATTTTAAATGTGATTTTGATTAATTCTAAACATATTTATATGTGTAAAATTAAATTAATTAGTTCATAATCGTATTAAATTAGAGTAATCGTGTCAATTTTGAATAATCGTGTCAAACAAGTCATAATATTATTCATGACACATTTATTAAACAGGTTACATGTGTCGTATCGTGTTATACGTATATTAATAGTGGTGTGTTTGGGTTTAAGTTTTTGATACGTTTATTAATCGTGTTGTATTCGAATTGAGGTGTTATTGTGTAGTGTCGTAATTCTGTCGATCCGAACACGATACGATAACACGTATTGCCACTCTATTATAATTTGTAAATGGGGATTCTTTGAGTACTATTGGAACGAAAGTGAATTGAGGAGGAAATGGGTAGAAGCCAGAGCGTTCGTGATCAGTCTTTCACAGTGACTATGTATAAGTAAAACTATCAAACTAACCCTAGTATTTAGGACACAGGAAAGAAAAATGAAAGCGTCTGGTATACCCCTCTTCAACAAATAAGTTACTTATTTTTATCGAAACCTAATGAGGAATATGTAAAAAACCAAGGGTAAAAAAAAAAAATTATTCGGGCTTAGGGGAGTATGTGATTCATTATCTACATATCACAAAAAAACCTAACATTAAAAAAGAAAAAAAGAAAGAGAGAGAGAGAGAGAGAGCATATATCAAAATTGGCTTGCACTTCGTATTGTTGGGAAAGGGTAAGAATTCTGCCAATTGCATTTTTATTGTGATTTGAGCCAATTATGACGTTTCACATATGCTAAAAGGCGAGAACGAAAGAAAATACATTGCTCTTTTTTCTTTTTACTTTTTTTTTTTTCTGGTTCCATTTCAGTCACGTTTCCATCAATGCAGAAAAAGCCGCCTTACTTTCTCACAATAGAGCAGAAAAACAAAGTAGAAAAGGCAAAGGAGAATGTGCATTTGACCGTTCGTCGCCTCCAATGGCCAAGTGCAATGCATTTTAGCCTAGTCGTAAGATTATTGCTAGTACTAAAATGCATTGATGGTTAGGGAACAAAAATTTATTTTAGTACAATTTGATCTTCTTTTATTTTTTCTTATGAAAATTTGATCAGCTCATGCCACATAAACATTCAGTGTGCTATTTATTGATGATAAATGCTTTTTAATCAGAAAAATGCTAGAAACACAACGATGTTTAATACTACACATTCGTAAAAATATGCATGCAGCGGATCATGATTCATTATTTCATGGTGCCATCAAATTAATATTAAAAAAATGCTAGAAAGTAGAGTCTACCATCTACACATTACAACTAGCTATGATATGGTTTTCACTTAAATGAAGGGTTGTGATGTGGTGCATCATACACCCTACAATAAATATATGTTTATAAGAGTGGATATACTAATTAACAATAATAAGAGAAACGTTAAATATATTTTATTTCTCATTTTTTTTAAATACTATTTAGTTTTACAGTCTAATATATAAATTTTATTATCCAGTTTAATATTTTAATAAATATTTTAATTTTATATTTTTATACTTTTTAATCTTACCATCTAACACGTAAATTCTATAATTTAATTTAATATTTTAATAATACAATAATCTATAATGTAATTTATGCGTTAAACAATGAAATACAAAAAAGAGAGAGAAAAAAATGTTACTAATATTTCTCTAATAATAATATAATAATAATAATAGTATTAGAAATAACAATCATAAAAAAAAATAGTGGTGGTACCGGGTGGCAATAAGAAGAAGGGAAAGGGGCCCACAGGAGAGAAGAGTGGTTACACATACATGGTCCTGCAAGTTCGTGTACCACTGCGGTCCAATGAATGGGCCCCATCATCCATACCATACCTCAACCATTGATTCGATCCATCGTCTGTCATCACCAAAAAGAAAAAACCCTTATAAAAGGTGGCCTCTCAGTCTCTGATATAGTTTCTCATAATCGACACATATACATTAAACACAGACACACACAAAATCTATTACATTTTCCTTTTCTTTCTGTCTTTCTTTCTTAGAGCTTTAAATCCAGTCCATTAATGGCGGCTCTAAGGACCTTGCTGAGAAGAAAACCCAGTAGTAGTAGAAGTACTAGTGATAATTATGGTTTTATGGCGTTGAAGAAGCTCTTCTCAACAGTACAACCCAATATTATTGATTCGTCCTCCTCATCTTTCACTCAACGACTCAGAAATCTCCCCAAAGATCTTCCTGGTACCAATATCAGGAAAGAAGTTTCCCAAGTAAATATTAACCAAACTCTCTTTCTCTATCTCTCTCTTTCCTTTTTCTTTTTCTTTTTTTTTTTTTTCTTTCTTCTTGATTAAATTTTTATTTCTCTGCTTCATCATAGATTTTGGAATCTTTATTTCTTATTTACTTTTCCAATAAATCATTTCAATTTATGCACTTTATTTTATTATTCATTATTTTCCTTCTTAAGTAGAGCTCTGTATAAATGGAAAATGTTTTCTTTACTCTTCTTTTTTTCTTTTTCGCTTAAACTAATTATATATTATGTATGTAGCATTTTTTGGTATGTAAAGGTAATGTAACGGAATAATAGGAAAGGTGGAAAGCTGTCAGTATGCATTGTGGCACGTGTATGTATTGGTCTGGATTTCTCTTTTTCCTTGACAAACTTCTGTCCTGGAATTCTGGAAAGTGCAAAAACTTTCTTCTTTTTTCTTTTCCTTAATTAAGAAAAAAATTTCTAATAAACATTTTGGTTAAGAAACAAAACTTGCGGCGCGTCTACGGTAGGGGCGTCTCTACGTAGGCCATATCTATTCACCGTTGGATGGGAATCTGTATATAAATAGATTCTCCACAGATTTTCGTTATTCCCTACAGATTCTCATCCAACGATAATTAAGGCATGATCCGACGCTCCTATCGTAGCCATCCCTGCATTAATTATCATTTTTCTGATTTTTTTTTTCTTGTGATAATAAATACTGATCGGTTTATTACCGTTTCACCCGCTTTAAAATATTTATTCATTCATGTGTAAAGTAGACTGTAGGGGCGGCGTGCTACTCGTTTTAAATAGTGACGTAATAATTTGGAAAAATAAGAATAATAAATTATTAAATTATAAACAAATTAAATGAACCGCTGGTTTCCACGCGCGGCGCAATTTCTGGCACCCTTTTCAACTTGGTTAATTTATTATTCATCCTGCCTTAAAAATGTAAAAATTAAAAAAAATAAAAATAAAAAATTCTTTCCTAAGAAAAGATTGGGGTCTAAGGTCTTATTATATTACGAAATAATCCTATGTAGTCAACATTGATTCAATTAATAATTACGAAACTACGTTTTGGTGGTGGAAATAAAATCATTAAAATTAAATGAAATTTATATTAGTCTTAAAAGTTTTCAATGCCAGTCTCTTATGTAACAGCAGTTATAGATTACTTATGTGTAACTATTGTTAATTTTCAATATATTTAAGGGTGTAGACGTCTACAGTAGGAGCGCCCCTACGTAGGGCCTGTCTATTCACCGTTGGATGGGAATCCGTATATAAATAGATTCTCCACAGATTCCCGTTATTCCCCACAGATTCCCATCCAACGATAATTAAGGCATGACCCTACGTAGGGACGCTCCCACCGTAGCCATCCCCTATATTTAATTATGTAAACTCTCTACATTTTATCTCTTATTTTTCAGCTAATTGGAAGGACTCCTCTGGTGTATCTTAACAAAGTCACTGAAGGTTGTGGAGCTTATATTGCTGTCAAGCAAGAGATGATGCAACCCACTTCCAGCATCAAAGACAGGTATGCTACTACTACTTTACCGCTATTATATATCTTGTTCTACAATAACAAGAATGTTATGCACGGTCGCGTCTGACACGGCTATAGAAGGCCCCGATTGCATGCTTTTATGCTTAGCGATTCTCCTTAAATAGTGTATGTATGCTTTTTAATTATATTTCAACTTCATAACCCTGATCAATTAAGAAAGTCAATTTTACTGTTCTTGTTGTTGCTTGTCAGGCCAGCAATGGCTATGCTCTATGATGCAGAGAAGAAGAACTTAATTACTCCTGGAAAGGTTAGTTGATGGCCTGTGTGTGTGTGAGTGTGTGATTTGTTTTGACATTAGAGACTCTTTTTGGTGTAAACTAGCTTTCTATGTCAAAATGTTTCAGACAACTCTGATAGAGCCAACATCAGGAAATATGGGAATCAGCATGGCATTTATGGCGGCCATGAAAGGGTATAAAATGGTACTAACCATGCCTTCTTACACGAGCTTGGAGCGCAGAGTGACGATGAGGGCATTCGGAGCTGAATTAATACTCACTGATCCAACCAAGGGGATGGGAGGAACCGTTAAGAAGGCGTATGATCTTTTGGAATCCACTCCTGATGCTTTTATGCTCCAACAATTCTCAAATCCTGCTAATACTCAGGTACTTTTAGGAGTCAGCTTTGTGTTGAGTTCCATCATTATGTTGTACATGCTCATTGGACAGTTCGGTTTTCATGTTTAATGGATGGTTCATTCTGACTAATCTCAAAACTTTGGGGGCAAAATAGATACATTATGAAACTACTGGCCCTGAGATATGGGAGGATACTAATGGACAAGTCGACATCTTCGTTATGGGAATTGGGAGTGGAGGCACTGTCTCTGGGGTTGGACAGTATCTCAAATCTCAAAATCCAAATGTTAAGGTAGTCTTAAGTTGTCTTTTCTTTTCTACACATTCAAGCATCGTTGCCAACAACTGCTGTTCATATTCCACTTAGTAATTTTAACATGATCATTCTGTTTTTGTTATGGTAGATATATGGAGTAGAGCCCGCTGAGAGTAATGTGCTGAATGGCGGTAAACCAGGTAAGACAATTGCTTGATTTCTGTTCTTGTTTAGTTTCTTTGTTTCATGCTTCTTCTTTTTTCTCTCTTATTAAATCCTCTGTTTGGTTGCCACATTTATTGAAGTTCCTTATGTTTTTGTGTATTGAAATAGGTCCTCATCATATTACTGGAAATGGGGTTGGATTTAAACCAGACATATTGGACATGGATGTTATGGAAAAGGTTCTTGAGGCAAGTAGTCATATAGACCAATGCTCCTAAGGCAAATACAAATTACCAAGACAAATGCAAGACGATAATTTCGAAGTTTAAATTTTGCTCAACTGTTTTTTAAAACTCATTGTTGTAGGTTAGCAGTGAAGATGCAGTAAACATGGCACGACAATTGGCACTGAAAGAGGGACTGATGGTAATTTCTCAAAAAAACGCTATACTTTCATCCTTAAACCAGATTGATTGCAAGTTTATACACTGAAGTTCTATTCTAGCTCAACTTTGATATTTAAAAGACAAAAATATTAAAGATTTCAGATTGGAACTCATTCTGTCTCAGTAAATTAAGAACCGAAAGCTTGTTACGCAGAGCATTTATCTTAATCCTTCCTTGTAACCTTAACAGGTAGGGATATCATCTGGAGCTAATACAGTGGCGGCTCTCAGGCTCGCAAAATTGCCAGAGAACAAAGGAAAACTTATTGTGGTAAGAGAAACTCGTCCTCTGAAGTCTGCTTAACACCGAAAATTAGTCAACTATACCATTATGAATGTACATTGTAAGGATTAGCAGTTTCACATTATTACCATTATTCAAAATTGTTTCATGAAACAAAAGTCGGTTGGTTCGGAGATGGGGTACTTTTAAGGCTAGATTTTCTTGTCTATTGTGAGTATCTTGAAAATAAATTTATGTTCAAGTGTTAAGGCTTTTTAATCTAAATGAATTTTTCAGACTATTCACCCAAGTTACTTGTACTTTTAAGGCTAGATTTTCTTGTCAATTGTGAGTATCTTGAAAATAAATTTATGTTCAAGTGTTAAGCTTTTTAATCTAAATGAAATTTTCAGACTATTCACCCAAGTTTTGGGGAGAGATACTTGTCATCCGTGTTGTTCCAAGAGCTGAGGAAGGAAGCTGAGAACATGCAACCAGTTTCAGTTGACTGATCGATATGTGACAAAGGTTACTTCGAAAGTTATACGTAAGTTAGTCTTTTCTAATTGATATTAATGTATTTGTTAATCTCCAGAGCCCAAAAAAAAAATGTATTTGTTGATTATTGTTGTGGTGAATTATGTCAAATTCATTTGACATGTATGTATCATTGTTTTCTGATTGTTGCTTGCAATAAGAACTGAGGGGAGTTTTTTGTTTATTTATTTATTTATTTTTTTTGGGTTATGTCTGTGATGTGGTACCAGTTTTCTTTTAGATGTGTGGTACAGTATTATTTTCTCTCTTGGTACTTAAAATTCTCTCTCATTCTTCAAAAGAAGATGACGAACATCTGGTTTTCTTTGATTTTCTTAAATTGGATTTACTCATTTATGATTCTTTTACCTCTATATACTCTACTTATTCTATAATACAGTTCCACCCCCCCCGTTCCGATATGCCTCAAAATTTCTCTACTTTGTTTTTTATAAACCCCACTGGAGTGAATAATTAATATATGCCTTTCGTGGACTTCATGTAACTCGATTTTCCGAATTTCCTCAAAAATAAATAAATGAAAAATCATTTATAAAATGATGAATGGGACATCTTTAAGCATAACTAAACGACATGTCGTCGATAGACTTTGGCGAACACAAATGTGTAAAGGATAATTGCATAAAGATCTTTAATTTATTTTTTTTATTAAGTTTACACAATTAACTTTTTTTTTGAAAAAAAAATAGGACTTAACTAATGACATTACTTATTATAAATTTAAACGAAATAACACATACTATCAAGATTTGAACTCGTAACCCCCGAAACTCACACATACATCCCTCAAATCTTGGACCAACTTAGCTAGCTCCAGTTAGCTATACAATTCACTTTAAGTCTGAAATAACTAAAAAAAATAAAAATATTCTTTTTAACTATTGAAAATAACAAAACATATCTAATTCAATTTTCAAATTACATTTGTAATTCGTACATTATCTGAAATCTAAGGAGATGTTTTTGTTGTTTTCAGAATACTTTAGCTCCAACGCATAGAGAGTTACGTGAGGAAAAAACCAAGATAATTAGTCTATGGGTTTTAATGAAATACGAAGTTTACTTTGTGTTATGGTGGGGAAGGGGAGTTATATTGCACTCTAAGTGGCATAAATGCACTTTTTTTCAAAATTTTTATTTCATATTTATCTTTAAGTAAAAAAGTAAAATAGACAATTCATATATAGTTTTATAATGAAACTTATGATAATCCCCTCTTAGTAATCACACTACATCATTACAATTAAACAATTATAATTATTGTAATTATCATTATTGTTTTTTTATTGTTATTTTGAAATTTTGTTCATCAATTCAAAAGGATAAGATGATCAGGTTGGTGAAGGAGCCCTACTTTTCAACTCATATATATATATATAGAAAAGGAATTTAAATTTTATTTAGTTCTAACAATCTTGCATTTTGAATCATCTTTTTCTTTTCCTTCGTTTTTCTGCAAAACCAAGGTTGTTAGTTTTTCTGGAGTTTTTTGTTTTTTTTTTTTTAATTTTTTCCAACTAATCAATCAAAAAGGTTTTCTATCAATATTGTTAGAATATTCTCTTTCTCTCTTTTTAATTTACATCTAAAAAGATATATTAACTCTTATTCGAAAAAAAATGTAAACTCTGTTTGATGTCTAATTAAAAAATTGAACAAATCAAGATATTTGTTTGACTAATTTATTTTTTTAACTAATAAGGATATTACCTGAAACTTTGTTATAAAAAATAAATGCCTTGATATCACTAGAGGTGCCAAAATTGATAAATGAATTAAACTGGTATGATAAATAAAGAAATATCTATTACAGAAATAATAAGGAGTGCCAATACTAAAAACTATAATTCTTAAAATAATCAGTAAGGTTAATTTAGATTTGGGGTGTCTTTATGCTACTTAAGGGTACAGATATAGCTCTCTTGTGAGGGGAAAAAAAATATTAAAGTGTGAATTTATAAAATGGATAAAATACACGATCATGAGCTTCGTAATTCGTAAAATATGTAAAAAGTGTCTTGTATGAGGGTATATATTTTGTATTTTAAATGACTAGTTAATAAAAATTGTCAAAAGCACTACAAAACTTTGGGATATCTTTTTTTTTGGTTAACTGCAAAAAAAAATTCTTGAAGTTTGGCCTTTTCTATAATTTAAATCTTGAGTTTTAGTTTTTACAAAAAAATACCTCTACATTTTAAAATCCAAAAAATTTGTACCAAACCCATATTTTGACAAATTTATTCCTCAAAAAATTACAAATCTAGACTCATATTATGTTAAGGGAATTTTAGTATAGGAGGGAATCCCTCCTAACTTAAGGTTTGATTTGAATAGACTATATTGATTAAAATCTAAAGACTATAATATTTATTATAGACTCTATTCTACATAACGTTATTCTATATAGATACCTCTACTCTCTTTCTTCAAACCACTTTTTCTTCTCCTTCTTTATTCTCTTAGAAACGTGTATAATTCCTCAAAGATGGAGTAATATTAAAAAAACTACTATTGTTCTTATGGATCGAAATTCTCTATCAAATATGACTGTCCAATTCCAAACATTTTCTGGGCACTCCATTTCTCGATCTCTCTCTTTTTTTATTTTATCTTTTCATTTTCCTTTTAAAAAATTTAGGAATTCTCATCTCCTAAATTTTTAGCCTTTTGTCTCCTATTTCCTCGACTACTTGAATCATGTCTGCCAACATAACATGTTAATATATATTTAGTTTCCGGATCACTTCACTTATGTTCCTAAGAGGCCATGACTAAAACTACTCAAAGTCAAAATTATTAGATTCAAGACCAAATCAAGATCTTAATGAACCTATTTCTTTGGGTGAATCTATATTTTATTCAAAATTCATGGACTCTCACTTTGGAGAATAAGATTTGTTCTAGAATATTTCTATTTTAAGAATTTGGTCAAGCGATCAAAATTTTCAATCCACGCCGTAGACAGATATTTATAAAAGATAAAATGAATATGTGAAAGAAGATAAAATCTTAAAAAGTTAAAGGAGAAAAATGGCCATGGAGAAGACAAAAAAGGGAAGAAAATCTCGAAAGCAAATTCCACGACTTTTATTAGATTTCCAGTTTTATTTTCTTTTCCTTTTTACTTCTCAGCAATTAAACCAAAGACGCTCTTCGAGGACCTCAAACTGAAGATAAAGAAGGAGAGAAAGAGGAATCATATGGCCTGATATCACTTTAAGTCATGGGGAAGAGGGGAAAAAAATGTGAGTATATTTTGGTATACTTAAAGTGTATTTATTATCACTTACAATTACTATTTTTATGACCATGTGATTAAATCAAATGATTCAAATACTACTCCTCCATGTAGGAGAGATTTTGCCTCTCCTACAAAGTTAAAAATATTTAAAAAAATATCATTTGGACTAATATAAAGTGAGCAAAATATAAGCAGAGCGTACAAATTTTTGGAATTTCAAAATGTTTAGGTATTTTTTTGCATAAACCAAAACTAAAGATTTAAATTACAGAAAGGCCAAACATGAAGGTATTTTTTTTTTATTTCTTATAACAAAGGGCAAACATTAATCCAAACGTTACTTTTGAAAATTTCCCTTTGCGTAATTATGTCTAAATGACAACAATTTTGATGCACAATAACACATGTCGCTCTAATGTGAAAATAGTTGAAAACAACATGTCATTTCTACACCAATTGGGTTATATCATTTTGGCATTTGAACAATAGGCCTAATGTCGTTTTTTTTTTTATAATTTTTAATTTTTTTTTATAGAAATTTTTCTTCAAGTGAGAGAAAATTTTAGGAAATATAAGGGGCTGTTTGGTATCATAACTAAAAAATAGTTTTTTGTTTTTAAAAACAGAAAACTGTTTTCTGAGAACAAATAAGGGTGTTTGGCATTGTTCTTTGAGAATAGTTTTTAAAAACAGAGTTAAAGAAAACTAAAAATTCAGAGAACAACAAAATGTTGTTTTCAACTTGTTTTCCTAACTTTTTTTTTCCTAAAAAAAATAAATTTTTTTTCATATGACTTTCATATACATATTTTCTTGTAACTTTCTCTCTCGTAATTTTCTCTAACCACTTTCTCTCTCTTCACTCTCTCTCATCACTTTTTCTCTCTTCATTCTCTCAATCTTCATTCTGTCTCATCATTTTCTCTCTCCTCATTCTCTCTCATCACTTTCTCTCTCTTCATTCTCTCTCATCATTTTCTCTCCCCTCATTTCATTCATCATTTTCTCTCTCATCATTTTCTATCACTTCATTTTTTTAATCACCTTATCTCTCCTCATTCTTTATTGCTACTTTATTTTTTATGACTTTTTTATCTTTATTTTTTATCCCCATGCATTCTTATCACTTTCTCTCTCTTGTGTGTTTTCATTAGTTTTTTTTTTCTATTTTTCTCAACAATTTTTATTTCCATATTTTCTCTTATCAATTTCTCTCTCATTATTATCTTTCATTATATTTTCTCTTGTGACTTTCTCTCTCTTCATTCTTTTGCTTGAATTTATCTCTGATCACTCTCTCTTGACTTTTTCTCTCTAAATATTTTTTTTATAATACAAATATGATTTTTTATATTCATATAATTTTTTTCCCTAAAAAATGTTGTTAGAAAATATTTGCCAAACACCTATTGTTTTCTGAAAACATTATAAAACAGTTTTTGTTCTCATTTCTGAAAATACAACTTTAAAAACAGAAAACAAAAAATAATGCCAAACAGGCCCTAAGTCGTTCAAAGGTGAACATGTCGTTTTAGTACTTAAACGACTATAATCATTTTGCTCCTTTTTTGTAAAATTAAACATAATGATAAAATCTATCAGTTTGATACACTGAAATGACTTCTCTCTCATACACTTTTTTTAAAAAAAATATATATTTTATTTCAATTTTTATAAAGACCAAGCATCCTGAAATATCTAATTGGCATAGGATTCAGTAATTGACCAAAATAGGATTCAATTATTTACAACTACTGTCAATAATTTACCAAAATAGGATTCAATAATTCACATTCCTGTTTCTAAGAAGCTTGGTACCAATTATGGTAGTGAGAATCTATATACAACGGCTCCAAAAAGATCTTCAAAGATTTCTAGTGGAACTTCCAATAAATTGCTGGGAATTAAGACAAGTTAAAACTCTATATGAAAAAAACTCGAGGAATGCTAGCGAGTCCGTGACACTTTATTATGCACTCTCATGTATCATTGCTTAATTTACAGACTCCGACAATAATTTATTATTATTAATTTGTGAGATATTTAAATATAATCCACATATATTCTTAAAAAAAATAAAATTCACATAACAAATAATAAAATAAAAAGTAAAAAGTAATGGAAAAATATAGCATTGCTGGCACTTTACAAAACATAATGTAAAGTTATGACTTATGAGTATAAAATGAAACTCTGTTGTAGCAATTTCATTAGGGCAACGTGTAACATTAACTGAGGTTACTGAAAAGAAAAAGGCACTTTAAGTGAATTATGGAGTAAAATATTATTAAATATCATGCCCTGCTAAACAATTTCAGTAGGACAATTCTTATCAAAAAAAAAAAAAAAATTCCAGTAGGACAAAATCTATAATTTTATCACTTTCTACCACATTTATTTTTTTATAGTGATGTGGGTGGTATATAATGAACTCCTCTGTATCATTGCTAGTGATATGAATCTTTTGTTAATAGACGGTTGTGGTGACTTTTTATTCTGAAAATGAAGCAGTCACTTGCTAAGATTAATTTTTACTATGTAGATGTTTTCCTTTATAATTTGGGAAGTTTCTAATTTGATGGCTCATATTGTAGCAAAATAATTATTTTGATAATAACCTTCTTTTGTTGTGTAAAAAAACTATATAATTTTTTTAACTAAAAAAAAAACTATATAATTTTATGAATGAGCTTAAAGATTCTTTTCTTTCATGTTTCTTGCACTATAATTATTATTTTATCATTTGCATTTAACTTTTTTATCTGTTCCGCCGTCTTCATTTTTTTTTAAATAATCCTTTTCTCCCTACCAAACAAATAATTCCATTTGTGATTAATTCCATTTTTGATTAATTCAACTTTTACCAAATGAAACTCCTTACCTCACTTTTCCATGTATCAAATACACAGCATAAATGGATTGCTTAGACAAATTTATCTTTACAGAATATGCTTTGGAAATTTTTCATGGCCATTTATGGTCCCGACTCATTTTGATACCAGTGCTGGGTGACATGTTTTTGGTCGTATTATTTCATAATTCATTGTTTTAAAAGTAACACTTAAAAACTTTATGTAAAAAAAACTTTGCAAAATTACACATAAGTCTAACTTTTATCATAATCCGCTAAAAAGTTATTCTAAATTTGAGATAATTTCACGTGCTTGATAAACATGTTTTTGATAATTTTGTTTTGTACATGTACTTTGATGCCTTAAAAAGTAACATTTGGAAATTTAAACTATTTCATAAGTGACTCGTACAAAATCTATTCAGTTATTATATTTATTTTGATGAGTCAAAATATCCACACTTCCTCCTTTTATGGAGATTCCCAAATTTGGTTCTCCAATCCTTAACTCAAATAAATAACACAAATAACAAAATTAAAAAGTCAATACTATATTGGTCATATGATAACATGATTCCTGTAATATAAAATTTAATTTCCGTTCAAATTTACTTCTTTTCATATGATTTTGTGCTACAAGATAGCGTATCAATTAGGACTGATACTTTCTAACGTGACAATATGACTTGGAATAATATATGAAATTAAGATGTTTTGGTTATCTTTTTAATTTTTGACAGAAATTCATTTTAACGTGTATATCATGAGTAATAAACTTGTAAATTTCAGGTCAATCATCCTAATCCGAAAAAGCACGTTGTAACATATTTGATTAAGCATATCAATTTTCTATCAACAACATAACATATAAATGACATGTTTAATGATGTTTTCAAGGGGCTTTATCAATTTTAATCATATTTTAAAGCCCACGGTAAAACGTGGGATAAATTATAACTTATATATAAAAGTAGGCTTTTTTTTGAATGAAAATTTTGGAAATCCAATTACAATGTATCCCCAAAATGCAGTAAAACATCGACTCAATTGAAAACGAAATCGATCGATCAGTAGAAAACAAAAACCACATATCAGATAAATAAATAAAAAAAAATGATGACGATAACTCATTTCTATCGACTTCGATCATGATGAAAATTATTGGAGGAGACTAGTGAAGAAGCTCGGAATGGCCATAGTTCTAAGATAAAAAGATTTGAGTATTTTAATTAAGGTACTTAAGTGAATTTAGATAAGTGACATTAGATTGAGAGCATAGTTTTAAAATAAAATTTATGGGTAAGACTATTTTATCACAATGTAACCATTAGTAGACTCTGCAAGTGTAAAACCCTTATTTTTGAATGTTTTAAGGTATATTCAATTTTTAAAACATGTTTTTACTACAATTAATTAACCTAATAAGAGTATAATCGTGTCAATTGCATTATAATAGGTTCAAGTGTTTTAAATGAGCTGTGTTTGTAATTAGACTTTTGACATATTTATAATCGTGTTGTGTATCAAGTCGATATATTATCATGTAAACTCAAATACAACGTGATAGTATGAATTACCATTCTTAATACCTACTAAGTTATCATTGTCAGTGGACTTATTGTGCTAAATAAGCTTATTCATAGATATTTTAGTGTGGATTTTCATCCTTGAACTAATGTGCGTCACGTGTCCCTAAATGGTCCATTTTTACTATAGGTGCTCGTCTATACAATTTTAAATAAAGTTATACATGGACTTTTAACTAGATGTTACGTGAGGCCCGTGTGGTATTTACTAGCTCTCCTCCAAAAATGATGTTAGAACGATGGAATGAGAGTATTTGTTTTTTTTTTTTTAGGATTATTGTACAGGATTTTATTTTTGGGAATTAAAGTAGAGAATTTTAAGGAAATCATCTATGAATATAATCCCATTTCTCAAATTTTATTTTATTTTATTTCCAAATGATAATCCCATTTCTCATTTGGTTTGTCCTTTTCCATTTCGAGATTAGTAACAAATAAATCATGCATTAGAATAGTATTTTTGGCAATTTGAGTAACAAACTAGAACGTATTCAAGTAATAATCTGAGCAAATAAAGCTAATAACTTTGCCTCACCCTCCAAAATTAATTTTTCGCAAAATAATTATTTTGCCTTTTTAGCGGTAAAAAAAAGAGTTACGAATTTTTGTCAAGAACGGAACATAGCAGACAAACATCACATTTCCGTTACTGACACGTTGCGAATTACAATTGGAAGGTTCTCCTCGCAGAATAAATCCAAATTTGTTAGGAAAATAATAATCTATTGAAAGCGAATGGCAATGGACGTAAAATACCTCAAACTCCAGGGTCGAATTCAGAACCGTAACGCCCATGTAAAACGCTAACCGTAGACGTGGAGAGGAGTCTTTGCCCTCCTAGTTTAGCATAAAGCCATAAAGCGACCCCATTGCCCAACCTGAGCAAGAGAAAAAGAAAAAAAAAAAGAAAAAAAAAAAAAAAAAAAAAAATTTACCCAAAAAAAAAAAGGGAAGAAAAAAAAAGGAGAAATTGAAAAAAAAAAAAAAAAAAGACAAAAGGGGAAAAAATTGGGGGTTGGGTTAGGGTTTGACTGAAGAATTATTTTTGTGGATCGCGTGTGGAAAACCAAACCATCCAACGGAGAGTGGAGTGGGAATCGCCAATTCCGTCAACTCCGCTTGTCAGCTGGCCAAGGGAAGGATCCATCATCCTCCATCCATCCCTCCTTCCATTCCATTCCATGCCCACTCCGAAAATCCCGCTTTTCTAGAGAGAGAAAGTTGTGGGTTGGGGGAATGTAGAGAGAGAAAAATATTAACATTTTTTTGGTTGAGCTTGTGGGTTTTTGAACGTTGCGATCGGAGGGCCCAGACAGGGTTTTTGTCGAAATTTGGAGGGCTTTTTTTTATTTTTATTTTTATTTTTATTTTTTGAGTTTTTGGTTTTT
Organism: Trema orientale; assembly: GCA_002914845.1. Lineage (NCBI taxonomy): Eukaryota > Viridiplantae > Streptophyta > Magnoliopsida > Rosales > Cannabaceae > Trema > Trema orientale. The sequence goes on from JXTC01000069.1 coordinate 753,859, forward strand.
CTTTCTTGGGTTTTGGGTCCTTTTGGGTATATTCCACTTGTTTCCCCCATTTTTCTATTACGGGTCGTTTTTGTATTTTTCTGGGTAGGTTTGGTTGAATCCGGTGTAATTGGCATGCAATCTGGTGGTGGTGGAGGAGGTGGCGGAGGAGGAGGACCCAGCCGGAATCCGGGAGGACCGGTGGGGCGGGCGGCATCGACGTCGTCGGCTGCCTCGCCCTCTTCGTCGTCGTCCGGTTTGGACTCAATTCAGCACCAGCAGCAGCAGCAGATAGGAGGGTCTAGGCAGGTAAATGGGTTTGTGTTAATTCAGTTGGATTCTTTGAGAATTTTGGTTTAATTGGGATGTGAGTTGGGGAGTTTGGAGCTTCTTTTGGTAATGGGTAAGAGTGGATTGTGCCATTGATGGAAATGTGCTGGTGGGTTTTAGTAATTAATACCACTTTGGTGTAGTTGTACTCACTACTTTGTTGGTTGCTAACTTAATTTCTTGAACAGTATGTTTTTAGGTGACCCGGGATTCAAACTGGGCATCTCTTATTTATAACGCATTGAACTAAATTGTGTAGTTATAAGAAGGTCATTATCATGCTCAGTTGGTTTCAAGAGTGTGTTTTCACAACAATGTGGGGTCTGCTTATGGATTCTAATCTCTTTATCCCGTTGGAGTCTCTATATGGCCTTCTGTGGTTATGCCTTTTGCTTCGTAATCATATGTGTTGCACGAGTTCCCTTTTTAATTTATACCTAGAGGGATATTTTTATTTATTTTTAAGTCTTTCATGACATGTGACACTATAGCATAACTTCCGGAAATGTGAGTTAGAAGTTATATTTGTATTAATCTTATGTGCATGATATATTGTCTATTTCCTTTAAGATCTATTGTTACAATTTTGGTTCCTCTTTTGTTAGCTTCTTCTATGTGATAGAACTCTCAATCAGGATTTACATATTCATATTAGTATTTGATATCAGGTTCCTTGGTTTGATTTATTTGCTTTTATCTTTTACCTTATCTATTAAATCAGAGTTCAATATACAATTGATGATGTCGATTATTGTTTTCAAGTCACGGATAATAGTATGCTATGATCCTGTGTCTATGTTCTTATGTTAATGTTATTTGCGCAGCCATTACCACAACAACTACTGAGAAAACCTGAAGGCAATGAAGCCTTTCTAGCATACCAAGCTGGCGGTCTCCAAGGAGTTTTGGGAGTGAGCAATTTTTCACCTCACAGTGCAATGCCGCTGCCTCAACAGTCAAGGAAGTTCTTTGAATTGGCTCAACAACATGGTTCTTCCCAGGAAAGTCAGAATAGGAGCCAAGGGCCTGACCAGCAACTACTAAATCCAGTTCAACAAGCTTATTTTCAGTATGCTTTTCAGGCTGCACAACAGAAGTCTGCTTTGGCCATGCAATCACAACAACAAGCTAAAATGGGATTGTTAGGCCCTCTATCTGGAAAGGATCAGGACTCAAGGATGGGAAATCTGAGAATGCAAGAACTCATGTCTATTCAGGCAGCTAATCAGGCACAAGCGTCTTCATCCAAGAATACATCTGAACATTTTGCTCGTGGAGAAAAGCAGATGGAGCAAGGGCAACCATTGGCCTCTGACCAGAGGAGCGAGGCTAAGTCATTGGCCCAACCTGCGGTCATTGGACAATTAATGCCTGGAAATGTCATAAGGCCCATGCAGGTGCCACAGTCTCAGCAAAACATACAAAACATGGGAAGCAACCAGCAGCTTGCAATGGCCGCTCAGCTGCAAGCAGTGCAGGCATGGGCAGTTGAGCACAACATTGATCTTTCACTGCCTGGAAATGCCAATTTGATTGCACAACTCATTCCACTTGTGCAGTCTAGGTTGGCTGGACAACAAAAAGCAAATGAAAGCAATATGGGGGTACAATCAACACCTGTGCCGGTGTCAAAGCAGCAGGTTGCTTCTCCACAAGTTGCAAGTGAGAACTCTCCTCGTGCTAATTCATCAAGTGATGCATCTGGGCAGTCTGGCCCCGCAAAAGCAAAGCAGGCAGTTTCATCTGGCCCTTTTGGTTCTTCTTCAAATGTTGGCAGTGTTAGCAATACCAACAACACTCCAGTGCCACAGTTTCCTGTTCATGGTAGAGAGAATCAGATGCCTTTTAGACAGCCTGTTGTAACTGGTAATGGAATGCCTCCGATGCATCCTTTGCAGTCTCCAGCAAACCTGAGCCAGGGTGTGGATCAATCTTTTCTTGCAAAAAGTTCATTAAATAGCCCGGAGAGTATGCAAATGCAATATGGTAGGCCAGCAAATCGATCCTCTACACAAGCTCCTGTCGCTATGAATGAGAGGCCCTCTGGCAGTCAAAACCAATCACAAGGTGGACCTGCTACTCTATTGTCACAGCAACGTTCAGGCCCTTCTGGGTTCACCAAACAGCAACTGCACGTTCTTAAAGCACAAATACTAGCATTTAGGCGATTGAAGGTTTGAAAATATTCCTCTTTTGCTCTTCTTCCTGCTGCACTTAATTCTTGCCACTTATTTTTCCAATATTCTTGAAAGTTGCTGCTGCCTTACAATTGTGGAGATGACTCTTTTCCCCTTGTTATTTGGCAGAAAGGAGAAGGTACTCTCCCACAAGAGCTACTGAAGGCTATTTCTCCACCTCCCCTTGAGTTGCAGCTGCAACAGCAGCAGCAAAGTCTTCCTGGAGGAGGAAACATTCAGGAGAAATCCGCTGGGAAGGCTGTAGCAGACCTTACAAGAAATATTGAGTCCAGTGAAAAAGATGCACAGGCAGTTGCATCAATTAATGGGCAAAGTACTTCAAAGGAAGAAGCTTTAACAAGAGATGAGAAAGTAAACACACCAGCAGTTCATGTGCAAGGCACATCAGCTATGATTAAGGAACCCATGCCAGTGGTTTCTTCAGGAAAAGAAGAGCAGCAACCTACTGGCTTCTCGGTCAAGTCAGATCATGAAGTCGAACACGGTACTCCGAAAGCCCCCATTAGAAGTGATACGGTAGATAGGGGAAAGGCTGTCGCACCTCATGTACCTGTATCTGATGCAATGCAAGCTAAAAAGCCTGCACAAGCAAGCAGCACTGCACCCCAACCAAAAGATGTGGGTTCTGCTAGAAAGTACCATGGGCCACTATTTGATTTCCCTTTCTTCACTAGGAAACACGACTCTTTGGGTCCAGGAACAACGAACAGCAACAATAATAACAATCTAACACTTGCATATGATGTCAAAGATCTTCTTTTTGAGGAAGGTGTAGAAGTTCTTAGCAAGAAGAGAACAGAAAATATAAAGAAGATTGGTGGTTTACTTGCTGTTAATTTGGAGAGGAAAAGGATTAGACCGGATCTTGTCCTGCGGTTGCAAATTGAAGAGAAAAAGCTTCGACTTTTAGATCTGCAGGCACGCTTGAGGGATGAAATTGATCAACAGCAGCAGGAGATAATGGCTATGCCTGATAGGCCTTATCGAAAGTTTGTTCGACTCTGTGAGCGTCAGCGTATGGAGCTCGCTAGACAAGTACAGGCCTCTCAGAAAGCCTTGAGAGATAAGCAACTAAAATCCATCTTTCTTTGGCGTAAGAAACTTCTTGAGGCTCACTGGGCCATTCGTGATGCACGGACTGCTCGCAACAGGGGAGTTGCCAAATATCATGAGAGAATGTTGAGGGAGTTCTCAAAAAGAAAAGATGATGATCGGAACAAAAGGATGGAAGCATTGAAAAATAACGATGTGGAAAGGTATAGAGAGATGTTGCTCGAACAACAGACTAGTATTGAAGGGGATGCTGCGGAGAGATATGCAGTTCTCTCATCATTTTTGACTCAGACAGAGGATTATCTTCATAAACTTGGAAGTAAAATAACAGCTGCTAAGAATCAGCAGGAAGTGGAGGAGGCAGCAAATGCTGCTGCAGCTGCAGCTCGACTTCAGGCATGCTTTTCTTATTTCCTCTCTTTCATCCCTACTCCTGACCCAGTGTCTTTGCTGGTTTCACTCTTGTATTTTCCTATTTCGTCTCTGTGAATTTATTTGCGAAAAGATTCCCCCTTTTCTTGTACTATTCTTTTTGCCCTGGGCTTTTTCTTTGTTGCTAATCCATTTGACAACTGTTTGTTGACAAAAGGGTCTCTCCGAAGAAGAAGTTAGAGCAGCAGCAGCCTGTGCTGGGGAGGAAGTAATGATAAGAAATCGTTTTATGGAAATGAATGCACCCAAGGATAGCTCATCTGTTAGCAAGTAAGCTGGTTATTGTTTGAGAATGTCCTGATAACATCAAATGTCAATAAGGTAGTTAGTTTGCGATACTGATCTTATCATTTTATGGAAATGAATGCACCCAAGGATAGCTCATCTGTTAGCAAGTAAGCTGGTAATTTGTTTAAGAATATCCTTTATAACATCAAATATCAATGAGGTAGTTGGTTTTGCGATGTTGAGGTTTGTGCTGGCTTCGGGGGCAAAGATGTGCCTAGATTTTGAGTTATTTTTTTGTCATAGAGATTATACATATACGTTCATCTATGGTTTTCTGGAGGTGTCTATCAAATAGTTATTTATGTAACTTGTATATGGTATTACTGCTTTTTGTTAATTATTTTTCCTTTCTCATGTTGGTTACCAGGTACTATAGTCTTGCACATGCTGTAAATGAAAGAGTCATAAGGCAACCCTCCATGTTGCGGAAAGGAACCTTAAGAGATTATCAGCTTGTAGGTTGCTATGTTTTATTTTTGGGATTTTGCTTTGTGTTAAATATTTCCCTGTAGGAAGTCTTTTTGGTTTTGTTTTGGTTTTTTTTGGTGTGGAAGCAAGATAGTCTACAATCACTTGTTTCTGCAGGTTGGGTTGCAATGGATGCTTTCATTGTATAACAACAAATTGAATGGAATCTTAGCAGATGAAATGGGTCTTGGAAAGACTGTACAGGTGACTTTCTGTTGGATTCAAGCCAATATTTCTTTGTTCCCTCTTTAGTAGTGATGACTAAGTCTGTTGTGTACAACGTAGATACCTTTTTGGTGCTCCTGTTCTGTTGACCATTTTTCTCGGTTGCGTCCAAGTGATTTAAAACTCCCTTTCACAGGTAATGGCATTGATTGCTTACTTAATGGAGTTCAAAGGGAATTATGGGCCACATCTCATAATTGTTCCAAATGCTGTTTTGGTAAATTGGAAGGTTTGTTGCATTTTCCTCTCTTTTATTTTTTCCTTTCTCTGTTCATCTTTCGAGTGCAGAAGGTGAGTTTATTTTCTTTGGAGTTTGATATTACTTTTTTTACCATGCTTACTAACGTGCTAAACTGGGTTCATTTGCAGAGTGAGTTGCATAGTTGGTTGCCATCTGTGTCTTGCATCTTTTATGTTGGTGGGAAGGATCAACGATCAAAATTATTTTCTCAAGTAAGAAATATTCATTTGCATTTTTTTTTTTGTTGTTTTTTTTTGTTTCCGGTGATTTGCTAACTTATTTATTTACTTGATTAGGAGGTCTGTGCCATGAAATTTAATGTCCTTGTGACAACTTACGAGTTCATCATGTATGATCGCTCAAAACTTTCTAAAATTGATTGGAAGTACATTATAATTGATGAGGCACAGAGGATGAAGGACAGGGAATCAGTTCTAGCGCGCGATCTTGATAGATATCGTTGTCAGAGGCGCCTGCTTCTAACTGGGACACCATTACAGGTGCCATACAACAGCCAACTAATGTTTTTCCTAGATGCAAAAGTTTGACGGTACTTTGTTTTGTGTGATTTAATGATTAAACTCACCTATCAAACTTACTTTTGTCTTCTCTCTATGTCACCTTTTTTTTTTCCCGGATAAATACCTTGCTTTCATTATGAAGCAAGAGGAGAATGTGCTGGGCTGCACATAAGGGCCTGAGCCAAAAGTTAGACGTACTTTGTTTTGTGTGATTTAATGATTAAACTCACCTCTCTCTCTCTCTCTCTCTCTCTCTCTTAAATAAACTTGCTTTCCGTATGCCGCAAGAGGAGAATGTACTGGGCTTCAGATAAGGAGCTTAGCTGAATTTTGCCTTTTGTTCTTCACTGATTTGCTTATGGCTGAATATTAGCTTTTTGCTTTTCTTCTGTTTGGACCTGTGTGTTGGCTTCTTCTAATGCTTTCTTTTCCTCGCTATCCTTTTAACCAATGTTGTGTGAAGTGTGAATTGATCTCTCTCTCTCTCTCTCTCTCTATATATATATATATGTATATGTATATATATATATATATTTCTGTGTGTGCGCCCGAGTGTTTCAATATTTCAACGCAATGAAGTAGATTGTTTTATTTTCGTCTTCCGCCCCTGGATCTTCTTCTCACATTATTCTTTAATATTTCCTTTATCTCTCTATATTCTTTTGAAGGAGTTATGGTCGCTCTTGAATCTATTTTTGAGTTTATTCAGGAGATGTTTTCAATTGCAGAATGATTTGAAGGAACTGTGGTCACTTTTGAATCTACTTCTTCCTGAAGTGTTTGATAATAAGAAGGCATTTCATGACTGGTTCTCAAAACCATTCCAAAAAGAAGGTCCTACTCAGAATGCAGAAGATGACTGGCTAGAGACTGAAAAGAAAGTTATCATCATCCACCGACTCCACCAAATTTTAGAGCCATTCATGCTCAGGCGGCGCGTTGAAGATGTTGAGGGTTCACTTCCACCAAAGGTATGCTTTTGCTGTGGTTCTTGAGTATGTGCTTTATGCAGTTCATGGTACATTCTCACTTGCAATTCTGGATTGCAGGTTTCAATTATTCTAAAATGTAGAATGTCAGCTATTCAGAGTGCTGTTTATGATTGGATCAAAGCTACTGGTACTCTTCGAGTTGATCCAGAAGATGAGAAGCGCAGGGTTCAAAAAAATCCAATTTACCAGGCTAAGGTGTATAAAACCTTGAATAACAGGTGTATGGAGCTGCGTAAAACTTGCAATCATCCTTTGCTTAATTACCCATATTACAATGACTTATCCAAGGATTTCATTGTAAGATCTTGTGGGAAACTGTGGATTATGGATAGAATCCTAATCAAACTTCAAAGAACAGGGCATCGAGTACTGCTCTTCAGTACCATGACGAAACTCCTTGATATATTGGAGGAATACTTGCAGTGGCGGAGACTTGTCTATCGACGAATTGATGGAACAACTAGTTTAGAAGATCGTGAATCAGCCATAGTGGACTTTAATAGCCCTGATTCAGATTGCTTCATCTTCCTGCTTAGTATCCGTGCAGCTGGTCGAGGGCTTAATCTTCAGTCAGCTGATACAGTTATCATATATGATCCTGACCCAAACCCCAAAAATGAAGAACAGGCAGTTGCCAGAGCCCATCGTATTGGACAGACGAGAGAAGTCAAAGTTATTTATATGGAAGCCGTTGTTGACAAAATTTCTAGCCATCAGAAAGAGGATGAACTGAGAAGTGGAGGGACAGTTGATTCAGAGGATGACCTTGCTGGTAAGGATCGATATGTGGGATCCATTGAGAGCCTCATAAGAAATAACATTCAGCAATATAAAATTGACATGGCTGATGAGGTTATAAATGCTGGGCGGTTTGACCAAAGAACCACACATGAAGAGAGACGCATGACTCTAGAGACATTATTGCATGATGAGGAGAGATATCAAGAAACTGTCCATGATGTTCCATCCCTACAGGAGGTTAATCGCATGATTGCTAGAAGTGAAGAAGAAGTTGAATTATTTGATCAAATGGATGAAGAATTTGATTGGATTGAGGAGATGACGAGTTATGAACAGGTACCTAAATGGCTTCGAGCTGGTACCAGAGAAGTAAATTCAACCATTGCTAATTTGTCAAAAAGACCATCAAAGAACATATTGTTTGGTAATAACATTGGGGTAGAATCCAGTGAAATGGGCTCTGATTCATCTCCAAAAACTGAGAGAAGAAGGGGGCGACCCAAGGGAAAGAAACATCCTAATTACAAGGAATTAGATGATGAAAATGGAGATTACTCAGAGGCAAGTTCTGACGAGAGAAATGGATATTCTATGCATGAAGAAGAGGGAGAAATTGGAGAGTTCGAGGAGGACGAATTCAGTGGAGCTGTTGAGGCACCACCAATTAACAAAGACCAAGTAGAAGATGCTGGTCCAGCTTGTGATGTTGTGTACGAGTATCCTCGGGCTTCAGAAGGTATTAGAAATAACCAAACACTAGAAGAAGCTGGTTCCTCGGGATCGTCATCAGACAGTCGGAGAGTGACTCGGATGGTGTCTCCAGTTTCTTCGCAGAAATTTGGGTCACTATCGGCCTTAGATGGTAGGCCTGGTTCTGTTTCCAAAAGGCTGGTATGCAACTTCTCATTGTGTGTTTGTTCTCTGTTAGTGTTTCCTTGTGATGTCAGTTTGATTCCATTTTTCGTTTAATATTTGCAGCCCGATGAATTAGAGGAAGGAGAAATTGCTCTATCTGGAGATTCTCACATGGATCACCAACAATCTGGAAGTTGGATTCATGAACGTGAAGAGGCTGAAGATGAACAGGTTTTACAGCCCAAGATAAAGAGAAAACGTAGCCTTCGCATTCGCCCCCGTCACAATGTGGAAAGACCAGAAGAGAAGTCCAGTAATGAGACGTCATCTCTTCAACGTGGGGATTCGTCACTGTTGCCATTTCAGGTGGACCATAAGTATCAAACACAGTTAAGAGGTGACCCTGAAATGAAAACGTATGGAGATTCCAGTGCTTTTAGGCACGACCAAAATGATTCCTCCTCAAAAACTAGACGAAATTTGCCGTCAAGGAGAGTAGCAAATGCATCAAAATTGCATGCTTCACCAAAATCTACCAGACTGAATAGCATGTCTGCTTCTGCAGATGATACTAGTGAGCATCCTAGAGACAATTGGGATGGGAAAGTTGTAAATTCCGGCGGTACTTCAGCTTTGGGCTCAAAGATGCCTGAGATTATCCAGAGAAGGGTATGTACTGTTTAATTTGTCATATTTCTTCAGCTTCCTGGTTTTTGAAGTGATGCATGATTTTCAGCTTTCTTTTTCGTAACTTTGCATTATGAACGCGCACAGATATGGAAAGGAATAAGGTGTGTGCTTTCAGTAGCCCATAAAAAGATAATGTTTCACACGTGTGTGTGTGTGTGTGTGTGTGTGTGTGTGTAATTTCATGGTGGATTTTAGTGAGAAGAAAAATGGTCTGGTACCCGGGTTCCTTGTCCCAGCTTACTTCTGGTCGGGTACTGATAACCATGTTTGTACGGGTGTCTCGGCCATGTCTTTATAACTTATACCAGGTATCATTAGGATAGTTTTTCAATTTTACAGACTCCTTGAAGTAGGTTTACCTTGCTGGATCTGGTGTATAATTTGGATATTAGCGTGGGAATAATTTCCATGTAAAAGTAGTCTTTGTTGAATTTGGTCACTTTGAAAATAAAGTCCGTGAATATTGTCATTCATTGAATTTAATCTTTAAGTTTCTCCAATATGGACTGACCTAAAAGTTTCTTAATGCAGTGCAAGAGCGTAATAAGCAAGCTCCAGAGGCGAATAGACAAAGAAGGGCCTCAAATCGTACCTTTGCTTACAGATTTGTGGAAGCGGATTGAGAATTCCGGTTACACAAGTGGGTCTGGGAACAATCTTTTGGATTTGAGAAAGATTGATCAACGTATAGAGAGGTTAGAGTATAATGGAGTTATGGAGCTGGTCTTTGATGTGCAGTCAATGTTGAGAAGTGCAATGCATCACTATGCATTTTCACATGAGGTACGTTTTTAAATTCTGTGCCTCTGTTTAACTTTGGACAGCCATACTAACTCATCAGGTCTCAAGGTTGTTAGTGAACTACACAGGTTTCTCAAAATGATTATTATATGCCAGATGTTTAAAGCCATTTTGCATTGAATGTTACAAGTCAAATTCTGGCAGTACTTTTGCCTAATCTGTTTTAGAACCTTGCCAATGAACCTCTTCTGGAACCAAGGATGTGGTCTCCCATAGTAGGAATATAATGAGTTTTATAATGTGATTATTATTGCCCAGGTGAGATCTGAAGCCAGGAAAGTACATGATCTGTTCTTCGATATCTTGAAAATTGCATTTCCAGACACAGAATTTCGTGAAGCCAGAAATGCACTTTCATTTTCTACCCCCGTTTCTACTACTGCTGCTCCTTCCCCAAGGCAGGCAGCTGCTGTTCAAAGTAAGAGACAGAAGATGGTAAATGAGGTGGAACCCGACCCAAGTCCTCTACAGAAGCCACATCAACGGGGGCCGATATACAATAGCGAAGACACAAGGATGAGAAGCCTTGTGCCACAGAGAGAATCAAGACATGGGAATGCTAGTGGCAGTAGCAGAGAGCAGTTTCAGCAGGATGATTCTCCACGGCTCACTCATCCTGGGGATCTCGTTATTTGCAAGAAGAAAAGAAAAGACAGGGAAAAGTCTCTGGTGAAAGGAAGGACAGGGTCAGCGGGCCCTGTTTCACCACCTAGCATGGCTCGTGGTATAAAAAGCCCGGGTCCTGTTTCTGTAACTAGGGAGACAAGACAAACTCAACAAAGCACTCACTCTCAAGCGTGGGCTAACCAGTCTGCTCAACCTGCAAATGGGGGTGGAGGGTCTGTTGGTTGGGCAAACCCTGTAAAGAGGTTGAGGACAGATAAGAGGAGGCCAAGCCATCTATGACCTAGAAGGATAGAGTACTGATGTATGGAAAACTTTTCTCACTTTTTTTTCTCCCCCTCTTTTTGGTGTTCATTATTGGTGGCGCCCTTATTGGCCCAATTTGCAATTAGCCAATACTGTTAATATAGTGTAGGTCTTTGTTTTATCCCTCCTTGTAGGTTACGAGCACCTCTTTCCATGGAATTCTTATGTCCGTGCCTCGTACGGCTGTGTCTCTGATAAATGGAAACTCTTTGTATAGATATGCTTCATATTAAAATCTTCAAGAGTTTATAGATTTTCCAAAAACTTGTCTATGCATCTTTTTCTTGTTCTTTCGGTGACTGCTCATTTTTCATTTAATTATCACTGGGGTGACATTGCTAAGTAATTTTATTAATGTATTTAATTTACTTTTAACTCTGGATGCCTTGAGTGAATTTGAAGGCAAGCTATGGCAGCAGAAAGTGCATTTAATTCTCGAATTATCTTCTAGGATTTTCTCTCTTAAATTGCCAAGTTGACCTTGAAGTCAATGTGAGATGTGGGAAGACATTATTGAGAAGAGTACTAGCACGATCTTTCCGAGTCTTTTTAACACTACCGTCTCACACTGTCACACAGGTCATTTCATGAGAGTGTTTTCTCGATCTTTTCTATCTCACACAAGTACAGGTCATTTACATTTTCGTCAGAGTGCTCCTCTTGTTAATTAAGAATGTTCTACAGAATGTGGTACAACTTTTCGCTCCAAGGGACCGTTTTTACCCTAGCACTTGTTAGAGTTTCATTGAACGACAACACTGACCAAAGACTAGAATGGAACTTCTAAGCAACATATGCTACGATCACCACAAAGAAATCATCATTTTTGTTTTCTTTCCCACGAAATACAAAGCGAATCTTCCACAATATTTTGATGCGTGTTTATACAAGTGATAATTCATTTGGAAGGCAGATAATATAGATTGCATTGTATTGAAATTGCATTGTATTGTATACTGTCATTTATTGCACAATATTATAAAAATGCAATTTATTCACCTGCCATGCCATGTTGTAGTTCCATTTAAAGAAACATGCTAAAGATTGCAATATGGAATCAAAGTACTTTATTTACAGTGGCAAAGGAAAATAAACAGAGGCTCGGGAAATTTTTTCCCTACCCAATGTACAGTCTTGTTGGAGTTTAAGATGAATTTTACGATAGCTAAAACATCATGTACAGATACAAAGTTTACAGAGGAGAGATCATAAACACCTCTCATGGTAGTCATGGATCTGCTTCGCCGGCGACTTGATCATCGCCAGAATCAGATTCATCTTCACTCAGTTCCTCATCACTTGATTTGTCTTCTGTGGCAGCTCCGATGTCTTCTGGCTTGGCATACTTCTCACGGTATTCTGGATGGTAAGGCCAATACAAAGCAACACGATAATTATGTCTCATGTTGTGGGAAATGCAAAGCAAAAGGCTAGATATAAATAGGATAGTTCGAACTCAGGAGACGTAACGATTTTAGTTTCCTCTGTTCAACAAATTCTTCTGTTTGAGAACTTTTATGACGCCTCCATATACAATCATGAAATTCCTTTCTTCAAACTGATGGACCAAATTTATTTTCAAATGATTTCAATTTTTGTATGCCATGTTCTTGGTTTCACCATACTGCAAAAGGAATGTCTCCAATCTAGAGCTTAGACAGAGAGCAATGACAGTCATTTTAAGGAATGGCGCTTTGCCAACTTACTAAACTAGATCAAACAACAACCCAAAGACGGGAAAAAAAGGGGAAAACAAGGGGGGTTCGTACTGAACCTAAATCATAGGCTCTTATGTTTTTAGTCTGAAATCTGAAAAGTTCATCTGATAGACTATACTGGAAAAACATACAAAAATAAGAGAAAATAAACCACATTCATATAAAGTCTATTTAAACATTCCTTTTTCTTTAGAGAATTATTTAAGATGGATTATAAACCAGTTACTTTTGTTTTCTGGACTTGTCCGTTATTAAAAAAAGAAAGGCATATGTTTGATCAATAATCATTCAAACGTAAAATTTATTTACTTAGAATGAGAGCATGAGTGCGGCAGCCAAGTAGAGACGGCAATATGGATCTGGCATTAGTCTAGTAATACCAGTGGATGTGGGGCACATCAAACTGGAAAAGTAAAAGTCTGTGGAAGGGCTGCTATGAGAGGTATAAAGTTGGGTGAAAAAGAGATGATCGTGACGTTTGTCATTTCTGGTAAGAATGATAAAAAGACCAGTACCAACTATAGTGGTTGTTAACAGTCTCCAAACAAGTTTTAGCAGGTAGCAGTTATGGCAATGTCTTAGAAGCAAAGCAATGGAGACAGCTTCTATGGTAGTGACTGGTTTGTACTTGGCAGTGTTAATCCTACATTGGTAGCTACATTTAACCGCGGGAATTCAGTTGATGATTTTATTTTATGTCACAACAAGAAGGCTAATTAACGATCACAGAGTGAAATTAGTATTTAAGTATGTCACGAGATAACACTTGGTCAGTGCGTGCAGGTGGACACGTTTGTGTTCATATATGGAACGGTATGTATAACTCCAATTCTCAACTACAAACAGAATGCAAATTTCCCACATACTAAACTTGATATTTTCAGATGAAGTCATATTATGTCATTCATTAGTTATCCAAAAGAAAAAAGTTTTCCAAACTACTATTAACATGAATTCAGAAACCTTTTAATGTAAAAGAAAACAACGAGAAAGGAAAAGAAACAGGTGGAAATATAGGAAAAAAATATAATAAAATTTGCTCAAACCTTTCAGGGAATGCATTACCGTTAAACCAAGACTTCTAAAAAGGATTTATACCTTTAACTCTTAGTTCATAAGCAGCTCGGTCGCGCATCATCAAAGCTGCAGCCTCTCCATTCAAAGGGTCCGATGGATTGGGATAGAGAAGAAGTTGTGGTAGGAATACTTCAAACACATTTACCAGATCTTCAGGGGGAAAAATATAATGAAAAAAAAAAAAAGAATACACAATGAGACCAACAAAACCAATAGTGAAAAACCAAGAAGCTTGGAACTTTATCTTGAACAAGAAAGGAATGTAAAGACTGATTTACCAAACATGGGGCTCCAGGTCTGATTAATGACATCTAAACAAACAGAACCTGACCTGAAATCAGAAAAACGCCAAAAATGATCAGATTTTGCATACCATTCCTTCTGTGATGAACTACCCATTTTGGAAAAAAGCACATGATCTTAATATTTATTACTCATATCTCTATCCAACATTTTTTTTTCCTAGAAAAAAAAAAAAACAACTCACATCTCATCAACATTTGGGTGGTAGATCTTATTCATAAATCCTATTGAGGGAGATTTATAGGGATAAGCATCTGGTAGTTCAACTCTTATCCTCCACACACCTCCATGATAAGGACCTGTAAGAAGCCATCACCATGTCCAAGAGGTCAAATTGAGGGTAAAAGAGAAAGACCTGGGCAACAATGTTTTCGAGAAAGAAAGTCATATATGTCTAGATTTGGACTGAACAGAGACATTAAAATGCAATATGCAAATAAAAAGCCAGCTGATGAACCTCTTCTTTGGACCAAGACTAGAACTTTTTTAATCCATTAGCTTCTGAGAACTGAAGAGCAATTTTGAAAGGTTCATATGAACATAAGGAGATACTTGTTACATCTATTATCAAAATAACTTCTTCTTCTTCTTTTTTTTTTTTTTTTTTTTTAAAAAAAAAACCCAATAAAACAAATCTTTCAAAAAAGCTAAAATTTTTTCGGCAGGAGAGCTAAAAATGGAAAAACAAAGATATGGGTATCGAAGATTTACTCTCACTGGGTCCATGGAAATCCACATAGAATTCTTGCATGCCATCATTGATCATCTCTACCTTGTAATCACTCATCATCCTAACAGAAAAACCCAGAAAAACAGAAAAGCCAAAAATCAACACAAGAACTAAAAAAGCAAATCCAAAATCAGCTGAACAAGACAATTAATCTTAGAGGATTAACAGTTTCATGAGGTCCATCTCTCTGCGTTTGCTTGGGGAAGACATGATTTTTCTTCTTTCTAGAGAGAGAGAGAGAGAGGAGAGTTTCTTTCTTGTACAAGTGAGACAAGCAAAAAGAGAAGTGTTCAGACATCAATAAGGGAAACCAAGGAGATGGTAATAATAAGGTGCAAATTTTCACGCAGGACCCAAGTTAATTTATTACTTTTTCCTATACTTTCAATTCAAGACTCCTCTCATTCTAAATGCCTACCCTTTTGGCATTTTTGGCACAGACCCCTTTAGGATCTTTCTGGAAATTCCACATTTAACTATTTTCCTTGTAAAACTATACAGTACTGGGTAAAATGAAATGAAGTTTTAGGCATACAAAAGATTTTAAAAAAACATGTATATATATATATATATTATATATATGCAAATGAGAAGACTTCTACGCTTTTGACACATCAAAGATATCTCTCTCGGGGTGGGCATTATCATA
Organism: Trema orientale; assembly: GCA_002914845.1. NCBI lineage: Eukaryota > Viridiplantae > Streptophyta > Magnoliopsida > Rosales > Cannabaceae > Trema > Trema orientale. Next base: position 769,080 of record JXTC01000069.1, read on the forward strand.
CTATAAAAATCATAAACCATTGTCGTTAAAACAATATATTGCTTATACAAGAAATACATACAATACGCAATTGTCGTTAGCACGGTTTACAGTTCATGTAATGAACAAATGCCTTCTACTTTTGCTTGTTTGGGATCTGCCATCTACCTTGGTCTTAAGAATGCTAAGCAATGGTAGGTTAGTGGCATAGTCTTAGGAATAAAAAGCTAAGGTAGATATTGGTGTAAAATTTCGAGTATATATAATTTAAATAGTATCACATCACATTGTAGTACTTGTTAGTGTTAGATTTTACAATAAGAGTTGGTGACCCTAATCCTAGCATCACTCTATACGGAAAACAAAAAGGGGGAAAAAGATTAAAAAAAAAAAAAGAAAAAAAGAAGAAAAAACATTATATATATGTGTGATAACTTCATGTTTAATGTCGATTTTATGCAAAGGTTGCGAGGTCAGCAATTGTGTCTTTACCAATAAAAACGAAGGCTATTATTGGTACCTAGAAATTTTAATAGTTTATGTTATAAAAATTTAAAGAATAATAGATACCATATTGTTATATATCTTGGAGTTAGTGCAACTCCACAACTTAAATATCTCATGAATGTGTTTTAAAAAATTAGTAACGTTATCTTCAATAAAGAAATACAGAGTGAATACTTTTTTGAAGGCGAATATACAATATAATGTATAATTAAGCTTCTTTTCTTTCTTCTGAGAATATAATTAAGCTTCAATCCTTTGTATTAAGTGACAGGTGTGAACCTTTGTATTAAGTAATGAGTGTGAATTTTGGTAGTGACAAATGTGTTGTAGTAAGTGATTTGTCATAATCCTTTGTATTATTACAAATGTGATTCAGTGATATTACTACGAGACATTATATATATATATATAATATTATCCACTTGTACACTTTAATAACTAATATTATGCGTGCTTTTTTTTTTTGCTAAAAATATATTTATGCATTCTATAATTTAATAAAGATATGTTTAGAATATTTTTTTTAAAAAGGAAAATATAAAATGTATATGCTGTGTACAAGCAAAATAACAAAGAAAATAACTAAATAATAACCCCGTGAAATAGACCCAAAATTCTACACACTTTCAAATCAATTCCTGCGCTAAAATGATGAGATTCCAAAAAATAAAACATAAAAAACCCACTTAAATTAATAATAAATTAAAAAAATCTACACTTTTTCTTGTATTTATGATACTTAATCAGTAACTATATCCATGCAAAATGTGTATATATGCACTTCTTACATCTGAATTGATCATCTCATCATTTATGTTACGAAAGTAACCAAAGCTTCTTGCATACAAAATTTACAGAGTTTTATCCTGCCAAAATTGACATGGATATCAGTAATCTGGATTAAAATGTCTTTTTTTTTTAAATTTTAAAAAATAATTTTTCTAGGAGTGTGATAGTATTTAATAGTCACATAAAGTACGACACCATCACAAAACATTGTAACACTCCAAAAAAAAAATCCTTTTAATTAAAAAATAACCCTTATCGGGTCCATTTCCAATTCAGCTTGCCATACACGTAAATACTCAACCAATTGTTTTTGGTATCTCATAAAAAGAAGTCATTAGATGTATTATAGATTTAAAATTATTTTAAATATATATGTTTTATATATATAAGTTTTCATGTTGGTTTCAAACAAAAATAGTCAAATCTTTTTTTAAATTAAATATGAATTTCGTTGATTAATCAAATAATACAGTATGATACACATTACCCTGTAAGACTAGACAAGCAACCTACAATAAGATCATCTATCAAATTGGACGAGCATAGTATTTCCGTGCATGCTTTTTCACTTTTGGACCATTACTTAAATTTGTAAATTTCTCGTATATATTTGAAAATATTGGCTGGTAGAGTTGTAGACTGTTTCCTCCAACTTTTATGAGCGAATGTCATAATATGGAATTCATGACTTGTCATCAATATCTATACATCATTATCAGCATTACTTTTATTTACCATCATTAAGTTCTATTTTAGTCCATACTTTCATGCCACCGACTAAATTCTAACCGTTCAACGTGAATAATAAATAATAAATATATCCCAACATAAATATCCTAGTTATCCTTCAAAATCTAATTCATCACCAAATGTAATTGGACAGAATCATGATCATCATATAAACCAGTCATTTATTTATTAATAAAAAATCCTTGCGTGATTGACTAATAATCGAGAGCAATGCTATGGGCACCAATGGTGCCCAGCACCACAGTGACATGTCTGTTTGTCACTGGATGATTTAATTAACAAACTGGGTCCCACATGGACCCCACTTAAATTATAATTATGATTAGCCAGTGACAAACTGACACATCACTGTGGTGCTGGGCACCAGTGGTGCCCTATAGCATTATTCAATAATCGATAGCCATATCTTTTTTTTTTTTAAAAAATGTTATTAATTTCAACCAAATAAGTACACTATCAAATCTAATACAAAGATGGAATCATGTAATGTACATAGTAGTAAATAACCATTAAAAATTATTCCAAAAAAAAAAAAACCATTAAAAAAAAAAAACCCTTTATATCTACTAAAGTTCGTCGGGAGGAAATGTGCACGGAACTCCACAAGGGAGACAATTAAAATGCTATGAGATATCACTTTGGCTCCTTTGAATCTACCTACACTATTCAAGTTGACTCTTTTGATTGATATTGTGATGGATTTGTCACATAATGAATCTTAGAGGAAATAAGTTCTTCTAAATCTGAAACGAGAACGAGAAGAATCTTTAAATTTGGAAGAATATCATAAAAAATATACATAAATGAGAAAAACAAACGAAATTCACGTATATTCAAATTTAGTGGGAGAAAACCGCAATGAATTTAGATCTACGGGAAAATGAATCTTCATGCATACTACAAAAGGATTATTGAAATAAAAAGGTAAAAAGTAAATAGAAAAATTCAACTAGAGAATATCCTAAGGATCTCTCTCAATTAGGATCGAGGAAGAAAAAGTTATTAGAATTTATCTAATAGTAGATGTGTTTGTATTTTTGTAATCATAACTAAATTTTCGTTATGCTTTTCTAACAATTGATTTGAAATCTATTGAACTCTTTTTCTTTTCTGTTTTTTCTCATTCAAAAAGCAGTTCTTTTGAACATGATCATCCAGGCAAATTGAGCCTGATTGAGTAGGACATTTTGTGAAGCGTGTGGGGTTCACACGTATAAAGGCAAAGCTTGATGAATGGGTGAAGCATATTTTTGGAATTTTTTGTGATATGAATTGAGCTATCTTTCACATAAGGAACAAAATCAGGCTTCTTTTCCTCCCTCTCAATTAAAATTTAAAGGTAAATTTTTACTAATTTCAATTTGGGAAATCCTCTCTCAAAGTACCAAAAAGAAAAGTTGTACATTGCTTTGAACGTGGACATGTTCTTGTATATTTTGGGGGTACATTTGCACCTAACTATTTTGGTGGACATGTAAAGTTATTGGTTACATTTTAAGATATAATAGCATTTAGGCTTAAATTTTTGACCTGACCAAGTCTTGATTAATTAAGGGCATGTTTTATTTATTAGAAAAAAAAAGGGGGGGGGGGGGGGGGGGGGTGTCGGTCATAAGGTCATTTTCATATAGAGGCTTAAGCAGACCCATTATTAACATAGCCAACCCTTAACTGTTCCTTCAAAGAATATTTCAAGGGTACTTATTCACGGGTAGGAATGGCAATGGGGCGGATCGGGGACGGTTTTTTAATTACCATCCCCATCCCCGAAAGCCAATCACAATACCATACCCGCCCCATTAACCATTCTTTTGGATGCGGGGACGGTGCGGGTATTAACCAATGGATAACGGGGAAAACCGCGGTTACCCATTACCCATTGATAATATTAAAATATTAAAAAATTAAGATGAAAATACTAAATCCTTTTCATAATCAACAAAATATTAAACACAACAATATACTAATAATTTTTAAACTCTAAAATTTAAATATATAAATACGTATAACTCTCCAAAATCATTATTTTACCAAAGATATAATAATATTGATAGTGTAAAATTAAATAGATATTTATATGTATAATAATTTTTCTACGTAAATATATATATCGGGGCGGGTACGGTGCGGATTATACTAATACCGTCCCCGCACCATACCCGCATATTAACGGTACGGTTATTCCCCGCCCCGGTCATTTTCCCCGCTTGAGCGGTTTTTCCCCTCCCCATTCGGATCGGATAACCACGGATACCCGTAACCATGGGTTATATTGCCATCCCTATTCACGGGCTTGAATCTGACACATTTTCCAAAATAGTGACAATTAGTTACATATTTAAGGTCAGAATGATACTCAATATACTTATTTTAATTCATATAACTGTTATTTACTAATTGATATGACCATTTAATTCATGTTAATCCTATTGTTATAGGATTTTTTTTTCTGGGCTATTGTTATAGGATTAAAACGCTGAAAAATGATACTAAAATACTTGGTAATCAAGAATTGTTAAATAAAGGTAGTATTTTAAAAACATAAAAGTATATTTTGTTGCTTATTGAGATTTTTTTTTATAGAAATAATTATGACAAGGACCATGACTAAAACTGTAAACAATTTTCTGGAGCTTTAATTGCACTCGTGCTTTTCTCTTTTATTTGCTTCCAACCTGAAAGTGGCAATTTTCATGAGCTCCAAACAAAGTAACATTAACTTCTAACTCTTACTAAAGACGATGTCCATTAAAAAGTCGTCAAAATTAAGTACCCAAAAAAAAAAAAAACATCTTATCAAAAGGATATCAAAAGGAGCACAATGGCTTTCCAAAAAGGCCCACCAAGTCCCCCACAAAAAAAAGAACAATAAAGAAAATTATAAATCAACAATTTTTTTTTTTTGGAAAATAAAAATAAAAGGAAAGGAGGAAGGGAGAGAGTTTGAAAAAGGAAAAAAACAAAAAGGAGAGGGTTGGCAAGTGTCTGAAAATTGGAAAAGGGTGGGTAATTGTCTTGGTATATGCACTAAATGTCTCTTGCATTATTTATTTGCTTAGAGGATTCCAACTTATCAAGTAAAGGATATAAATATAGCAGATTTGGTTGACCCAAAAATATTATGTTCTATGTGCTAGAGTCCACTAATTTTATCTTACCTAAGATTCACTGCATTATTTACCTTTTTTTTTTTTAAAAAAAATATATGATTATGGCAAACACAAGGCCATATCCAACTGGTAAACTGGACAGATTGGCTATCTAATTAACATAGGTCACATGACAAACAGCCTCTCTCATTTATTTGTTAATAAAACAAAGTACTATTCAACTCAAAACATTACTACTTTTTACTTTTCTTTAAATAAAATTCCATATCAATTGGCAAATTTTTTTTAAGAAAATTGGCATAACAATAATATGTGCATATATATATATATACATATATCACTTATTTTCACATGTTAATTTTGAATTTTGATAATACAAACTGTGTGCATTAATCTTGTCTTTACCAAGTAAACAAGTTATATTGTTATGACTGGATTCTCTTTCGTACAAGGCACACTCATTGATAATATTCTAATTAGTACTAAACAAATATTGTATAGGACACAATTCTGTGAGTAAATTGATAAAACTTTGCATCTTGTCAAGAAAAAATAAAGGACTTGTCTTGTGTTCCAATCTATTTACGTTATCACAGGTCGAAGTTCTGTTTGGATATATAGATGGAAGATTTAGTCATGTGTTGTGGATTGAACTCAAATCTGAATAAGAAATTAATTAAGCCGATAACATTATACTCCATATAGGGATAACAAAAATGAGAATACCCTAATAAATGGCTTAGCTATAACAAATAATGTTAACTCAAAACTCCTAAAGAAAGACGCTTGATATCGGGAAATGAATTTCTATCAGAACTATTATTGCAATGATATAATAATAATTGTTGACCTTGTTACTTAACAATAGCCCTACCTCATACGCTATGCTTTGCTGTTCTTTCAAGTTCTCAGTTTTTTGATTTTGGATGAATCTCTATCAATTCTTTGCTTTCACACCTTTTGTTTTTTTTTTCTAGTAGTCATTTACGACACATCTATTAAGAGTAAAGAAAATAAATAAATAAATAGAAGGGTCAAATGTCTGATAGAAATTGAAAGAACATGTGAACCAAAATTTAAACGTCGTTTAACCTGGAAAAAATAATGAAATTGTAGAACCCATACATAAATATTGCGCTGTTGGTGGATCTCATATTTTTATGACGTACTAACCAACATATGTGTCTTGTAGCATTGCTTTCTCTTTGAAAATTTGTTGTCATGTAGCCCCTAAGAGGGGGAAAAAAAAATCATTTATCATCTTAATAAGCGACTTGTCTAACATCCAAAAGCGGAAAAAAGAAAAAAAAAAAAGAAAAAAGAAATGTTGTACTTTCGCAAACCGGGCTTATCAAGTCATAAAACTGGCATGTTTTTTTGTGTTAAATTTTGCCATCATTCAATTTTAAAAACAACATATCTATCTTTCATTCAAATTTCTTCACAGCCTGAGCTAGAGATGTAAAGTGGGTCGGGCCGAGCCACATTTTATAGGCCTATATCGGCTTTGTACCGTGCCTAGACCCGTCCCGCCTAAAATATGGGCCAGGCCGGCCCAGTCCACATTCTTATTAAGAGGCCCGGCACGGCCCACAAGCCCAGCTCACATTTTATGAGGGCCTAAGTGGGCCATGCCTAAGTGGGCTGTGCCTATGCGGGCTGAATATGGGCCACAATGTGGGCATAATTTTGTTGTTATTCTATGCTTTAAAATATCAATTATAGGCCTAAAACTTATTAATATTCTTTTAAAATTTGAATAAATTGAAAATAAACAAAAATAAGTAAATAAATAACATTAAAAACATATAAATGAAAATATTTAATTAACATTTTTTCAAATTTTAATTAAGAAATATATTTAAAATGAGCGCGTCTACAGTAGGGGCGCCCCTACCTAGGGTCCTGTCTATTCACCGTTAGATGAGAATCTGTATATAAATAGATTCTCTACAGATTCCCGTTATTCTCCACAGATTCCCATCCAACGATAATTAAGGCATGACCCTACATAGGGACGCCCCTACCGTAACCATCCCCATTTAAAATTATATTTAGAAGGACTAAATGTAGGCCGATAAAAATATGGGCCGTGCTGGGCCGGATCTGGGCCTATGACTGAGGCCCAGCCCGGCCCCTACTATATATAACGGGCCGACCCAAGCCCACATTAAGCCGGTACCGTATTTTTTCAGAATGTGGGCCGGCACACAAAACCCGGCCCATATTGACATCTCTAGGCTGAGCCGATGAAGCCATTCACATTGCACGTCGATGCCAAATTGACCCACTAAACCTAGTAAATAAACAGGTCACCTTCTATCCAATCCTTATTCGACCGTATAAAACTCATTGAGCATAAATAAATTCCTATAATGTGTTGAGATTTTTTATTATTTGAATTGCATTATTTGATAGTGTATGTATGTTTATCTTGCTAGTCTTTATTCGGAATTTATTAGACTATTAGTTTAGGTTCTTTATGTTCTGACAATATTAACTTTCAGTTATAGTACTAACACCACTGCCTATAAATTAAGTTTGTTAAAGGCCCAGAAAAGCTATTGTCATTCACACTTTTTAGAGATTAGGTTACAGATTATAGATACAGATATTGGTCTAGAGTCCTAGATTCCAAGTACATGTGTATTAAAGTTTATGTTAAACAGGTTGTGTCAGATTAACATGACACAAATATGCCTCATCATGCTCAAAGGAATAAATTTTCCCAAAATAAAACAAAGTAATCAATTATGAAAAAAAGAATGCAGACCAAAATAGAAATGAAGCAAAACCAATTCTATACCATATTCCAAAACCAGTTCTAAAGACCCTAGACCACAAGTCCACAATATGCAATTTCAAGAGAGCAGTGTATTCTGATCCATCTACCTCCAAGTCCAACCAGCATAGCTTTTCCTTGCATTCCTAAGGCTTCTCTTTCCAATCAGTCTTTGCCCTCAAAGAGCAGAAAGAAATAAAAAAACCAAGCAAATAAAAGTATTTGTATTTGAATTAGTAATGAAGAATAGACAAGAATATCTCAAAATTTGAAGGCAGAACCAAAGTAGGCTTCAACTTAACAACTCTGGAGTTGGATGCTTCAAAGTGCCATTGATGTCATTGCTAGTCTTCTTCCTCACTTCCAAAGATGATATTCTTTATAACCAAAATTTCATATCTGAATTAAGTGATGGCTCTTTTTCTGGTGGAGGGAGTAAATGATCTGTTCATATCCAAAATTTTCCATAAATTGCAAAAGAAAAAAAGACTCAAGCTTTACAGGTCTCAAAAGGGAATTGATTCTAAGTTTCAATCAAATCCTATCTGCTACTTTCTATGCTGTTTGTTCGGGGTTAACAGGATCGACTTTTTCAATTCCGGTGTTTCATGCCCAAAACCTTTGGTCACTAGACCAGGTTCTGATTCTTCATCATCACTGTCAATGTTACTTGGACTAAACCTGTTCTGATGCGCTCTACGACGCAAAAGAAAGACATTGTAGTAGTAGCTCACTAAATCTGCCTTTCTCTTGGTTGGAAAAACCTTGTAAATCTCATCCCAAAAACACTTCTCAAGAGAGGGAGGATTTGATATTACTATATTCTTGAACTTCTTCTCTTCACCCTCTGTCCAAAACATTGTAACTTCCTCACCCATCTTATGGAATCTCCACAGGTAAAAAGCCGAGCCCAGTTCCCGCTTCACTCTCAATTTTTTCTCAGCAATATGAAATCTGACACATTCTGTAGAACCTGGCACTTGACATCCACAAGAATCCTGCCTTCCCCTTCCAATAGGATCCCTTTCAACAAGAAACCTTTCCTCTGATTGCTCCAGTGGCCAAGCCCTGGACCCCAACCACTTAGAGTCACTTTCAAAAGTCTCACCAGTCCACGCTGGTACTTGAGCTTGAAAAGCTGGGCCTGTAGGTATGCGGCTTGGACTATATCTATCAATAAATGAATTTTCCATAGACAAATCACCTGTTCCAAGCTTATCAATCTGATCTTCAGATGGACTTCTGTCCACGTCACTGGTGGCTGAGGACGAATCTGAAGGGGCTTGTCCTTCAGATGCGGATTTCCCAGTAAGAAGCTTCTTCCGGCATTTTAGCCTCTCTCTGAGATTGTAACATGATCCAAGTTGATCACCATACATGCTCGGATGCATCCTCTGAGTTTTCTACAAGGAGGTACATGTTTTACCATAAAAATGAAAATACATATAGATTTTTTTATTGTTTAGTAGTTTGAGCAATATGTGAATGACGTAACACTAAAAAAGTAAAATGCAATACAAGCATATTGAGGAAATCTTTGTTTAAACATCTCACATTTTCAGTTATACTAGTAACCAGGGAATTTTCTATTACGCTAAAGGAGTTCCTTTAGATGTACATCCTCATGTGTATCTGCACGCAGATACATGTACACATAAAACAGAATGCGTTTAATGCTTATTAAAAAAATTGCTTAGAAAACAGAGTTAAAAGATCCTAAATACCTTTTCTTTTAGGATATATGGTAGCACTATTTTATGATAAATAAATATATAAACACTAAGCACTGTTCAAGGAATGTTTCTTACAAAAAACGAGCACACACACACAAATTCCAAACAAGAACTTCCTTCCTCAAAGATGAATGATTTTTTTTGACGAAATTACATGGTAAGGTATGAAAAATACCCTACCAGTAGCGAATGATTCAAAACTGTCAAATCTTCATCAAAATCTGTACATACGAAATAAGCAAACATATACTTCCTACAAGTATTCACTAATCCCTGTTCCAGAATTCCCCTGCTTGATGAAACTAGTGGTAGTTTATAAGGGTAGATAGCAAAAACCATATGGACTAATACCAAAATACATGGGCACATTGCATTGTCGTTACGTTAACAGTTTGTTTGGTTAGTCAGAAACCATGGGAAACATAAGGGTTGTCAATCCCATGTCCTTTGATATTCCTAAAATATATTTGCACATGTGTCCGTAGAAACAGATGATTACCTATCCTGACGCATATGAGATTGCTAAATCTAACACTAATCATCAGTAATCTTAAGGTACAATAATAAAACCACCATCCCTTACCTGGTATTAGGTTGCAAATTTATCATGGTTACTTTTTTCTTAAAAAGAACAACTACAAAACAAATTCTCTCTCCAATTCTTATTTCTAGAGTATATAAAGAGACAATGAATCATGCACTAATAATTGCATGCTTTAATTCATAGCCTCGCAATCACACAATACAAACAAATTGTACATGCTAGATTACCAATCTATCCCAAAAGCTTAAGCTATTAAAAGGTGTGCCAACAATAGAATTAAACGTTAACACTCTCCATTCACGTGTGGGCCTAGATCAAAAACATGACAAACTAGAGAGGTATTTTTCTTTAAGGAGACAAACTAGAGAGTTGCAAATACAAAGACTTGAATTCAAGACCTTCTATCTCTTATACCATATTAAATTACCAATCCACCCCAAAATATTAAACTATTAGAAGGTGAGCCAACACTGGTATAATACTCAATCAGTATGGACCAAACATTTAAAAGCAACAAAAATAAATAAAGTCCAATGCCAAACTAAATTTATACCATCCATGCATATGAACAAGTCAATTATAAGTAGAACGATTAACAATTAAAAATGTAGTTTTCGAGAGGGAATAAAAGAAAAGAGAAGAAAATTATAGACTTATACCAAAAATTTTAAATTGACAACCCCAAGGCTATGAAAAAAAAAAAAACCAATAACATCTTCAACTTATCTATTTTGATCTTTTAATTCAAAGACAATTAAATTAATTATTATTTGTTTAAAAAAAGCTAAAAAATTTGAGATAAAGAATAAATAAAGTAATAAACAGGTTTGTCACAAATTTAAGAATTTGCATAAACTCGTGGGATACTATGAAATAGTGGTTACACTAATCTACTACCAAGATACTTAACCTACTTATTAAAAAGGATAAGAAAATAAAAGCATTTCAATTTTTCCTTGTTTACACAAGGATTAAGAAACCTTTAAAAAAACCTAACAGACTATTACAATTATATGCATAAAACGTATGCATTATAAATCCTTAGGGAAAAAAACACAAGTTACCAATCTTAATTCCACCCCCTCCCCCCCTCCTCTCTCTCCTTTTTTTTTTTTAAAGTAGGACATACATGCATGTGTGTACATATGCATGTATATTTCGAATCCGACCTATCGCAAAACTACATTACCTTTTTTACTTTTTGACATCCCGAAATCTCATTTTCAATTAACGAAATTGAATCTAACAATCTTAAGAATGTAGGAAACCCAAAAATATGCTAGATAAGACCCCATGAGAAATCAAACCCCAAACTGTGAGGAAGCAAACCATGGGTTTCACCACTCAACCAACCCTTGAAGAAGTAATTCTTGAGCCTTAGAAACCATCAAAAGTGCATAGGATATATAACAACCTGGAGTTTCCTTGAAAGTATTAGTTGAAGGATTTGAAGTAATAAGACAATATTTGATGGCTAGTTAAGGGCAAGTCCAGTTTGCAACTTTTAGAAAATAAAAAAGAGAATAATTTGCTATCTTTGAGGCCGTTTGGTTCCCACATTGAAATCATTGATTTTAAACGCACAATTTACAACATTGATTTCAAAAACTTGGTTTAGAAACACAAATTTTAAATTTGCAAGATAGTGTCTGGTAAGTTGTTTTATAGAATAAGTTAAAAAGAAAAGCAAAAACAAGAAAGCAATAAAGCAATGTTCAACTGTTTTCATTTTTAAAAAGGAATAAATGCTTTATTTTGAAAGCAACAATGAAACAATATTCCATCAAATTAATATTTTTACTTTTATTTTTTAATAAAATCCTCGATCCAATTTTAGATCCTAATTTATGTGCAACCAATAAATCAATGATACATCATCTAACATCTAAAACTACCTAATCAGCTTTTTAAGCTTATAATTATTATTTAAATTTTAAGTGATATTAATTAATTAGTTGACGTGAGTTGGGACACTAAAGTTGGTCAAAAAAATTAAGGGCTTGCTTGGATACACTTTTGTTTTATGTTTTTTGTTTTCTTAAATGAAATGGAAGATGAAAATCTTTTCAATTAAATTCTTGCGAAGATCCAACCACTCTTTTCATTTTAAAAAACAAAAAACAAAAGTGTATCCAAGCAAGCCCAAATTCTCAAAAAGATACCCCTTAAGATTCATTGATGCTCCAATAAAAGACATATCAAAACAATGCTATGAGAAAAGTACATGTAAAACGTTAAATTCTTTATTTAAAAATATATAAATCCAAAAATAACTTTTAGAGAACATGGAAAAACCATACAGAATACATTCTAAATGAATTTTTCATAATGAAAATAAAAAATAAATTATTGTGAAATGATAGCAAATGACTCAGAGCATTTCCAATGCAATGTTATTTCATCATACTAGTGTTATAATTAAGCATTCCTCCATGCAAATGCCATTTGTTGTGCGAAATTTAAGATATGCTAAACTTGATCTCAAATATACCATCAAATTATCAAAAAAACTATAACATAATGTTATAATTTAAAATATTAAATCCACAAGTTCCAATGCTCTATCAATTACTTATACACTTTTCAATGCTCAATCAGTAAATTTTTTAATAGTCAACCAATTAACTATTAAATAATAAAAATAGCATTTTAAAAAGCATTGTGCATTGGAGTAAAAGTTTAAATTTGGTGTCAAATATAACATTAGCAATAGCATTGGCATTGGAGATGGCCTTAAGCAGTCATAATATCTCAACTTGAGGGGCTAGTTAGGTGATCAGGCAGGTAGTTTGCTCCCCATGGTTAGATGTTCATGCTTCAAAAAGATGGCAAGTTTGGCTTGACTCTAATTGTGGACCTGGGCCCGCTACGTGGGTTTGGAGGATTTTTAGGATATTAAAGAAAGGTAAAAAAAAAAAAAAAAAGTAGGCATGAAATCCCCAGTGCATATACCAATGTTAGACTTGTTTCTATTGTCCACCCCTAAGGCTCGTGATCGGCCAATTACATGAAAAGCTACATGGACAATGAAGTGGATCATTTCCACCATCACCAATGACAATAGGAGGCTGCCCAAAAAACAGGCTAAGCTGAAATTACAAATGGGTACCTAAGCCCTCAAATGAAAATACACACAAAAACAGAGAGCACATGAGTGGTCTAACTCTAGTACATCAGAAATAAATAGTGAAAGGCCAGTCAAATTCAGTTCAGTAACAAAGACGTAAATAAAAGGATACAACCAAGTAAAAGACACAACAGTGTACATATGCACATTCATAATCATGCACACACCCACAGACAAAAATACACAGTAAAATGCAGAACCCATAAGATAAGATCTTCATCCAATTGACTTTTATAAAATAAAAAACATAAAGAACTATGAAGGAAAAAATAAATACCTGCCAATTAGGCTGTTCAGAACCCGAATCGATATTTCTTCTCAAAAAAATGGCTTCTCTAGCCAACAAAACCTGCTTCCAGGTCTCCACATTGCCATAAGACCTCCATTTCGAAGATTCTGGCAATGAACCAAAAACAGGGTCACCAGGATCTTTCGCTATCGTTCTGACCCAATTCATCAATCCCCTTAAGGATTCCCGACTCTCCTCATCCCCATCCTCACCCTCACCCTCGTCTTTCGCTTCCTTAAATGCCCCAGAATCCACATTCATTGCTAAATCATCATCGCCGTTCGATTCCCTGACTGCCCCAGAATCCACGTTCATTACTTCTTCATCAGAAGAATTATCAGAGCTCTTCCCTCCATCCAAGTCCACCACCAAGCTCTTTTTCTCACCATCTTCCTCCAATTTCACATCATTTTCCTCGCATTTCTTTCGCTTTCTCGAGCCAGAAAATTTCCCCTCATCGATTGTGGCAGGATCCAAAATCATTATATCATCCTTATCGTCGTCATCATCATCATCATCAACATGATCATCTGACTCAACCACCACCTCGCAATTTTTCACATCACCAACCACAAGCTTCTCGCTCTTGACCTCACCAGCATCGTCAAAGAACAGATTATACGACAAGTCCAAACGCGGAAACGACCCGTCGTTCGCCACCTTTCGATCTGATGAAATCTCCGGCAAAAACCCTTTAAACTCAGCCTGAAGCTCCATCAGAAACTGACCCACATCGGAGCCAACACTACCGAAACAGAGTTCAGGGTCCGTACTACCAACCACTATTCTATCTAACCATCTCTCGAACGTATCCAAATACTTGATGTAAACCAATTTCACAGCCGCAGCGAACTTCAAACCAAGACCGGACTCTTCAGCCACCGAACCCCATAACCCATTTTTCGAGACGGCATTGCAGCCACCTTTCTCTCTCACAGCCAGAAAAAGCTTAAACAAATCTGCACTTTGCCCTTCTCCCAGAACTGGAGGAATAGGCCGAAGAGTCTCGCGGGCACAGATCTCTTTAAGAAGAACGCCATGAAAATGGTCGAACCAGCATCGAAGCTTATCTGATAACAACCCCTTTTCACAGCTCTTAGACGGCTCACTTGCTTCGACTACGAAACTCGACCCCCTCGAAAGCGGTCCGAGATCGACAAACAACGCAGTTGGGTCAAGCTTCTGGGGACTCTTGGAGCGATCTAAAACAGACCCATCAGCTAAAATCGACCATCCTGCCATGAAATTCAGAATTCAAACTCCAAAAACAACAAATGGGTTTTCGTTCAATTGTTCAAAACAATCAACAAAAAACACCATAAACAAAAACCCATAAAGCTATCACCACAACATATTAAAAACAATAAACAAAAATATCATACACCGAAATATATACCGATTTGGCCATCTGGGTCATTCTTGAATGTCGAGTTTTGGGCGGGAAAGATGAAAAGGAAAATAAAAATCGATCTAGGGCTTTGAAGCAAAAAGAATGGACCCCGTCGAAAACTTTTATTTTCAGTCCCGCTCGCGCTCTCTCTCTCTCTTAATTTCAGATAGTATCTATGCGAGGAGAGAGAGAGAGAGAGAGAGAGCCAAAAATAAATTGAAATTTGTAATTGGAGTAAAGAGAAAAGAAAAATGGGGAAAAAATCGTACCAGGGTGTGGACGTTTGTGGGGTTTTTGGTGACCCTCTGGTGAATGTCTAAGGACCTTTGGGCTTCTTGCCCTCTTCTCCCCATCTTTTCCAGTATATTCCATTTTCACCTCTCCCTTTCTCTTTTTTCTTTTAGGCCCTCTTTGTGGAGAGACAGAAAGAGAGACTGCTAGTGAAGAGAGAATAAGAGGGGTGTTTGAAAAAAGTTTCAATTTGGTTAGAGTGAGAAATAAATATATTAAAAAAAGAGAAAATAATAAGATTTAGGGTTTTTTTTCTTTTTTTTTTTTTAAAGGAAAGAATGTTGGGTTGTTTTGAAAGAAAGGGCCAAATCCAACTTTGAACTTTTTAGTTTTATAAGTAGGCATGGGATCAAACTAAACCATGGTTAATTGTTGCATTGAACTTTTTAGTTTTATAAGTAGGCATGGGATCAAACTAAACCATGGTTAATTGTTGCATAAGTGGTTGAGTTGAGGAGTTTGGGTTAGGGTTTTCAGTTTTTGGGAAAGGAAAAGAGGGGAAATAAATTATTGCTTTTTTTTTTTTTGGTAGGAGAAAAGGAAAAACCTAGTTTATTGATATTTGCTTAGAGGAAATTAGAGCACAAAGACTAAGTAGTGGTTAAAAGGTGAAAAAAGAATGCATCTTCTTTTTATTTTGTTCAAAGAGGGCCTAAATTGCCATATCAACTTATTTCACACTCTAATATGGTCTTATTTAATCTCAAAGCTATTGTTCATGGTTGTAACCATCCATAGTCATCGTCATGACTATTGTTGATGAACTTCTTGCCCTTGATGAATACAATTAAAGGACTGGCAATCTTCACCAAACCCTAATCCATGTCAACGAACCTCAAGCACTACAAAACAATCAAGCTATGATTTCCTTTTACAAGCCCAAACTTCGTCAATGGCTAGATTTGACCAAATTCGACTAAATCTGGCACGTTAATCATATACGAGTACATATTTGATTCACTGACAACGATTAGCACTTCCTCTTTTTGTTACACATAATTAAGGATTGAATATATCCTAATACAACCCAGATCAATCATGTCACTATTGTTGAGGAGTGCAGAACATATCTTAATCCACAGCGAAGAGAACTGGAAAATGCAATAACATGAGGGTTAGCGGCCTTCCACAGTCCAATCACCTTAGTGTGCTCAATAGGTTCTCTTTATAAGAAGGGTGAAAAAGAGGCGTGAAATTGATTCGACTTAGAGACCATAACCCTATAGTTTTCTTTATATACTAGGTTAACTATTATCCCACGAGTCATCTTCCTCTTTTTGTTACACATAATTAAGGATTGAATATAACCTAATACAACCCAGGATCAATCATGTCACTGTTGTTGAGGAGTGCGGAACATACCTTAATCTGTAGGGAAGAGAATTGGAGAATGCAAAAACATGAGAGTTAGCGGCCTTCCATAGTCCAATCATCTTAGTGTACTCAATAGGTTCTCTCTATAAGACGGGTAAAGAAGAGACGTGAAATTGATTCGACTTGGAGACCACAACCCTACAATTTTCTTTATATAATAGGTTAACTATTATCTCATTAGTTATAGTTAGGCTTGTATTAGGTCTATACATATTACAAAGCTCCATTAGTCATACTTGGGCTTGTATTAGGTCTATACAGATTAAAAAGCTCGTACCCATGTAGATGTCTCTAGAACCCACTTAATTAGATCCTAATTAGCCTACTTAATTAAGATAGTCTGTATAATAAATAATTGTCATTAACTATGTAAGCCTACAAATGGGAAATAAATAAAAATCAACACTTTGGTCTTTGGCTATGGCCACATCTAGGTGTTGGGGTATGCTTATTGGACGGAAAATATGATAGTATTGGATTTTTGAAAAAGTCTTTTTTGAAAAAAAAAATAATTAGACTACATTTCACCATAGGCCTCTAAATTTAGTCATGAAAGATAAATTTTGGAATGCTAGAGATTGGTGCCTTGTGGGGAATGTCGATCTAGCTTTGGAATTCAGGTTCGTAAAAAGTGTAAATCAACTAAAGCTGTCCTCAATTTCAGTTTTCGTTTTCTCGAGCAGGTTCAAGTTAGGAGTAAAATTAAATTTTAAAAAAGAATAGTTAAACAAATAATGGTTTCAATCGGATTTTCAAGTCGAGTTCATGTTTGGTCAAGTTTTAGTAGCAATTGGCTAAACCGAGTACTAATCGAATATCATCGAATTTGGGTTTGGATGGATTAAGTTTTGATCATGTCAACTTGGTGGATTTAACTGATAATTTTTTCAACTCCATTGATCACATCATTGTTTATGGAAGCATCACATTATATGTCAAAATTACAGTGACACTGCATAAAAGGTCTAGGACCCTTTAATCGCATATTTTGGCTTGCAACAAGACTGTAGTTTTTGCTTTGTATTTAATACTAAATGTTATTGCTCTACTTTTTAATAGGAGGGACTAATGTGAGTCAGTTTGTAGAATAAGATCAAAACCATCTATTTTGTTCTTTGCTTATAAAATACTAAGTTAGTCTACACCTATTAAAAATAAATAAACGAGTTTATAAATTTTCTGATGCCACGGTAAAAATCTAATGATCAAATTATCATGATCGAGATTGAGAAGTTTATAGTGTCATGGGCCTACAATTAAAGCTTAAAAGAAAGAAAATAAAATCAGTATGCGAGAAAATATGTGCACATGAGCAAATTATATATATATATATATATATAAATCGTGTGTGAGAAGATATAATTACATATAGATCGTGTTCCATAGTTACCTTTTCTGGTGGACTCAAAACCGTTCTCATTTCATCAGATCCTTCCAACGTGGAATTTATGAACATTTGTTGCACAACGGTGTCTTCTATAATGATGCTGGCTTCTTGTTGAACAGCTGTATAAATTAAATCTGAAAAACTCCTTGACCTCTACAACATAACGAGCAGTCACTGGACACTCCGATACTTAAGTCAATATTTTGACTAATGAAGTTTCATTAGGAAATATATTATGTGCAACTTGTGGGTATTGGGAGACCAATTACCAATTATTTATAAATAAATCTGGGTAATTATTTATAGACGAATTTAGATAAGGTTCTTCTTGAATTTGAATTCAAATTGGACTAGATTTAGATGGAGTTTGATAATCTTAGGGACATTTTAGGGATAAGAAGTCTATCTTTATCCTTTTTTTTTTTTCCAATTTAGGTAATTATCATTTTTTAATCCTATTTTAAAATATGATAAAAATCAAACAAGTTAATGACTGTCAGAATTCACACTTAAGAACATTGAGAACAATATAAGAGAAATTGTTCACTTATCTTTCTTAAATTCTTCCTATCAGAAAATCGACAGTATGTTAGTACAATTTATGCTTGTGTCTATCGAGGTTGGCTACTGTATTATTTATAGAATTAAGAGTCTCTAGAGAACAAGTGAGAGGAGACCCTACATTTAGAACTGTTAAACGTGTCATATTGTACCTGCACAACCTATTCAAATTAAGCATAAACATGCTTTTGTACCGTGTCGAGCCTACTTTTTAATCGTGTCATGCTGTGTCATACCTAAAATTCAAAATCACTAACCTGACATGGTTCGTTCGCCCATGATCAAATGTGTCATGTTATACCGTGCTTCGTGTTGTGCTGTGTGCATGTCTAGACGTGTCAGTCTATTTGGGCCAAAATTGACCCATCTAATTGGTAGATTTTATTGATTTTATTATTGTTTTACTAGCGATTTTTTTTTCAAATTATTCAAATGTATACCAAAAAAATCAACGTAATAAATTAAAGGAAAAAATTAACACTGAATAAGAACAAAAAGAAAATTATGAAACATTTGAAACCAGTATAGATTGTCTCTCAATTAGGATTGCACTTATATATTGGAAAAATAATTTATAACAATACATATATATGTAACATACTAATGTGATTGGACTGTATCTAGCACAACCCACATTTTAGCATGTCGTGACGTCGTGTTAATGCCTGGTCCCCTTGATAGCTCTATCTGAATCAACTATTCATTGGGTCAGGCGCATGGGTCACATACATTGGCCAATTTCGGCTAGTATGAATTCTCATAGTTGGAATTCTCATGTTTCCCATTCTTAAACTTTTGTGATATTTAATTATTTACTATTGATTGTACTTTCTATATAAGTGATAAAATTCTGCCATAAATGTAATTAACATCCAAAAATATTGTATCAGTTTGCATGATATAATTTTAGGGCTTCTTACAAAATTCCAGGCCCAAAGTAACAAAAATTGAAAAATCCCAGATGAGCTGATTGTTTTGAAAATCCCGGATTGATTTAGAAAAATATCAGTTTTTAAAAATTTTATTAGAAAACTAACACTTTTAAAAACTATTTAGAAAAATACTATTTTATTTGATCATCAGACAATATTATCTCAGCTAAGTTCGAAGAATTGGACGAGTACGTGTGAAGCACTTGAAAATGTATGTCGCTTATCAAGATTTCACAAAGAAGCCATGCTTGTTATGTTGTAAGTTTCAAATTTCTTCACTATATTGTCGGTTTTAAAATTTTTTAATTGGAATTACATCCAAACTTAACCATGTATGTTATTTGATGAACAGGGGAAGTGTAATCTCAGTCATTGTAAAGTCCCTGAAACTTTCTTTAAGTATAGTTAGAAAAAAAAAAAGCAATGTTGACATCTGCTGCCATTTTGGATGCTTACAGAGATGTTATAATTGAGTCATTGGACTTGATGTTTACGAAGAACCCTAATGAAGAATCAGTATTTCAAAATTAGTATTTTTCAATGGTACTCGAGATAATCACTTAGGTTACTTAGAGTAACCAATCTAGTTACTTGAAGTAACTAATCAAGTTATCTCAAGTAACTCGACTAGCTACTTTAAGTATCTCATCAATTAATAAAGAGTGGTATTTTTCTAAATACTTTTAAAAGTAGTATTTTTATAATTAAATCCGAAATTTTTTAGAACAATTTCAAATTCTAGGATTTTTTAATTTTTTTTGAAAAATTACTATAAAAAATCAAATTTCCTCATAATTTTATCTAATTGACATATTCAAAATATGTCCTTTTAGAATATTTCAATAAACTTAGTCAAATATTCCAATCATATCATCAAAGGTAATTATATCATGTCTTGTCTAGGAATAAAAGTTTTCAAAAACTAATTTCCCATTATTAATCCATATTAGACAAAATGTACTCCAATTAAACATGCTTGTATATGATATAAGTTCTATATGCATTGCAACACTAAATAACTGTTGGAAATTCCGAAAAATGATTTCGAAAAATGATTTTACTGAAAACGATTTCCCCAGTTTTGTAAACAAATCAAGAACGCATCGGAATCAGCATTTTAAAATTTTTCTTGAAACTTTACAAAATAAAATGTAGGATCGTTGATCTAACATAAATCAATTCATGAATCTTGGTTTAGAAAAAACCTAGAAATGTTTCACAACTATTGAGCCTTCTCGTCTATTCTCCGCAGTCCGTTAAATGATCCAGTGTATGGACACCTTCTTGACTCCCAACGAGAGATGAACGAATGTTCCGGAAGATGCTCTTCCTTCTCCTTAATTGCATGTCTATGACCATAGGTATCTCTCCTTCAACGGCTATGAACGAGCTTGGGATTTCTCCCACGGCGGCTCAGTTCTCTCACACTCTTTCTTTCTCTGTCACACAAGAAGCATAATTGATGTGCTATTGGTGGCGTGTAGAACTACTAATAAAGCTTAGGAGGACTTTTCTCTTAAGTATTAGATAGGTGTAAAGCCTATTGGGTTCAACTGACTATTCAATTAATTTTTAGGCTATATGTGAGCTAGACATGGGACCTTATAGATCCAAATAGTCTAAGCTCCAATGAGCCAATTACCTACAATCATAATTAGCTCTTAATTATAACTGGACCTTGTCCATTAATATTGGGGCCCTCCACTATAGGCCCAATATTGCACTCTTAGGCTAAATGTCATATATTTTCTGTGAAGCTAATTAACACTTTAATTAACTTGATCCATTTAGTATATACTATATGCAATATCGTGCTAGTGAGATGAAATTACCGTATTACTCCTCTAGTACATATTTACCTTTGAGTAGCCATTTTTTATCTAATAGAAAATAATTGACTACAGTGTTTGTAGCTATACATACAAACACAGTCAAATTTACAAAGTGAATACCTGACGCCTGATTTTATTATCCAAATTCTTAAAAAAACTCAAAGTGACATTATATGCACAGTTTTTAAATCATAAAGGGCGTTCTCATCAGCTCACAAATCTTATCTTTTAAGATATCGGAGTTCGAACCATAGAACGGAACTAGTCTTTTAGTAAGTCAAAAAGATAAAACTCATGAAAGCAAGTCCGACAATCACTAGAATTAAGGTAATCTTGCAATAGTGCTAGATTAGTGAAAGTTAGAATATTAAGTTACGGTACTTAACCTCAAATTCTATTTTCACTTAGTCCAGTTCATTAGTGTTTCTATCCGAAATCAGATACTCCAATGATAACAGACTTCATCAATCCCGTTGAAATAGAAAACACTACATTCTATGGCAAGATAAAGTATTCTATCTTTATTTGCAGAATGTGAATTTTTTATTTAGACATAATAAAATAAAGAATTTAGTCTCACACATGTAAACACTTCATACGAACAATTCTTTATTACTCATTATTAGTAGTAGAAACTTTTAGATGTTTGTATAATAGAAAACATAAACATCACATGTATATATTATAGAATTTATTAACAACAAATAGAAAACACTTAAATCCAATAAACATTGTTCAAAATGCCTAACAAAGAAATTGCTTTCTAGGGTATATTTCCAATAATCTCTCACTTGCCCTTTAAAGTATATGTGATATATCACGCAGTCCCATTCCTTCTAGGTGATCCTCAAATACTTTGATTGCCAAAGATTTGGTAAAAAGATCAGCAAGGTTTTCTGCAAAGGCTATCTTACTCACTATAATGTCTCCCTATAAGGGTTAACACATAACAAAAGATTAATTTTCTGGAGTATATTTTTAGATCGAGCATCCAAATTAATATATCTAACAAAAGTCAGATATTTCTTCAGAATAGACAAGTATACAGTTCTTAATTCTCCGAAGATACTTAAGGATATGCTTGACTTTAATTCTATGTTCAGGTTCTGGATTGGATTAGTAATAACTTACAATCCCAACAACATAATAAATATCATGCGATTGTACTAACTAAATTCTTATTGATGATTGTCATCCTATATCATTTCTAATGATTAGTATATCATCAATATGTATAAATCGGAAAAATACTGTCCTGAATATTTTATAGATACAAGATTCGTCTATATATCGATCAAATCAATAAATTTTAGACAATTGCTTAAATCTATAAATTAGATCTCTAAAGTTACATAAACTTTGCTTTCTTAGCATTTTTGAATTAATCCCTCTGGTTGTACCTTTTAGATACAGCCGTCAAGATTACTATGTAGGAATGCTCTCTTGATGTCCATTTTCTATATCTCATAATCAAAAGATACAACTATAGAAAAGAGTATATCAATAGACTTGAGATCATAACAACATAATAGACATTCTTTCTGTATATAATCCTTTTGCAACTAACTTGCCTTGAAAGTTTTTACTTTCCTGTCTATTCCCCTTTTTCTCTTATGAAATTATTTACACCTAAAAATTTTTACTCTTCCAGGTGGATCTATAAGATCCCAGATTTTATTAGAGTACGTAGACTCTAATAGATTCTATTGCCTTTTGCTAGAGAAATATACTAACATCATTTATTACCTCTTTGTAGATAAAGTAATTAGATTCTAGGTTATAGGACTCTTTTAGTCTCAAATATCTACCAGATTGTCTCACAATCCTCCTACTACAATGAGGGTATGATATATGTTGATCTTCTAGTGATTTATCCTTCCTAAGTACTTACTCTATTCTATCTTTCATAGATAGACTGATTATATTATCAATTTGTTTCTCAAAAAATAACTTACTTTGGGGTTAAATACTTTATATAGTTTTCTTCCAAGTAAGAGACATTTGTTCTAATAAATACTTTCTTATTTTAGTACTATAGAAGTAACACCATTCTATTTCTTTTGGGTTTCCTATAAACGGATACAATTCAGATTGTTATTTTAACTTAGTCATTTTTCCTTTCAGCACGTATGCTGGACAACCACAAATATGGATATGACATAAACTAGCTTTATGTTCTTTCCATATTTCAAAATGGTGTCTCTTCGAGACGTATCCTAAAAGATTTTGTAATAATGAACAATTGAACAACAATTTAATCATAGCCAAAAGTTTTCATTGT
Source organism: Trema orientale (assembly GCA_002914845.1). NCBI lineage: Eukaryota > Viridiplantae > Streptophyta > Magnoliopsida > Rosales > Cannabaceae > Trema > Trema orientale. The sequence continues at coordinate 792,738 of JXTC01000069.1, forward strand.
CCGTGAGATATTCCTAAGAATTCTCTATAGAGGCATTTAACGCTTCAATCCAATCGATGCATCTTTATGCTTTTCCTAATTACCTTTTGGCTTCCACTTTCAATTCTTTGAACTTTTCGAAAGAATTCAATTAACAGTAATATTAGGTAAACATAACAAAATTTTGAATAATCCTTCATAATGATATATACAAAATCTCACTAGGCTTGATTGCTCAATGGCCCGCAGACAATAATATATACTATTTTTAAACATTCTTACATTCTTAAGTGTTTTCTAACAAAGGATCTTTTAGTCATTTTACCTTCCAGATAGCATTCGCAGATTGGTGAATGTTTGGCTTCTAACAAGTTTAGATTAACCAATCTTTGGATCATATTTAGGTTAATATGACCGAAGTACAACTATGTCTTATTCTTAGTACTTACTTACTTTCTTATAATTAGATTTATCATGTTCAATCTCATCATTATTAGTGTCACATAAATGAGAATAATTTAGATCAATAAAAATGTCATTCAGTACAATTAAAAATATTATTCTTTCCCGTGGAAACTTCATCTTCATGATAAACAGAATAATATGGTTTCATCAAATATGAAACAGAAACTAAATTTTTCTTAAAAACTTGACAATTTTTAATATCTTAAATCATAAATTTATTAAATATGAATTCAAATATTTCTCATTTTAAGTACAGACACTATAGCTATTGTAGTTCTTACTCTTAGTGAACTTGCCTTCACTAAACCCCCTTAGTTTCATAGAACCCTTTGCAATAGACATGCAAATATAGTTAATGATTCTTGAATCCTATCCAAGATTCATTAAGTTATCCACGAAAATAAGTTAATGAATAATAAATTGGTATTACCTTCCAATCAAGTATTGTCTAGGTATCCCTAACAATTTTCTTTCAATATTCTTTAGTGCTATGTAGAAAATATTTTTCTTTTAACTAAGGATTAGAAAATTTACCTTTAGCTACGTTAGCTTGGTGAAAATGTTCATTAGGTATCTCATTAAGATTTAGCATAATATTATAATGATTTAAATTCCTTAAATTTCATGCTGTAACGTATTAGATATCGTATGTCAACGTGTATCAATGAATCATCTAGGAATTTTCCTACTATATATATGCTTTATTTTTCTTCACTAGTCTCACCAGTGAATATGGACGAACATATAAGAGTAAGAACTTAGTAACTTATCAGCTATAAGTGCTAAATCTAGGTTGCATTTATCCAGACAATATAGTTTAACTATACAAATTATGTGTGTGTGTGTGTGTGTATGAGTACAGTGGGTAAAGGAATTAAGGACATATCTACTTGAACGAAAATAAACAATCCATATAATAGCAAACATCATGTAACAAATATTTTGAATAATTAACATAATATAAAATAAAATCTACAATATGCAAGTGAAGTATCCCTAGGACTATTACTAATATTCAAGGTAGTTCAATTTTTCTATTAATTACAAACCTCATACGGAAAGTCATGCAATTAACAAGTCAAATTGAAACAATTTCATTTAGAAAATAAGACAAATATCTCATATCCCATATTTCTAACTACCATTTAATTTAGTCCTTTACTCTACTAATAAGAACTCATACGGGAAGATATCAGCATTTCGAGTTGAGTGTGTAACTATTGTTTCAGTAATTAAGTTTTCTACAGAAGACAGTCTCCTACGGGTGATTAGCCTCATATAGTCCACCTAATATCTTATCCTAAGAAATTCATTTCCAATACTACCCAAACGAAAACCCTCCTACAGGAGCTTAGCAAGATTCTGAGGCGAGGCTTATCCTAGTACGTAATGAACCAACAATGGGGACCGTAGGTATCTCAAACCTTCTCCCACTCAATATTTGATAATTAGAGATTTAATGATTTTACCTAATTATGTAACTTACTTAGCAATCTAAAATCAATTATGTAAGCATGTTTATATTTTGCATGTGAATAGCTCTACTATCCTATATGACATGTTACTAAGATCATGTAATTAAATATTCTATATGGAATATGAATGCAACATTATTCATATAATAACCAAGTACTGGCAAAATTTAATAAAATAGAAAAGTCAATGATTATTAATCGTTCTAACATTTATTATTATTTAATAATTAAATAATCTTTTTAAAAAAGATATTATTAAATAATAACTGTGAGAGATAATATTCAAGTTTAAATAATTAAGATTTTCACAAAATCTAATTTATTTTATTAAAGATTTAATCCAAATTAAATCTCCTCGAATAATTCAAAATTCGAATTCAACTTTTGAATTTAAATTTTGAATTATAAATTTAATTATTTCATAATTAAAATATCTCCCACTGATTGGATTTTCAAATTTGAAAATATCTCCTAATTTTTAAATCATTATTTTAATCTCATTAAAATAAGATATAAACTTTCTATTTAAATTTTAATTAGATAATGTAGATATTTACTAATTAAAATCTTTACAAGATTTAAATTAGATATGTAAATAATTTAATCAAATTAAATCTCTACAAATATCTGTTGATTTGAATTTAACTTTTAAATTTCAAATCTCAAATTAATTATCACATAATTAATGTTGATTATATAAAAGATTTAATCATATTAATCTGTTAGATTATTTCTAGATTTAAATTCAACATTTGAATTTCAAATCTTTAAATTAATTATTGAATAACTGATGTAGGTAATCTTTTGAAAATTTAATCTTATTAAATCTCCTAGATTATCTCTAGATTCACATTCAACATTTGAATTTTAAATCTGAAATAATTATTAAATAATTAATATAGAAATATAATCCAATCTTATAAATTTAAATTTAGATTTATCTCATAATATCTAATCATAAATTTTAATCACATTAAAAATAAATAAAAAGTTCAAAATTTGGATAAATTTGAAACTATCTCATAATTTCTAATTATCTATTTTAATATTATTAAAGTAAACTACCAACTTTAAATTTGAAATCAAATAAATTTAGATAAATATTCTTTCTAATTTTAATTTGAAAACTTCACAAGTTTCAAATTCAAATAGTAGAATATTTAACTATTTAAATCTTTTAGAATATCTCTAAATTTGAATTCAAAACGAATTCAAATTCAAATTAACAACTAATTATCACATAAATAATTTAGCAAATATCTAACCAAAAATTTGAATTTGAAAAGTTTAAATATTATCATATAATATCTAATTAATAATCTCCTATTTATTTAAATTAATTCTCTCATATTCAATTTAAATAATCATTATCTGATAATGATAACTGACAGGATTTGATTTCTTTAAATAGTAGGATCTTATCCGTATTTAAATTTGAAATCAAATTTATTTAAATATATGATCCTGATCACATTTAAATAGTCATTTAAGTTTCTTTGAATCAACTGATCTTATTCTTGATTTGAATTTATTTAAATTAAGGATCTTATCCTTTAATTTAAGTTTATTTAAATTGAAGATCTTATCCTTAATTTAAATCTTTCCATAAACTAAGGATCTTATCCTTAATTTAAATTTTTCCACAAACTAAGGGTTTTATCCTTAATTTAAATTCAATATATTTAAATTTCAAAATTAGAGAATATATGATTTTTTGATAGAATTTTATCATATCAGATTAGTTACCAAATTTGAATTTCAAAAATTAGATAAGATAACTAATTCAAATTTCCCAAATTATCTCTGATTTGAAATTCAAATATGCAAATTTAAAATAGAAATTATCTAAAATAGATAATTTGAAGTCAACGGCATCGGGATGTTGATTGAAACGCCAGAACAGGACGAAACGGGGAGCCGCCAGGAAGACGATATCCTCGGGATGCCGTGCAGCCATGCACAAGACAAATCCCGTGCGTCCACGTGCTCGCAAAGTGCCCGCGTGGCCACCATGCAAAGCAGTACCCACACGGCTCATAGAAACGGGGAGAAGCCCACGCGGCCAGTGCACGGGGAGCCCCCCGCACAGCCAGTGTGCGGGGCTGCTCCGGCGCAGCCAGCGAGTAGGTCTCTCCACCGTGGCACACACAGGTGAGGCACATGATTCTTAGCCGTGCACCAGCTCGTACCATTTCCGAACCCGAAAAATCTATAACTTAATTATTAAATAGTTTTTCACAAAAATTAAAACACAATTAAAGATCAAACGACTTTCTATATATAGTATCAAGAACATAAAACATAAACACATAGAAAATTAATAACATGCTAAAGTCATAATCAAAAACAAAAAACACATGATCATAAACTCATAGTAACATCTAATTGATTATCATTTAAACTCATTAAATGAATCAATCATCATACATAATATAGTATACTCATTAATATGAATAAGACCAAACATAACCACAGAGATCATCATGGAAATCAAAGATCATCAAACTTTAAGAGAATAAATATGAACAAGATATGCTATATCATCGAAAACCTTTGCTTTGGTACCATTTTCTAGAAATTCTGAAAAATGATTTCGAAAAATAATTTTATCGAAAATGATTTCCGCAGTTTTGTAAACAAATCAAGAACACAGCGGAATTGGTATTTTAAAATTTTTCTTAAAACTTAACAAAACAAAATGTAGGATAGTTGATCTAACATAAATCAATTTATGGATCTTCGTTTAGATAAAACTTGGAAATATTTCACAACCATTGAGTCTTCCCATCTATTCTCAGGAGCCCATTAAATGATCTGGTATGTAAGCACCTTTTTGATTCCCATGAGAGATGAACGGATGTTCTGGAAGACGCTCTTATTTTTCCTTGATTGTACGTCTATAATCATAGGTATCTCTCCCTCGGCGGCTATGAACGAGCTCGGGATTTCTCCCGCAACAGCTTAGTTCTCTCATACTCTCTCTTTCTTTCTCTGTCACACGTGAAGCACAATTACTGTGCTATTGGTGGCATGTAGAACTACTAACAAGACTTAGGAGAACTTTTCTCTTAAGTATTAGAGAGGTATAAAGCCTATTAGACTTATTGGGCTCAACTGACCATTCAATTAATTTTTGGGCTATATGTGAGTTAGACAGGAGACTTTAGGGATCTAAATAGTCTAAGCTACAATGGACCAATTACTTACAATCATAATTAACTCTTAATTATGACTGGACCTAATCCATTAACATTGGAGCACTTCATTATAGGCCCAATATTTCACTCCTAGACTAAATGTCATATATGTTGGGATATTTGCCCTAAAAAGTAGATTTTCAATTTTACCCTTTTAGTGTAAACAACTTTCTTTTATATGTAATTATGATATTTGCTAGATTAAACTATCTCAGTTGAATAGTTTATTTATCTGAAAAAGATTCCATAATTTTATTTGTATATAAAGAAACAAACATGATTAAATGTTAATTATGGGGAGACTTATTTTTTTTATCGAAGTCTAAAAGAATTAGTTTACAATCTGTAAATAAAGATGGAATACTTTATTTACTAAAGATTGTAGTGTTTGTTTATCTCAATGGGAATGATGTGTCTCAAATCATTAAAGTATCTGACTTCTGATAGAAACACTAGTACAATATAAATAAGTTATGTGTATTGAACAGGACCAGGTAATATAAAGAATTAGAGTGTCGTAACTCAATTCTTATATTACTACAAACTAGCTCTTAGCATATAGATCTTAATCCTTGATATTTGACTGGACTTGCTTTTATAGGTTGTAGCTTTTTGATTTGTTAAAAGATTAGCCTCTATGAAATTAGAGGTGAACTATGGTATATTAGAGGTTATGGCTTATGATTTGACGGGAACACCAAATAGTTAAGGACACTATACATTAATATCACTTTAAGGTCTTTCAAGATTTATGGATAATTAAATCTAATATCTTAGTATTCACTTTGTGAATTGCTTGATAATTTTGTCTAAATGGCCATTGAGAACAAAGTTATCGACAACATTATTCCTTGATAGAAAGATGGCAACTTAAAGGTAAATATGTGTTAGAGGGATATTACGGTAATTTCACCTATCCAACTACGGCATTGTATAGGGATTCTATGTGGTGTAGAATATGCTAGATGGATCAGTTAATCAAGGCTAGTTGATTAAATCTCTATAAAAGGCATGAATTTAATCTAAGAGTGCAGTATTAAGCCTTTAGTAGAGTGTCCCATTTACTAATAATATTTACATAAATACCATAATAAGAGTTATTATGTATTTATTATACTATTGGAGTTTAGATTATTTAGATCCATTAGGTTCCTTGTCTAACTCAATAAAGCTCATTAATTGGTTAGTGGTATTTGTGAAATTAGTTTCATAAAACTGTGTAAAATAATGATTCTACACAGAAGTTGGTATTTTTATAAATAAGTTTCATGAGTTGGACATATTTATAAAAATACACCCAAAGCTCAAATTAGAGAACAAGCCTAATCCTAGTTGGACTGAGATTAGCAGTTTTTGTCCCCATATATATAAGATATATGAGAGAGAGAAAAAACTGCACAGTAACTCTAGGAGAGTCACACCGCAGAGGGAGAGAAAGAGAAAAATCGGCTAAGGCTGAGAAAAAGAGGAGAGAAAAATTTTCCTGCTATCTCACAGTCTCATCTCACTTCCGATGTTCCGAAGGATCAAGAAGGTGTTCTTGATCGTTCTCCAACAGAGGATTCAACTTGGTGCTCACTCACCTTTTCAACTAAGAGCAAGAGCATAGACAAGAAGATCTAGGATTGGAGATTTGATCACCATTAACAAGGAGATCAAGAAGGAGCACGCTATAAGAGGTAAACCCTAATCTCATCTTTAGGGTTTATGTATCTAGATTTGATTTATGTTATACATGATCCTATATATGATGTATGCATATTCTATGATTATGAAAACTGTTTTCATGTAAAAATTTTAAAACCTAAATTCGCTATTTTTTCCACTGCGTTCATGATGTGATCATGTGTTTTCCATATTTGCATATATGCATGATTTTTCCTTAAGTGTTAGGTCAAAAAACTATCAATATATTTTCTGTCAAGCTAATTAACACTTTAATTAACTTGATCCATTTAACATGTACTATACCTGCAGATATACCCCGAATGCATTGTCGTAGTAGCAAGGTGAAATTACCGTATTATCTTTCTGGTATATATTTACCTTGGAGTTGCTATTTTACATCTAATGGATAATAATTGACTACGGTATTTATAATTTCCTATACAAACACAGTCAAATTCACAAAGTGAATATCTGGCACCTCGTTTTTATTATCCAAGTCCTTGAAAAAACTCAAAGTGACATTATATGTATGGTGTCCAAATCATGAAGAGTGTTCTCGTCAATTCACAAATCTTAACTTCCAAGATAGCGGAGTTCGAATCATAGAACGGAACTAGTCCTTTAGTAAGTCAAAAAGATAAAACTCATAAAAGCAAGTCCGACAATCACTAAGATTAAGGTAATCTTGCAATCATGCTAGATTAGTGAAAGATAGAATATTGAGTTATGGTACTTAACCTCAAATTCTATTTTCACTTAGTCTAGTTTAATGCAGTTATAACTTTCTTATAACACATTAGTATTTCTATTCGAAGTTAGACGCTTCGATGATTGGAGACTTCATCAATCCCATTGAAATAGAAAACACTACATTCTATGGCAAAATAAAGTATTCTATCTTTATTTGTAGAATGTGAACTTTTTATTTAGACATAATGAAATAAAGAATTTAGTTTCCCACATGTGAACACTTCACATGAATAATTTTTTATTAATCATTATTAGTCATGGAAACTTTTAGACATTTGTATAATAGAAAATATAAACATCATATATATATAATTAAGACATAGTATAGAATTTATTAATAACAAATAGATAACAATTAAATCCAATAAACATTTTTCAAAATATCTAACAAAGAGACTGCTATATAGGGTATATTCCCAACACTAACTGTGTTCCTATGCCACATTAATTCTTTGCTTAAAATTTTTTTTTATCTAATGATCATCAATCAACACTTTTTTGGTCCAATTTAAGAGAGTAGGGATTTGAACTTAGGACTCTTTACTTTGTGAAGTAATGTAGTTACTAGTAAGCTATGGATGTAACCATCATAAATCAATGTCTTACTAATTATATTAGTGTTGACATATTTAGAGCTAAAACTTATCATAAACTACCGCAATCAATTAAGAGATGTTATTTCACCAAAATTCAGATTATGAATTATAGTTACATATTTAATAAATATGTTTTACCAAACTACAAAGAAAATTGATCTATGAATAGATCTCAGCCATTTGCAATTCAAATAAAACTATATTTATAAGTACATAACTTCAACTAACTCAGGTTTTATAGTGAAGCTAAGTAACGTCTATGAAACCCTTTTTATTTGAAAATTATCAATGGAATTTTATTTGGAATCCTATTTGTGTATATCTTAATACATTAACTGACTTTTCATGAACAATAAAAGTTAGTTATTCTAAAGTTTTCTACACACAAATAAAGCGTGAATAGAATTCTAATAGCATACTTATTAAAGTATAATGAGAATCATACAAGGGGTAATCATTCGCATTCAATACCAAAACAGGGAAATGAGAACATTGTGTAGAGCCCATACAAATTTTGGAAAAAAGAATGAGAATTCTTCCTCCACAAATACTATAAGGAATGTGATTACCCGTAATTACTTTCTTCATTTTTTGTTATTAAAATCCGAAAATATATTTTTACCCTAAAGAATCTATCTACTTTGAAACATGCATATTTTTAAAAGGACAGTTTAATAAATTTAAAGCATTTCAATTACGTTTTATAGGTTAAGTAAACACATTAATAGTGTTTTAATGATCATAATTCTCTTTTCCATCAATTTTAGTAAACAATAAAGAAAAGAGAATTAGAATTATAATAATACGATTCATCACATCTCTTCAAAAAATAAATAAATAAACAATATGATACAACTAATGATTCTCATTCTATCTTTTATTTTATTCTCAGGCATTTCTCTTTTCATTTGTTCTGATTATGATTACGACAAAATAAACGTGCTAATCATTATATATTGTGAATAACATTTAATTGATTATAAATAAGTTGTATTTATATCTTTTATGAACCTATGTTGTAATCACATTAATACATATTATACAACTAAACTAACTACATTTAAATGATATTATGCACATATAATAATTGGGAATGGCTATAAGGCGGATTAGGGATAGTTTTTTAATCACCCTCTAAATCCTCGAAGGCCAATCATAATACCATACTCGTCAATTAATAATTTTTTTAGATACGGAGATAGTGCTAGGATAAACCCATGGATATTAAGGAAAATTAAAGTTATCTGTTACCCACTGATGATGACAAAATTAGATATATTTGTGATAACAATACTAGGTAACACAATTTTTTCAGAAAAATCATAATTGACACAAAAACAAGTAGTTTAATATACTAAATAGTTTTAAAACACTGAAATTCAAAATATAAGCATATTTAAGTGTCCAAATTCATTATTTTTAATAGGATATACGGATGTGAGTGGTGTCAAAATATACTTATACATATATATAATAATTTATTATATGAATATGTATATTGAGATAGGTACGAGTAAATTATGCTAATATTATCCCCATATCATACTCATATGTTTGTGGGGTGGTTAGTCCATGTTCCGATTGTTCTCCCTGCTTAAACGGTACGGTTTTTTCTCCTCTCAGTTATGATCGAATAACCACAGTTTTCGTAACTGTACATTATATTGTCATTCTTAGTAATAGACTAATAATACTTAATGATTTATTTATAAGGAAAAATTTTATTACATAAAAGACAACTGCTTAATTGTATGAGCTCACCTCTAACAACACTAACATGTTAGACACATGTTTCAAAAATTTTGAATATTTAAATTAGCTATTATCATAATTTTTGCACAACAAAAATATAAAAAAGATCATAATAACTCATGTATGTATAAAATTGAAGATTTTTGTCAACGGAATGAATAATCGGATTCTGAAAGCGAATCCGATCAAATTGCGTACAGTTTTTTTTTTTTAAGAAAAATAAAGAGACGACAATTTTATAGTGGTTCAGCCCCAAAAAGATGACCTACATCTACTGTAGTTTATTATGGAGAGAGTGTATACACTGCTCTAGTTTTAGTTCAGCAAATGAGTGCGTTTTTTGAACCTCCTTCTATTATGACTGAGGTCTCCTATTTATAGATGGAGAATCCTAGTCATTTACAATTGCATGCATCGTTTTAGATAGCATGATTATCTCAAAATAACAAGATAATTACAAATATTCAATATTTATCTAAATATAAAATAATTATCTATATTTGAATAAATTATCGTAATTTAAATGATAATCATCCAAGTATTTGTTGACTTATCTGTCTTCTAAAAGAATCTGTCGTAGTTGCGTACGCTTCCTGGAGTGTCCGCATATCAAGTCTGCATCTAGCTGACTTCTCAATTCGCATGCAAGTGGTAATATGCTAGCTAACTTTGTGTAAGCCATCTAGCTTTCCAATGAGCTAGCTAGTTTTCACTTAGTTGAGATGACCATTTTGCTAGTAGATAAAAATGAGCTTACATATTTGAGGTCTTATGCACTTTTTAAGTTGCGGTTGATAACAAGTAGAATTCCTCATATTGAAAGCTTGCACACACCTCATATTTTGTACGTACCTTATATTTTGCGCGCACTTTTCCTATAACTTACATTTTTAGCATGCAACAATGTAAATTGATGATGCTTACACGATATTTTTAGACTACCATCCACGCATGTTTTTCAAACTATTCTGAAAAATTATCGCACTAGATGTATGGCAACTTGAGAATTATGCATGAAATCAATAGATTAGAAAACTTGTTTTTTCAATCTTAAACGACTTTGGTTCACGTAACCTTCTTGAAACTTCACTCAAGAATAACTGACAGTTTTGAAAAAAAATTGTCTATTGTGTCTATCAAAAATTTTCCTTCTCATATATATATATATATAAGGTGAGGAAAACTTGGGCACCAATTTACTGTCAGTTGTTGGCCTACTAGTTTAATTTATAGGAAATTATGGGATTTTGATGAGAATTGTTGTTAATACAATATGCGGTACATATGAAAATATACCAAGTACATACATGGATATACCAAAGAGAAAAAAAATGTACTACTTAAGAGTAATTTTCTGTTAATGGCTGTAAAATTCATTTTCTAAAATCTCATAAACTTATAAACGTTACAAAATAATTTAAAAACCCCTTAAGTCTTAACTAACAAATGGATGATAATTTATAAAGAAAATTACGTCTTGATTATGATAATTTGAGTATTTAATTTCAATGAGTTTTTAATTGGGTGATCTAACTTTAACTTTTAAATGAGAAAGCTACACCACATGCTCCCTTTCTGAGCTATGTGTTAATGAATTTTTTTTTTATTTTGTTGTTTTCTATATCCTTTTTGAATAGTAATGATTAGAGTTGATATTATACTCCTATATAAGTTAATTTGACATATTCTTGCATATAAGTAATTTAGTAATATAATATATAATTAATTTACTGGTGTATATAATTTTAATTACCATAATATATAATTAATTTATCAACGTATATAATTTTTTAAAACACAATTATCACAAAATCAATCCCCAATAAATAAATAAAAAGGTTAGAGATGCATACCTAGAACATTTTTCAATTCACCTTCGAGATTTTAAGTTTTACATTTTTGGAAAATGTGAACTTGGGTTCTTGTTTGGATCTATAAATCAAAATAGTAATTTTTTTTTTACTCCAACTTTCCATCCCATCAATTATAAAATTAATTATTGAATTCCTCCTAATTTCATTTTTCTGCACTTTCCCAAGGACCAAATACATGGAAAGACAATGAAATTTTTTTTTTAAAAAATTGCTAAAATTTCAGTATTCACTAAGCTAAAAACTAAAGTTCATTCTCACCATAGCTCTGATGCTACAGATTGCCTGAGATTGTCCCATACAAATCAATGGCATATTGGCGAAGGTGGTCAAGATTGTTAGGATTATGCCTAAAAAATATTTATTAATTGAATATTTTGGTTATTTAATAAAGTGATATTTTATGCATAGTATTTGTGATAATGTTTTGATTATTAGTACAATAGTTTATGTCAAACGGTTCCATAATTTATTCATCAGAGAAATATTTTAATAAAATTATTTATTAAAGTTAAGACATTTTTTTTTAATTAAATCAAATAAAATTGTTTATAACTAATAAGAGAAGCTAGACACTTCTCTTGGATTTTGTTGCAAGACTTTGTGCATTTATAGTGTGTCTTAATCTATATTAGTATAGCCATATGCAAACATCTTGGTGTGTAAATATTGAACAAGGACTATGTGAAGTATGTTCTTGTAATAAGTGTCGTTGACAAGAACATATTCTCATAAACTTGGTAATTAATATATATCTTTCTTAATCATGAAATAAGTGATGAACTCATATTTATAACTTATATTATTTAACATGTTAAAAGGTATCGATCAAGAAATTGACGATATGGACTCTGACATTTTGGTAATGTATTATTATGAGCATTAGGAATATATGCTTATAAACATGGAATCCACAGCTCTATAATATAGAGAAGTGAATACTGCCTTGAGGATTTATAGGAGTTTGGATAATTTAAACTTTAGATAAGTAATTAATAAAATTGGATATTTTATTACTTGAAGACTTTCAATAAGTCTGGTAATCCATTATATATAGTCTTGTATCAAGGAATTGAAAGATATAATTAGAATGGTAAAACAGTAATTTTACTTAGCTCCAACTATTGGTATTCATGTAGGGATACATATACAAATGTTAATTATCTAATGGACATAACTTTAATTATAAAGTATATTGTGATATTTATTTAATTTAAGAGTGCATTTTAGACCTTTAGTGGAATAAGTCCATAACTAGTAGTATAAGCCCACTTATACTAAGAGTTAAATTCGAACTAGGACTTTGTCTATTAGAGCTTGAATTAAATAGATCTATTTGGATCCCCAACCTACACCAACATCTTGGGCTACATTAGATCTATTGGACTCAAACAGTTATTTGGGCAATTATACAAAAATAGAGAAAAAGGCTGCACTGAGAGGTGGGTATTGGGGCCCACCTTACTACTAAATAGCAATGATTTTTGGCCAACCTATGCCCTACTAGGGTTGGCCGAAATTCCTCTTATAGGGAGGAGCCTTGTGTATAATTTCAGTTTTAACTGAAACATTAGTTTGGCAGTTGTATAGAAAACTGAGAGAAAAATTCCTAGAGCCACCATTAGAGACTATTGGAGTTCTTGGATTCTCATTTGGAGTTGATCAAGATCGAGATGCCCACACACCTCTGTAGTTTCAAACTTGGTACTTAGGAAAGAAGACTTATTGGTTGAGGTACAATTATATTGTATGTATTTAGATCATAACTAAGATCCCAAAAAAGTTTTTATGAAAAACTATAATCCAGATTTTTTTTTTTTTTCTATACTTCTGCTCATCTTTGATTTTATCATGTTTTTTGTAAATTATAACCAACACAGATCTCATGAATGGTATAGATCTAATCTAACTTTGTTGGAGGTGACCAAGATCGACTAGGAGAATGTTTCTTTAGTTTGCTGCTTAAGCGGTGAGTGAGGCCGGGCTCAACTCTCATGCCACCATGAACAGTGGCCTAGCAGAGGAGGTAGAGGTGATTGGTTGAGAAATAGAAGAAACAGACGATATGGGCAAATTTGGAATAAAAAACGTGCTGATAAATAAGCGGCATTCATGTGCATAAAATAGAAAAGGATACAAAATGAAATAGAAGACTGAAAGTTCATGTCCCCTTTCGAATTTGAGACATTTACTGATTTTGAGCCTAAAAATGAACATATACCTATTCAGCCAGATGACCGATAACTATGATCTTACTAATGGGTGGCACATCAATATTATCCATATGTGCCACATACTCAGGCCCAGTCGCTACTCTACAATGTGGCTCATTTTATTTCTTCCAACTTTTCAGGTATTTTTAATAAATATAAGTTGTTAAGAAAATCATTAGTTTTATAACATTCTTTTTAGAATGCTAAAATAAAATGACCAATCACCAAAAGATTCCCTTAACCTAATGTCTCCAATTTTTGTCTTTAATCATGCCCAGTGGTGGTGCAACCATTTTAGTTTTAATGAGTTAGCTCTGGGATCCTAATGGGCACATATAAAATTGGCTTCAAACAATAATCGTAATAATTGTTAATTTTAGAACTATTATACCAAAGAGCTAAAATTGCAGTCCCCGAATGCGTGACAAATTTTTAAATATTAGTCATAACTAAATCAATATCTCAATTGTTTAACGAACTTAATTTTCTTAAATTCTTGAACTTGACTAATTTCTCTAATGATTATTAGTCAACATTCTTAAATTATAAAATTGTATATTAATATTGAAGTACTTAGACTTGAGGCTCAATAATCAAGTATTGAAAGTTATCATATATCGAGGGATTTAAAACAAACAAAATCTATAATTATAAATTCGTAATCTTTCTATGTAATAAAATGTTCTACCAGGCCTCAAGGATAATTAACATATAATAAAATCTCACTCATTTGTAACTTAAATATAATATATCTACGACTTGAATTATATATCTAGGAATGGAAGATTAAAATTAACTAAGACTAAAAAGGAAACAACTTGATGCCTATAAGATAGAATTTGTCAGATAGTAATTAGTTATTTAGAGTTAATTAAATCTCCGTTGTGATCTTGTTCAATGTAAATACGTAGAGTACTTATCATGGTTGCAAACTAATTTAATTTAATTAAATACAAGATAGCTCTGAATTATTCATCGATATACATAAAATTTAATTAATAAAATTTAATTAATAGGATTCATCATCAAATGACCATCCGACTATCCGAGAAAAACCAGGTACTGAATACACTATTTATTATTTCTATAAAAGTGTATTTGTTACATATAAAACAACTTCTTTTATAAGCACAATCCCAAGGTCTTAAACTTGATTTTGAGAATCCAACTCAGTCGATTTTTTCATTTGACGTGTAACTTATTTTGCAAAAATACTAGAGTTATTGACATATTTACTTTTGGAGCACGTTTACTAATCAAAATGAAAATGATCATAAAGAGAAAGAATTTGAACAAAAATGGGAAAGAATGGAACAATGTAATTTATCGGTCTGTCACTGGCTAATTATAATTATAATTAAGGTGAGGTCCATGTGAGACCTAGTTTATTAATTAGAATCATCCAGTAACATACAGATAAGTCATTGTAGTGTTGGGTACCATTGATGCCCCATAGTATTGTTCTTTTATTTCATGTCCCGTTATAGTTCATTGCGGATTAGTGGATACAGTCTTGATGTCAAACCAAAATTTCCTTTCCTTTTCCTTGCACTATTTTGTGTCACAAAGTCTCACATCTACCATACATTGGGCCACTTTGGTATTATTGTGCTGTGCTATTAGTAAGAAGCAGCTGTGAGAAAAAAGACTTAAGCGTTTAGTAAATTTAATTTACAAAATTATTGTGCTGTTTAAAAACCGCATCTAGTGTTTAGTTAACTATAGATTATATATGTTATAAAATGAGATTTTAGATAATTTGTATTATGACAGCAGAATCAGCTTTAAAAAGTAACTCTTACTATGCTTCTCGAATTTTACTTAAAATAGCTGTTATATAGCAATTTTTAAAATCTGCTATCAAAAATCAGTAATTTACCAAACACCCAAACTCCTCCTCCTCCCTTTTTTAATTTGACTGCTTTTAAAAGTTAAAAGTATAATCTAGAAACAATCCCAAATGGGGTCATTCTCGTAAGTTACTAGTCCCTTTGTCAAGTGTTGTGCGATTTTAAATCTACATTAGTCAATGCCAAATAGGGAAAGTCAACAACCAAGTTGAACGTGTCAGGTCGCATATGAGTTTTTCTGATCGAAGTACGACTTCTTCTAAATGAGCCAAGTACGACCAGCATAAAAAGGAAACTAGATTAAAGCTTCTCTAAAACAGGCAACCTGCGAAGAAAAGGAAACAAGTTTCTGTATGGAGATCAAGTGATCCCTTTTATTTGATTTTCTACCCGATTCTGCGTTGTTACCCAAAAATTGTATTTTCTGATTATATACTTACCTATTTGTATAATTAGGAAATATTGAGCCTCCCTCACCTATATAAAGGGGGCTCAATCTCATTGTAAGGCACGACACAATTGTTAGACAATCACTTCACTACACATTCTCTGTAATTCTCTTTGCTTTCACCTTGAGACTTAGAGAAACTCTTGTAATTCTCCAGAAAATAATGAAGAACAGTGGACGTAGGCTCATCTTTTTTGGGGCTGAACACTATAAATTTGGTATCTTCTTATTTATTTTGCTTTATCAAACAAACCACATCTTGCAATTTCTCAAATTCATTGTTGACAAAACCTTCGTCAATAATTGGTACTAGAAGGAGGGCTATTTCAGCAAAGAATTTGTCAATTTCCCTTCTTCAACAATGGTAAATACTAGGAACACCACTAGATTCGCTGGAGTTAGCCAAAACCAACCCCAAAGCACTGCTGCTGCATAGGTTGATCCTACTCAGGATCAGCCTACCGTGACCGTACTAGAGAACATTATCCAGAGACAAGATCACATAGAGGATGCACTGGCGAGCCTCCAGTAGATGACCAACCAGATTAATGATTCTCTTCGAAGACTTGCTGAAGGACAGATGGTGACTCCACCACAGTATGAATGTCCCAGAGATCGTCCTGCTCGACGACCTGAAAGAGGAATTCAGATCCAAGAGACAAGAAATCGCGATCAGCCCAGAACCCAACAGGACCAACATACAGATCGCACCTCTAAAGGAAAAGGTAAGGTCGCGGACTTACCACAAGAATCTAGTATCGGGAGTTCGAGCACAGATTGTGATCGTGGAGAACCTTCGCGGAGAACAACCGTCAATCGTGATTATCTGAGCAATGAGCAAAATCGTCAATCGAGGAGCATCTTCGAAAGCATTAGTAGGGAGCCGAGGCAGAATCCTACAGACCTGAGACAACACCTGGAACAACGACTTAGTCATGAGCGGTCTATATCCCATCATAATGATCAAAGTTGATCTCGTCATACTATTTCAGTAGAATTTTCATAAAGGTTTCAGCAGACCCTGGCTGATCAACCCACCTTATGTCGTGATATTAACGACTAAAGGCTACCCTTACTGCCAGTAAGAGATAATGCTCTTCCTCTGAACATTGGTGTTCAAAACTTAAGGATTACATTAGACGCACTTACTGGCTAGGATGATGAGCTCATGGATGGATATCGTCAATCGCCATTCAACAAGGAGGTTCGAGCTACTGCATTACCTGCTGGATTCAAACTTCCCACCATAAACACCTTTGATGGGAAGACTGATCTACAGGACCATACGAACCACTTCAGTGACCTGATAGAGCTTCATCGAGTCGATGACCTTGTACGTTGCAGGTGCTTTGCTGTAACTCTCATAGGAGAAGCAAAGAAGTGGTTTCGAGGACTTAAACCTAGTTCGATTTCATCTTAGCAGCAACTTTAGACTGCGTTCTTGAGATAATTCCAGGCTGTGAGGAATTTTACCATTCTATTAATCAGCCTTTCTGCTATTCGATAAGGTCCAGAGGAGACTCTGCGATCTTACCTCAATCGCTTTACCTCAGAGTTGGCCAAGGTTAATAACTCACCTGAAGGAGGAGTTTCAACTCTAATGATGGCGGGAGTGCGACCTGAGACTAAACTCTAGGAGGAGTTGTTAGAATGAGAATACAGAACCTTTGAAGACTTCTATCGGAGGGTTGGTCGATATCTAAGGGTGGAATCTTTACGCGAGAATCTTCATAAAACGAAAAAGGAAGAATGTAAAGATGCAATAAAAGATGCGACCACAAACACCAACAATAACAATAAGAAGTCAAAAAAGAGGAAAAGCAAGCAACCGACTGAAAAGCAGTCCGAACAGAAGAAACAGGAAATTCCAAGAGCTCCCCTAAGATTCAACAACTACACCGAGCTGAGTGCACCCATAAATCACATTTATGCGGTCACGAATCAGCAGGAGCGGTACCGTCAATCAGAGCCGATAAAATGGGATAGAGCAAGACGTGATCCCAACAGATTCTGCCGGTATCACAATGACATTGGGCATGATACCAATAACTACTATGTCTTGAAAGATGAGATCGAAAGATTAATTAGAGAAGGGCGGCTGCGGTTTTATACCAGGCGGAACAATAAAAGGCAAGAAGAAAACCAACAGCGATCTCCAGAAGTTCAACGCGAAGTGCAAACTATTTTCGGAGGACCACATGTTGGTGGAGATTTGAAGAGGGCACAAGATAGGTATGCACGAGAAGCTCGACATCAGCCATTGACTAATGTCATGCATCTTGAGCAGCGACTATAGTAACTTCAACGGGTACTATATATGGACATCACTTTCACGGAGCAGGACACGAGGGAGGTCCATTACCCATATAATGATGCACTGGTCATAAAGATCAACTGTGGAAGCACACAATTATGGCGAGTATTAGTCGATAATAGAAATGCTGTTGACATCCTGTACTATGATGCCTTCAAGAAGATGGGGTTGAGTGATAACGACTTAAAAACTGCTGTCACTCCACTTTACAGATTTATTGGTGATAGCATAATGCCGAGGGGTATGATCGAGTTAATGATTAACGTTGGAAATTATCCCAGAGTTTCAATAGTAATGACCCAATTTTTAGTTGTAGATTGTCCCTCCACATTCAATGCCGTGCTTGGAAGACCAACACTCATGGAACTTCGAGCTGTCATTCATAAAGTTCCCAACCCAACACAGAGTAGGCGAAGTGCGAGGTAACCAGTATGATGCACGGACTTGTTATAACAACTCTCTGAAGCTCACAACAAGAGATTTAAAACCTCGCACAATAATGGTCCAGTTACAGGAAGAAGTGTCAGTAAAAGCGTCAATCAAAGACCTTGACCCTCGAGAGATCAATGGAGAGGTCAAGACTGGACCCATAGAAGACTTGGAGGATTTATCAATCGAAGAATCCTCGAAGGTGTTAAAAATTAGAGCGAAGCTTCGAGAACTCGTGCGAGCTACATTGATCGCTTTTTTGATGTCAAACTTGGATGTCTTCGTATGACAGCATTCGGACATGGTAGAGATTAATCCGAATATTATGTGTCATTGCCTCAATATAGATATAACGAAGAAGCCCGTCTGATAGAAAAGAAAGACAATGGATCCAGAACGCTACGTCGCATTAAAAGAAGAGGTAGAGAAGCTGCTCGAGATCGGTTTCATTAGGGAATCTTTTTACCCGAATTGGCTAGCAAACCCAGTTTTGGTAAAGAAACCTAATGAAAAATGGAGAACCTGTATTGATTTCACTGATCTCAACAAAGCATGTCCGAAAGATAATTTTTCGCTTCCAAGAATCGGCCAGCTTGTAGATGCGACGTCAGGGCATGAATTGTTAAGTTTTATGGACGCATATTCTGGATATAATCAAATCCTCATGTACGAGCTGGATGAGGAACATACCTCGTTCATCACTGATCGAGGATTGTACTGTTACAAGAAAATGACCTTTGGACTCATCAACACAGGAGCAACTTATCAGTGTCTTGTCAATATAATGTTTGCAAAACAGATTGGCAAGACAATGGAGGTATACGTTGATGACATGCTAGTGAAATCGAAGAAAACTGAAGATCATATCAAGCATCTTGATGAGATGTTCAAAATTCTACGAAAGTACGAAATAAAGCTGAATCCCCAGAAGTGTGCATTTGGGGTAGGTTCTGGGAAGTTTTTAGGGTTTATGGTCAATCAGCGGGACATTAAAGCTAATCCTCAAAAGATATAAGCACTAGTTGACATGTAGTCACCTCGCAAACCTAAGGATGTGTAGAGCCTGGCGGGAAGAGTGGCCACACTTAGTCGATTTATATCAAGATCAACTGACAAATGCCAACTATTCTTCGAGGTGTTGAAGGGGTCGAAGAAGTTCGAGTGGACGGAAAAGTGCGAGCAGGCGTTCTAAGAATTAAAGAAACACTTGGGTTCTCCTCCACTCTTGTCGAAGCCAAATCCGGGGGAAAAGTTATACATGTACCTCGCTGTTTCCAAATACGCGACAAGTGCAACGCTGATTCGAGAAGAAGAAAATATACAGCGACCTGTATATTACGTAATTAAAAGATTACTCGATGCCAAAACAAGATATCCAGAAATGGAGAAGTTGGCATTAGCACTTGTCATCGTATCCAGGAAGCTTCGACCTTATTTTCATGCGTACTCCATCGAAGTTTTCATAAACTTTCTATTGAAACAGGTTTTGCAAAAGCCTAAGGCTTCAGGATGACTACTTAAGTGGGCGGTCGAGCTGAGTCAATTCGACATCAATTTTCAACCTCACACAACATTTAAAGGTTAAGCTCTCGCATATTTTATTGAAGAGTTTATTTATGATGTCAATATCCCCACAGAAGTGATCGAAAAACCTGCTATAGATTTATCAAGATTGTAGAAACTTTATGTCGATGGATCATCAAACGAGAACAGAGCTGGTGCAGGCTTGATACTAATCAGCCCAGAAGGGCATAATATTCATTATGCACTTCGCTTTGGGTTTTCAGCATCGAATAATGAGGCAGAATATGAAGCATTAATAGCTGGGCTCAAGCTCGCACAAGAAATGAAGGTAGAAATGATTAAAGTATACAACGACTCCCAGTTGGTCGTTTGTCATGTGATCGGTGATTATCAAGCAAGAGGAGGAAGAATGCTGGCCTATTTATAGGAGGTGCAGAGACTGTTCTCGACATTTATTGCTTATAGCATTTAACTTCTTCCTTGCATTAAGAACACTCAGGCAGATGTCCTAGCCAGGCTCACCTCGACCAAAGATGTAGAATTGCTAAAGGTGGTTCCTGTCAAATTCCTCGTAAAACTAAGTATCAAAATAGAGCCTCAAGTAACCATGCCGGTTAACCAGAAATCTTCATGGATGGATCCTATAATAAAGTATCTCCAAAATGGCGACCTTCCCGAGAATAAATGCGAAGCAGCTTCGAATGAATGCAGCTCGCTATATCATTTATGACGGAAAGCTTTATCGAAGAAGTTTTAGCTCGCCACTATTGTTGTGTGTTGATTAAGAAAAAGCACACTACGTTATAAGAGAAATTCATGAAGGAATATCCGGGAATCATTCTGGGGGACAGGCACTTGTCAACAAAGTACTCAGACAAGGATATTTTTGGCCGACGATGAAGAAGGATGCAATGGAATTCGCTCAGAAATGAGATAAATGTCAACGATTTGCAACTATTCCTAGATTGCCACATGTTCCTCTTACTTCAATGACTAGTAGCCATTTGCAATATGGAAATTGATATTATTGGAATGCTCCCATTGGCACGAGGTGGATTGAAGTATACAGTGGTCGCAGTCGATTATTTCACCCAGTGGACAGAAGCTGAAGCCTTGAGTACCATTTATGCAAAAAAGATGATAGATTTTGTTTATAAGTCTATAATCTGTCGTTATGGTATACCACATACCATAGTTTCTGATAATGGGAAACAATTCGACTGCGATGAATTCCGCAAATTCTGCGACAACTTCAGCATCAAGAAAAGCTTCTCCACCGTTATTCATCCACAAGCCAATGGTCAGGTCGAAGCTATAAACAAGGTCTTTAAACAGAACCTAAAGACGAAACTAGAAGAATACAAGGGAGCTTGGCCTGAAGTACTTCCCGAAGTATTGTGGGCATATCGCACCACTCAACAAACCACTACTGGAGAAAGTCTATTCTCTTTGGCTTATGGATATAAAGCAATGGTGTCAGTTGAAATTGGCACGAGTTCTCTACGACGATCTACTTATGAGCAAGATTAGAACAATGCATTAATGAGAATCGAGCTCGATCTTCTGGAAGAAAAGCGCGAGCAGTCTGAACTACGAATTGCATCATATCAACAACGCATAGCTCGATATTATAATTCTAAAGTTAAAAATAGAGAATTTAAAGTTGGTGACCTCGTTCTTCGACAAGTTCTCCCTAATACTAAATAGCATAGTACAGGAGTGTTTGGACCTTCTTGGGAAGGACCATATATTATTGATGCCATCATTTGATCTGGGACATAAAAACTAGCTCGTATTGGAGGACAAAAGATCGAGCATGCATGGAATGCAGAACAACTTCGTCGTTATTATCAGTAAATCTTCATGTATCTTCTTATAGAATCAACGGCCTGAGGGGCATCTTGTTATTCATCATCCGAATTCATCAATAAAAGATTATTTCATCATTTTTTGTCATCTCGTTATTTTCTTATAATAGTTTCGTCTTTTATAGTTTTATGGCCATCTTCGAATACTATAAAACTCGGAGGGCAGTAGGATCAGATCGTAATCTTCTACTCGCTTCCTAAGGGACTATGCAAACGTTCGTTTAGAGGGGTTAGAATTTTTAGATCGTCGAATTTCTAAAAATTTCTTAAAATCTTAGGATTTTCTCCTCGCTTCATACCATAGCATGTCGTATTACGCAATTTCTCTCCTCGAATAACAAAGTAACTAAGCAAAATGTTCATTGTTCGATGTGATATATTGCTTTAAATCCTATTTTGCCGTGGAACTTTTGAAAAAATAATATTGAGTCCGCATCACTTATACTTATTGTTTTTCTTAAGTGACCTAACTTATCCTAATACTTAAAACTCATTTTTAGTTATGGATTCGAATCGCAATAGCGTACTGATCAGTCACTTAGTGATTGACTACTTGGTTAAATTATGCATCTTTACATTATTATGCGATGTGTTTTAATTGTTTTGCAGGAATAAACATTCGGTAAGAAAAATTTCATAAAATAAAGCTCATGTGCGAGCAATATATATTACAAAATAAATGGGACAAGCCCACATTTGTCTTTAATTTTACAACTTTGGTTTAAAATATATATGTCTATTCGGTACGTGCACCCTTACCAGTAGCAACTTTCTTTGCGGCCTCACTCTCCTTCCAGCTCTCGACAAGCTCAACCACATCCTTGCCAAGGAAGGAAAAGTCGAACTCCAGATGCTCACAGAATATGTTGTAGATAATGGTCGAGGAAGCAATGTCGCTGGCCTTTTCTTCTAGTTCTTTGCCTTCAGTAGCCTTGAACTTTTCGATGGCTTTGCGACCTGCTTCCTTGGTCGCCTCTTTCAAAACATCCGGATGTTGGGAGATAGTTTGCTCGAGCTCTTTTATTTTCATCTCAAGCTTCTCTGTCTCCAGCCTCTCCTTAGCCAAGGCCTCTTGCAACTGCTGCTTCTCAGACTCGAAGCTTCTCTTTTCATCCTCGCGAGTCTTCTTTAAGTCCTCGCAGGTTTGGGCAATCTCTTCGAATTTTCCGCCCTTCTCTATGCATTCGAGTACGGGGTCATACATAAGTACAGCAGCTGCAGCAGTCTGAAAATACAAAAGAAATTAAGTAAAAAGACTCGTACGCGTAATAAAGTAAGAAAGGGCAAATCGAACTGAAAGCGATCTTTGGGGGCCTATGCTTCATCCTTTCCCATCCATCTTCAGAAGTGAAGCGATCAATGAAGGCCGCACTCAGACCAGCTTTCTTTGGCAATTGACGGAGGAGTGCGAGCAACTCCTCGTCCTTGTTGGCTTGATTCGGTGCCTCGGAGGAGGATGATGCGGGCTGCTTATTCGAAGATTTAGGCTGGCTTGTTTTGGCAGGTTGAGGAGGACAGCTTTCAAGGACGTCCTCGAACGTGACCTTTCGCTTTTTAGAGGTGTCAACTTTCTCTTTCCCTTTCTTCGAAGAGGGAGGCGTGCTTTCTGGTGTCTTTGATTTAGATCTTGAGCCCAGTATTATGGGAGGCGCTCGCAATCCGCTGGCGATTGTCATATCTGCATGACAGTATTATTTTTAGTACGCGAGGAATAAAATGTCGCAATAAAGAATGAAGAGAATTTTACATTCAGTTGCTGGAGGTGCTGGGGTCGGTTGTTGTTGTTGGGAGGTGGTAGGTTACGAAGCTGTCTGCTTCTTCGAAGAAGAAGTTTTGCCTTTCTGTTTCTTCGAGTACGAAGTCCCCGAAGTCGAGGGTGTTTTTTGCTTCTTAAAAGTCGAGGTTTGTCTTTTCTTTGGACTGGGAGCACTCCTTGGACGGTTGGCAGTCGATGGCAGGCTCGCACCCTCAGGGAAAAGACTAGAAGCAACTAAACTCCGTTGTCCCTAGAATCTTCCAGTCAAACTCTGCTTCGGGAAGCACGTTGATTTTGCTAACTCGATGAAGTTGATCTGAGTTAAGTACAGGTCGCTCTTCTCTGTTAGCTGCAAGATGAAATAGAGTAAATCAGAATCATAGAGTATAAAACATGCGGGTATAGTAGGGCGAATACTTACCAGCGTATTGAAAGAATCTGTTTTTAGTGTACTCGAAGTGAAAAAAGCCATCTTTCCACTTTCCCATATTATTTCTTACATTGGAAATTGTCTTCACATTAGAGCCTGATCATTTACACGCGTAATAAAAATCAGATGGATTCGACTTGAGGCAGTAGAACCATGCGAATTCTTCTAGGGTAGGGATTCCTGAGTTATGTTTATAGTATAATATGTACAGTCCTACTATGTATCTATATGTATTAGGTGTGATTTAAAAAGGAACAACACCGTAGTAATCGACACAGATTGTATGAATAGATGAAGAGGTAGATGGACTCCAGCTCGCATCAGGGCATCGGTAAATACGGCGTATTTGAGTGGAGGTCTGTTAGGACGGTTAAATTCTGTTGGTGTAAGGATTGCTAGCTCTGGATCGAGATTATACTATTTCTTTAGCTTCTCGACCTTCGCCCATGTGCAATTGGATTTGATGTCGTCACAGGACCATTCTCCTTGGACGTATTGAAAGCCGGTAGAGTATTCTGGTGCATCTCTAACGTGTTGAAGACGTTGATCTTCAGGGAGATTTCCTATGCGAGGACCACCTTGCCTAACTCCAGTTATCTCTGCTTCTGGTCTTTGTTCTACGTAGTCTTCGAGGTCTATAGAGCTAATGCTTACATCAGAGAATGACGATTCACTAGAGAACGCATTCCCTTCCCTAATCTCCTCGCTACTAGACATCTGAAAAATAAATATAGGAGATATTTAATCCTATGCGAGCATTGATCTACAGGTAAATTTATGAATTGTTTATAAACTAACTTAAATGCAACCTAGAAATAGTTCGTCTATTTTGTCTATTATTGCAGGTATACTCACTACATGCGAGCAATTTGGGGCTAAAAACCATAAAATTGTGCCAACAACAAGCTGTTTAACTATGAAATAGATTTCTATCCTACAAATTTGTGCAACTCCCCGATAAAATGTCGTTCGACTCATCAGATTTGCCTATCTACGGTGGTTGAGTTCGCCTAATTGATTCATGGTTTCGTCTAGCTATTCGTCTAAGGAAGATTGGAAAAATCACAGATTTGCTTATGGGTTTTGCCTATTTTTAAGAGTAAAATCACCAGTGGTAAATTAGAAAGGTCAAGCTCGGCATTCTGGGTTCGTAATCTAAAAATATCAGTTCTATTAGTTCAATGAATGGCAAAATCGGTAGTTCCTAGTCCATTCGGTTTTTAGAACGAGAAGTTTGTTGGGATATTTGTCCTAAAAAGCATATTTCCAATTATACCCTTTGAGTATAAACAACTTTCTCTTATATGCAATTATGATATTTGCTAGATTAAACTATCTTAGTTGTATAGTTTATTTATCTGAAAA